>CANUEZ040000034.1:3822500-4155000 GCA_948099385.1 Fasciola hepatica | reverse complement strand
TGCCCATCTTATCGAAACCCGGCAAGGGAACACGTAAAGTGCTTATTAACAGATCAGACTATATTGCGGAAACGGAAGCTATTTTGTATGGCACATTCAAATTAGCGAAGACGATTACTATGAACTCTAAAACACAACAAATAAAGATGTCTCTGTCCAACTTGATGCGAAGCTTGAAACAACATATATAATAGACTCAGCAACATTTGAACAGATCCACTTTAAGGTAACAGTCATTCCTAGATTGTATGGATGGCTGAAAATGCATAAGAATGGAGGGCATTTAGGGCCTATCCTTGGTATGTACAACCTTGCGTTAACTCAGTGGTTGGTATTATTGCTAGAACTGGTATAACGATCAATGTGGAAGCAAACACTCAAAGACACATTTGAGTTCATAAATACGTGGAAGACGTAAAGGAAAAAAGATCTCAGATGCATTAGTTATTCGTTAGTTCGCTCTTCACCAAAATCCCTATAGACGAAACCATCAGTTACAAGTATGGTAGCTTGGAGTGCTGTAGCAACAGAACGATGTCAACATCTAACTGATCGGGCTAATCAACAGAGAGCCACAGACCAGAGAATAGACGGTGAATATGTCGGAAGCATTCCGTAGCAGACAAAAAGAGCCCTACGGACTAGTGAATGGAACTTAGTGGGATCTCAGGCAACCGAGAAAATAGCCCACGTGAGAGTCCTACAATCAGGCAGTCAACCGGAACAACCAGGCCAAACTGATGAAAACAGTGCGCAGAACAACCAACCTAATGGCCGTAGGCACCTGGCCAGAAGGCAGCCGAAACATTCAGACTGTGTGAGGATTATTTTTGCTACAGAGCTATTTTGAAAAAGGACTATATAACCGGCTGCACATATTTTTCCGACTTGAGTTGTCTGGGTGCTCAAATACCGGGTTCCCTCAATCGTCTTGCGTTCTCCATTATAACATGACTACACTGAGAGCAACGCAACTGAGATAGACTCCTTTTCCTTTTTCGTTTTACTTTTTTCCTTCTTATTATAGAATAATAGTACTGTATATCGGGGAAGGGGTTGCGGCCAATTTGCGGCTGCGAACTGGGGAGTGACCGGCGGCCTTGCTGGGTTTCGAACCCGGGACTGGTAGGTTCAAAGAGCACTGTGACGGCTGTGTGACCACCGCCGGTTGAGAAGAGCCGAAATATTACTTTCTCCTGGTAATGAGTATACAGTTCGAGTCTATTATTCAGATTTATCGCCACAATGGTGGGCTAGCAATGAGCTCGCCCCTCGGAATGAAGTCTTTACGGCAATGCTAGGAATCGACTAACTTCAACCATCATTTCCAAGCTGTAGCATTTGCAAATGCTAGGTGGATAAAATTTCATGTAACTGATTTAAGAGACCACGCAAGCCAACTAATCGACAGATTTAACTCAGCTCATGCAAACTGACTTTTCTCAGTAGAATCAGAGTCGAACAAGACATTAGGATTCGCCCGAACTTCTGGTGACTCTTCGTGAAAACGTTCTGGTTAGTCAGCCAGTACACAGAAAAGCAACGAGACTTACATAATACATTCACCTACACAGGTTCATGCTTCTTGGCAATAAAAGGAACGTAATTCGATGTCTCATAAGCAGGGCAAGAAGAATATGCTCGGAAGACACTTTCGAAGAAGAACTCCAAATGGTGAGATGATGTTTCATACAAAGCGGCCACCCAGATCAATTAACTTAGAAGTGGAACTGCGTGGTGGAAACAAAGCCAATATACATCTCTTTTGCATTCAAAGTTGGTTCCAGGTAGCCAACATCCAGATTTTGTTCAAATCGAGGCCAGTAGTGCTTCTACGCTTAAAAACCAATGTTTCCGATTCCGCAGTCTCATTCTGTACGTATTCGTTTACTTAATCCTGTGGTAAAATGCACATCGGCCGCACGACTAGGTTTTTGTCTCAACGCCTTGCATGGCTAAACACTGGGGCAGTATTATCACTCACTAGCGCGGTCGTTTCACACCCTGCTAAGACCAATCATACAGTAAACGCGGGTAAGGCATTATTCGTCCTGTATAGTGCCCGGGGTTGGCAATCAAAACGGAAAAAATGTTGCATACTAGCCATGGTTGAGCCTATCGAAATCCGCCTTCACAATCATTCCTTGTGTGCTCGAAAACAATTTATGTGCGTCCTTCATCTCCCCTGGCCCACACTTCATCCTAGAACAGGCCACACACCGAACGAAAAACGAAAATACCTGAAATAATCCACATCCGGTCTCAAGTTTAGCTTGACTCACACTTTTGTTTGTGATCATTATTCCATATCACTTCCACAAATTTTTCTGACTGGTCCAACTCCCTAACTTGTCGTAATGTATTGTGATATAACTGCATTAATATGAATCACTAAGAACAAGATACTTCGACTGTCTGTGCTCCTCAAATGTTTTGTGGCAATTTTCCGACAAACTCATATATAGCAAAGTCGAAAAGAAATGTGGATAAAGCGTAACACTGACGTACTCCAATGAGGACGGAAAAGATTGGCCAAAGTTACCCACAGTCCCTGAACCGATCTGAAGTATGACAGTGGAACTACTTGATGATGGACCCATCTATCAGGTACTCCATCACTCAGCAAACATTTGTGTAATGCACTCTTGTGCACGGATTCAAAAGCCGTGAGAATGTCTAGAATCACAATGATCATTGGCTGTGAAAGGTATGACAGTGGTCTAACGACTTCCGGTGGATGATTATTAGTTTGATACATTAAGTCACAAATAGACAGAAGTTACTTCCAACATTCCACGAGCAAAATAATCTAAAGAATATTGTCAACCAGTATGATCCACCAATTGCATTCGCCATATACTACCAATACGCAATTACCATTCCGCTGTGAGTAGAAGCATTATTCTAGCCACGTCATAACACCAAACAAATCCTGATAACAAAACTTAGATTGAGAAGTGGGACCATTAGATATTTTATCTCTCACTCAAATATGACGCTGAAATTTGGTTTCAGAGGTGGTCGACTTAAATTCTGGTGCGAAGCTTCTATCACTCGGGGCTGGTTAGTCCAGAGTTGGTTCAAATGACTCTACATACGGCACGAGTTCGATTTTATGTTTCACATACCGCAAAACTAATTCCCGTTCATTGATGGCGGAATCTTTGCAGACTTAGGTCAATAACCAGTTTCATATAATTAGCCAACCTTTCATATTCAGCCAACATTCCCTTGAAATCTGAGTCACGTTTGTTATACAAAATCCGTGAAACTACAATTTACGATAACACTACTTTGTTCCCATTTAACAGCAGGAACATCCACTTCTCAGTCGATGGTGACGACAAGTGAGTTTGTAATCTGACCTGACCGAATAACGTTTGTCTGGTTTCCAATCAATCAGACCCAGTGAGAATGAGGGTGCGCGAAGTATCGGGAAGTAGTTCAAGAAGTATACTTGCTGATAATTCTACTAATTTCATCAGCTTCCACTTTAGCGACCTCTCTATATTTGTAATAAGTCACTCGCTTGTGTATTTGACAATTCATGATTCAGAATAAATGTTGAATTGAAAATCGCTGACGTAATTTGATTTACTTTTTGCATATGTATATTTCGGACAATGAAATTTGAACACAATTGCTATCGGATTGATAGTTTCATTTGAATGACTTTACCTATTCACCACAGATGGCACCATGTCAAAAGCCAGCTCCAGGAAGCCAGACAGGGTCGAATAGTCCATAATCGGTCAGTCGTCAAAGCACCCAAGGCCTAATCCCTAGTCCTACTGCACAGCTGTGTGCAGTCCGGGAGGAACAGAGTCATGAATCAATAATTCACACTGTCCGGCCTACCTTCTGGAGGTACGGGACGCTCGAGTTCAAAAATGTTCCATTCCGGTTTAAATACCGTCTTCCTGATTTATGTAAACGAACCATCGTTTTGGCGTACTCTGTTGACGTCATTTTGATTTGTTATTGCGGGCTGGATTGATAGGAGTCGCGAGCAGAGGTTCAGACATAGGCCTTACCTAGAAATTCCGGAGTAACAAAATCGAGTGTCATAATACCATGTCCGATCGTGTGTGCGACATGATGGTTACAAGTTTCTTTAGATGCAAATAAAAAATAGCATTGATCTAAACATATTTTTGTGCACAGTTGATTGAACAAATCATTATTTCCTTCATGACGGTAGAACTAGTTTCACTTTCACATGAAGAACATTTTTGACAATACCATTATTTTCAATGAGCGCCACGTTTGTCGGATGACGTAAATGAAAGTATTATTTCATTCTAAGACCTACACAATATACTGAAATATATAGTCAGAGAGAACTAGAATCACAGAAACTTAGAAACAAAACCGTATTATTCGAATCTTTGTTCCTTTTTGGCTAGCAACAGTACAGATCATCAGGTCATCTGTTCAACACTGCAGTCTCTCAATATCCTCGATAATGGTCTAAACGGATGTACGGAGCAGAACTGATGCTCTGCCATACAGTCAGTTGAATTATGTGATAAAAATAACCGCATCAAAAATGCAGGAATCAAAAATTCCGTATGACATTTGTTCGAGACTAAATCCAATGTTGCTATAACAAAAGCAGTATTCATTGTTTCATCTTGGAGCCAACATTAACCAATGAATATTTCTGTTGAAGGTCTTGCAAATCAAACGCAATACCGTTTATTAACGAAAGACCGAACGCACCATTTTTCATAGCTAAATACTGTCTAATGCAAACATGAATCATGTCAACCGCAACTTCGTTCCCTTGGAAACAAGCTACAACAGATGTGTGATTGGAAGATCCTTGATTAACTACAGATTGTACCCTGTTTAGCATAAGCAGAATCATGATGAATTCATCTATTCCATCGTGCCCGTGCTTACGTGTTACGAATGCTTTTTTCTCCCAAAAATATTCAATCAGCACCCAAAGTACCTCTGTCAACATTAGGTGAGTGTGCAAATCCAGTTTTTCAAAGTGTTGCTAGTGTAGTCTTTTCTGAACAATGATTGACGTGATGACGCGGACTTGCTTCGTTATCTGAAGCATTTTGAAAGTTATACAAAATCAAATTGGCGAAGAGGCGATTTCCTTGCAAGACACAATCACGCAATCAGGCTGTGTGGGAAATGATCAGTGTCTTATTTCCATTACCCTACCACAACACTAGTGGATTTACATATATTCAAGATTAGTATGTGGTACGATCAGCTAGCTTTTGTGAATATTGTACGCTATTTTGAAAGCACAACCTTACCTGAGGAATGATGGTTGAGGAGGACAGTCGTTATTACCCGACAAACGGTAGTCATCTGAAGTTCACATCGTAATTTCCAATGACTGTCTAGAATATATTTCGTACTTCAGTATAATAATGATACGGAATATTTGCACTTTTCAGGGATTCATCATCAATCTATGACCGAACTCAGGAGCATTTGCCTTTGTAAGCCGTTTTAAGCAATGATATCCCCTTGATTTGATAATAGGGTTGTGAATATCAACTTATCTGGAGAGATGAGCTTTGCTACGGTGGTTCTAGAAGTGGATAGATCATATGCTGAGAACAACGACAGGGAATCACCAAATTCGAATAAGTCTGCGGATCGCTCAAATGAATGAATGAGACGGGACAGCGGAGTGACAGTGAGCTGGGCGGGAAGCTATTGAACTTTATTCTGATGATGTAAATAGAGAATAAGTATACAACGCGGGAACTTGTAGCATTTGGAAAATGAGGAACGTTCATCTATACGTTCTACAGTTCCGATAGGACTGATGATGAGTTCTAAATTATTCCATAGTACTGTGAAATGTCTCCCTTTTCAGCATCGGCCATATGTGGCTCAACAGTGCTCAACAAGTATCCGGTGATGTGCACCAAGCACTACATTTATTACTCATTTATTGTATAACATTTTCTTAGTGGTAGAAGTGACTACGTAGAACTCAAAATGTGCTCAGTTTAGTGATCGATAATGGCCATTGTTGAGGAAATACTGCTTTAACTACCAAACTATATATGAGGCTTGACCTTGCTGATGAAAGTGTTACGTATACAAATATGCCACAGTTCGTGTTACAAGATTTATCCCCAAGTCCATGTTTTCTGGTCAGATGAAGGTGACGAGAAATATTTATGGAAATGAAGGTCGTGATTTTCCATCCTTTATTCAAGGAATGGCAGTGAAAAAGCACAGTGACTCACTGACTGAAATGTCCAACATAATAACTAATCCATCAGAAACTGAATTTCTGGAGGTAAAACAATCATACATACGAAGTACGATTACTGACGCTGAAATTCATCGTTGTTGTTGACGGATAATGTTCTTCTCTAATAGGTAATCTAATCAGATTGTACCACTTATTATACACTGTCAACAATCTTTGGACGGTTGCGCAACTTAGTTTACAGATCACAAGTGGTGTCACAGCCTAGGTGACTTTCATACATGTCTACAAACTTACTACATATAGTTGAATCACACGCGGTATCCGATCGATATCGTCCTCCAAAGTATTCTACCCAGAAACTCATCATGTCGCGGTTCTGATGAATATACTTCGACTCACACATGAATCACGTGAAACATCGTGTACTTCCAGAGTATTTTTGGTTCTTGATCCAGATTACATATCCTACTAATAAACACAACCAACATCATCGATCCGATCCAGATGGAGTCGTCATCGAAGGTGTTCATCAACTTATTCAAAGTCGCTATTTGTGAATAATGTGAAATCAAATTTATTATGATCGTGTTCTTAATCTTGTGGTGGAATCACAGCCACTGCTGTAATTTCAAAGGTCATAGTTTTCGTGTATCAGCTTGCAGGTGGTCAAATTTACCGCGGTATTATCGTTCTGTCAACACAACAAAGTTATCAAGACGATAGGAAACGGTCAATAAATAAGTGAAACGGTTATTTTTATTTTCACTGTTTATGTTTTCGTGATTACCATCCTTGGGAGACAGAGGGTGCAAAGTAGGCCACACAACCTCCGCATCACCGAATTATATATTGACCCAGGTTCTTCAACGTCTCTAACCAATAACAATTCCTGTGGACCCAAACCATGAAGACGGGAAGCACCAACCGAAGCCAATGCTCATGGTAGCCTCTTCTTACTTCTGAGTCAAATCATGGCCTGATCGTTGCATCGTTCCCACCTGCATTGCTTAGCAAGTGCGAATAATATACGGATAGGTGGACCGTGGGCGGGCCGTCAAATAACGTGTCCAAGACATGGCAGGCGGTTCGGAGCGATCAATTCAGTCAAAGGGCGGCTATCCGTACGTAACACAGGTTGACGAACTTCATCATGTCCCACTCTATGTTGTCTCCAGAAGCGGCCAATGCCCATCTTATCGAAACCCGGCAAGGGAACACGTAAAGTGCTTATTAACAGATCAGACTATATTGCGGAAACGGAAGCTATTTTGTATGGCACATTCAAATTAGCGAAGACGATTACTATGAACTCTAAAACACAACAAATAAAGATGTCTCTGTCCAACTTGTTGCGAAGCTTGAAACAACATATATAATAGACTCAGCAACATTTGAACAGATCCACTTTAAGGTAACAGTCATTCCTAGATTGTATGGATGGCTGAAAATGCATAAGAATGGAGGGCATTTAGGGCCTATCCTTGGTATGTACAACCTTGCGTTAACTCAGTGGTTGGTATTATTGCTAGAACTGGTATAACGATCAATGTGGAAGCAAACACTCAAAGACACATTTGAGTTCATAAATACGTGGAAGACGTAAAGGAAAAAAGATCTCAGATGCATTAGTTATTCGTTAGTTCGCTCTTCACCAAAATCCCTATAGACGAAACCATCAGTTACAAGTATGGTAGCTTGGAGTGCTGTAGCAACAGAACGATGTCAACATCTAACTGATCGGGCTAATCAACAGAGAGCCACAGACCAGAGAATAGACGGTGAATATGTCGGAAGCATTCCGTAGCAGACAAAAAGAGCCCTACGGACTAGTGAATGGAACTTAGTGGGATCTCAGGCAACCGAGAAAATAGCCCACGTGAGAGTCCTACAATCAGGCAGTCAACCGGAACAACCAGGCCAAACTGATGAAAACAGTGCGCAGAACAACCAACCTAATGGCCGTAGGCACCTGGCCAGAAGGCAGCCGAAACATTCAGACTGTGTGAGGATTATTTTTGCTACAGAGCTATTTTGAAAAAGGACTATATAACCGGCTGCACATATTTTTCCGACTTGAGTTGTCTGGGTGCTCAAATACCGGGTTCCCTCAATCGTCTTGCGTTCTCCATTATAACATGACTACACTGAGAGCAACGCAACTGAGATAGACTCCTTTTCCTTTTTCGTTTTACTTTTTTCCTTCTTATTATAGAATAATAGTACTGTATATCGGGGAAGGGGTTGCGGCCAATTTGCGGCTGCGAACTGGGGAGTGACCGGCGGCCTTGCTGGGTTTCGAACCCGGGACTGGTAGGTTCAAAGAGCACTGTGACGGCTGTGTGACCACCGCCGGTTGAGAAGAGCCGAAATATTACTTTCTCCTGGTAATGAGTATACAGTTCGAGTCTATTATTCAGATTTATCGCCACAATGGTGGGCTAGCAATGAGCTCGCCCCTCGGAATGAAGTCTTTACGGCAATGCTAGGAATCGACTAACTTCAACCATCATTTCCAAGCTGTAGCATTTGCAAATGCTAGGTGGATAAAATTTCATGTAACTGATTTAAGAGACCACGCAAGCCAACTAATCGACAGATTTAACTCAGCTCATGCAAACTGACTTTTCTCAGTAGAATCAGAGTCGAACAAGACATTAGGATTCGCCCGAACTTCTGGTGACTCTTCGTGAAAACGTTCTGGTTAGTCAGCCAGTACACAGAAAAGCAACGAGACTTACATAATACATTCACCTACACAGGTTCATGCTTCTTGGCAATAAAAGGAACGTAATTCGATGTCTCATAAGCAGGGCAAGAAGAATATGCTCGGAAGACACTTTCGAAGAAGAACTCCAAATGGTGAGATGATGTTTCATACAAAGCGGCCACCCAGATCAATTAACTTAGAAGTGGAACTGCGTGGTGGAAACAAAGCCAATATACATCTCTTTTGCATTCAAAGTTGGTTCCAGGTAGCCAACATCCAGATTTTGTTCAAATCGAGGCCAGTAGTGCTTCTACGCTTAAAAACCAATGTTTCCGATTCCGCAGTCTCATTCTGTACGTATTCGTTTACTTAATCCTGTGGTAAAATGCACATCGGCCGCACGACTAGGTTTTTGTCTCAACGCCTTGCATGGCTAAACACTGGGGCAGTATTATCACTCACTAGCGCGGTCGTTTCACACCCTGCTAAGACCAATCATACAGTAAACGCGGGTAAGGCATTATTCGTCCTGTATAGTGCCCGGGGTTGGCAATCAAAACGGAAAAAATGTTGCATACTAGCCATGGTTGAGCCTATCGAAATCCGCCTTCACAATCATTCCTTGTGTGCTCGAAAACAATTTATGTGCGTCCTTCATCTCCCCTGGCCCACACTTCATCCTAGAACAGGCCACACACCGAACGAAAAACGAAAATACCTGAAATAATCCACATCCGGTCTCAAGTTTAGCTTGACTCACACTTTTGTTTGTGATCATTATTCCATATCACTTCCACAAATTTTTCTGACTGGTCCAACTCCCTAACTTGTCGTAATGTATTGTGATATAACTGCATTAATATGAATCACTAAGAACAAGATACTTCGACTGTCTGTGCTCCTCAAATGTTTTGTGGCAATTTTCCGACAAACTCATATATAGCAAAGTCGAAAAGAAATGTGGATAAAGCGTAACACTGACGTACTCCAATGAGGACGGAAAAGATTGGCCAAAGTTACCCACAGTCCCTGAACCGATCTGAAGTATGACAGTGGAACTACTTGATGATGGACCCATCTATCAGGTACTCCATCACTCAGCAAACATTTGTGTAATGCACTCTTGTGCACGGATTCAAAAGCCGTGAGAATGTCTAGAATCACAATGATCATTGGCTGTGAAAGGTATGACAGTGGTCTAACGACTTCCGGTGGATGATTATTAGTTTGATACATTAAGTCACAAATAGACAGAAGTTACTTCCAACATTCCACGAGCAAAATAATCTAAAGAATATTGTCAACCAGTATGATCCACCAATTGCATTCGCCATATACTACCAATACGCAATTACCATTCCGCTGTGAGTAGAAGCATTATTCTAGCCACGTCATAACACCAAACAAATCCTGATAACAAAACTTAGATTGAGAAGTGGGACCATTAGATATTTTATCTCTCACTCAAATATGACGCTGAAATTTGGTTTCAGAGGTGGTCGACTTAAATTCTGGTGCGAAGCTTCTATCACTCGGGGCTGGTTAGTCCAGAGTTGGTTCAAATGACTCTACATACGGCACGAGTTCGATTTTATGTTTCACATACCGCAAAACTAATTCCCGTTCATTGATGGCGGAATCTTTGCAGACTTAGGTCAATAACCAGTTTCATATAATTAGCCAACCTTTCATATTCAGCCAACATTCCCTTGAAATCTGAGTCACGTTTGTTATACAAAATCCGTGAAACTACAATTTACGATAACACTACTTTGTTCCCATTTAACAGCAGGAACATCCACTTCTCAGTCGATGGTGACGACAAGTGAGTTTGTAATCTGACCTGACCGAATAACGTTTGTCTGGTTTCCAATCAATCAGACCCAGTGAGAATGAGGGTGCGCGAAGTATCGGGAAGTAGTTCAAGAAGTATACTTGCTGATAATTCTACTAATTTCATCAGCTTCCACTTTAGCGACCTCTCTATATTTGTAATAAGTCACTCGCTTGTGTATTTGACAATTCATGATTCAGAATAAATGTTGAATTGAAAATCGCTGACGTAATTTGATTTACTTTTTGCATATGTATATTTCGGACAATGAAATTTGAACACAATTGCTATCGGATTGATAGTTTCATTTGAATGACTTTACCTATTCACCACAGATGGCACCATGTCAAAAGCCAGCTCCAGGAAGCCAGACAGGGTCGAATAGTCCATAATCGGTCAGTCGTCAAAGCACCCAAGGCCTAATCCCTAGTCCTACTGCACAGCTGTGTGCAGTCCGGGAGGAACAGAGTCATGAATCAATAATTCACACTGTCCGGCCTACCTTCTGGAGGTACGGGACGCTCGAGTTCAAAAATGTTCCATTCCGGTTTAAATACCGTCTTCCTGATTTATGTAAACGAACCATCGTTTTGGCGTACTCTGTTGACGTCATTTTGATTTGTTATTGCGGGCTGGATTGATAGGAGTCGCGAGCAGAGGTTCAGACATAGGCCTTACCTAGAAATTCCGGAGTAACAAAATCGAGTGTCATAATACCATGTCCGATCGTGTGTGCGACATGATGGTTACAAGTTTCTTTAGATGCAAATAAAAAATAGCATTGATCTAAACATATTTTTGTGCACAGTTGATTGAACAAATCATTATTTCCTTCATGACGGTAGAACTAGTTTCACTTTCACATGAAGAACATTTTTGACAATACCATTATTTTCAATGAGCGCCACGTTTGTCGGATGACGTAAATGAAAGTATTATTTCATTCTAAGACCTACACAATATACTGAAATATATAGTCAGAGAGAACTAGAATCACAGAAACTTAGAAACAAAACCGTATTATTCGAATCTTTGTTCCTTTTTGGCTAGCAACAGTACAGATCATCAGGTCATCTGTTCAACACTGCAGTCTCTCAATATCCTCGATAATGGTCTAAACGGATGTACGGAGCAGAACTGATGCTCTGCCATACAGTCAGTTGAATTATGTGATAAAAATAACCGCATCAAAAATGCAGGAATCAAAAATTCCGTATGACATTTGTTCGAGACTAAATCCAATGTTGCTATAACAAAAGCAGTATTCATTGTTTCATCTTGGAGCCAACATTAACCAATGAATATTTCTGTTGAAGGTCTTGCAAATCAAACGCAATACCGTTTATTAACGAAAGACCGAACGCACCATTTTTCATAGCTAAATACTGTCTAATGCAAACATGAATCATGTCAACCGCAACTTCGTTCCCTTGGAAACAAGCTACAACAGATGTGTGATTGGAAGATCCTTGATTAACTACAGATTGTACCCTGTTTAGCATAAGCAGAATCATGATGAATTCATCTATTCCATCGTGCCCGTGCTTACGTGTTACGAATGCTTTTTTCTCCCAAAAATATTCAATCAGCACCCAAAGTACCTCTGTCAACATTAGGTGAGTGTGCAAATCCAGTTTTTCAAAGTGTTGCTAGTGTAGTCTTTTCTGAACAATGATTGACGTGATGACGCGGACTTGCTTCGTTATCTGAAGCATTTTGAAAGTTATACAAAATCAAATTGGCGAAGAGGCGATTTCCTTGCAAGACACAATCACGCAATCAGGCTGTGTGGGAAATGATCAGTGTCTTATTTCCATTACCCTACCACAACACTAGTGGATTTACATATATTCAAGATTAGTATGTGGTACGATCAGCTAGCTTTTGTGAATATTGTACGCTATTTTGAAAGCACAACCTTACCTGAGGAATGATGGTTGAGGAGGACAGTCGTTATTACCCGACAAACGGTAGTCAT
The DNA here is from genome assembly GCA_948099385.1 of Fasciola hepatica. Lineage (NCBI taxonomy): Eukaryota > Metazoa > Platyhelminthes > Trematoda > Plagiorchiida > Fasciolidae > Fasciola > Fasciola hepatica. Next base: position 4,142,282 of record CANUEZ040000034.1, on the reverse strand, counting down.
CTGAAGTTCACATCGTAATTTCCAATGACTGTCTAGAATATATTTCGTACTTCAGTATAATAATGATACGGAATATTTGCACTTTTCAGGGATTCATCATCAATCTATGACCGAACTCAGGAGCATTTGCCTTTGTAAGCCGTTTTAAGCAATGATATCCCCTTGATTTGATAATAGGGTTGTGAATATCAACTTATCTGGAGAGATGAGCTTTGCTACGGTGGTTCTAGAAGTGGATAGATCATATGCTGAGAACAACGACAGGGAATCACCAAATTCGAATAAGTCTGCGGATCGCTCAAATGAATGAATGAGACGGGACAGCGGAGTGACAGTGAGCTGGGCGGGAAGCTATTGAACTTTATTCTGATGATGTAAATAGAGAATAAGTATACAACGCGGGAACTTGTAGCATTTGGAAAATGAGGAACGTTCATCTATACGTTCTACAGTTCCGATAGGACTGATGATGAGTTCTAAATTATTCCATAGTACTGTGAAATGTCTCCCTTTTCAACAGTGCTCAACAAGTATCCGGTGATGTGCACCAAGCACTACATTTATTACTCATTTATTGTATAACATTTTCTTAGTGGTAGAAGTGACTACGTAGAACTCAAAATGTGCTCAGTTTAGTGATCGATAATGGCCATTGTTGAGGAAATACTGCTTTAACTACCAAACTATATATGAGGCTTGACCTTGCTGATGAAAGTGTTACGTATACAAATATGCCACAGTTCGTGTTACAAGATTTATCCCCAAGTCCATGTTTTCTGGTCAGATGAAGGTGACGAGAAATATTTATGGAAATGAAGGTCGTGATTTTCCATCCTTTATTCAAGGAATGGCAGTGAAAAAGCACAGTGACTCACTGACTGAAATGTCCAACATAATAACTAATCCATCAGAAACTGAAATTCTGGAGGTAAAACAATCATACATACGAAGTACGATTACTGACGCTGAAATTCATCGTTGTTGTTGACGGATAATGTTCTTCTCTAATAGGTAATCTAATCAGATTGTACCACTTATTATACACTGTCAACAATCTTTGGACGGTTGCGCAACTTAGTTTACAGATCACAAGTGGTGTCACAGCCTAGGTGACTTTCATACATGTCTACAAACTTACTACATATAGTTGAATCACACGCGGTATCCGATCGATATCGTCCTCCAAAGTATTCTACCCAGAAACTCATCATGTCGCGGTTCTGATGAATATACTTCGACTCACACATGAATCACGTGAAACATCGTGTACTTCCAGAGTATTTTTGGTTCTTGATCCAGATTACATATCCTACTAATAAACACAACCAACATCATCGATCCGATCCAGATGGAGTCGTCATCGAAGGTGTTCATCAACTTATTCAAAGTCGCTATTTGTGAATAATGTGAAATCAAATTTATTATGATCGTGTTCTTAATCTTGTGGTGGAATCACAGCCACTGCTGTAATTTCAAAGGTCATAGTTTTCGTGTATCAGCTTGCAGGTGGTCAAATTTACCGCGGTATTATCGTTCTGTCAACACAACAAAGTTATCAAGACGATAGGAAACGGTCAATAAATAAGTGAAACGGTTATTTTTATTTTCACTGTTTATGTTTTCGTGATTACCATCCTTGGGAGACAGAGGGTGCAAAGTAGGCCACACAACCTCCGCATCACCGAATTATATATTGACCCAGGTTCTTCAACGTCTCTAACCAATAACAATTCCTGTGGACCCAAACCATGAAGACGGGAAGCACCAACCGAAGCCAATGCTCATGGTAGCCTCTTCTTACTTCTGAGTCAAATCATGGCCTGATCGTTGCATCGTTCCCACCTGCATTGCTTAGCAAGTGCGAATAATATACGGATAGGTGGACCGTGGGCGGGCCGTCAAATAACGTGTCCAAGACATGGCAGGCGGTTCGGAGCGATCAATTCAGTCAAAGGGCGGCTATCCGTACGTAACACAGGTTGACGAACTTCATCATGTCCCACTCTATGTTGTCTCCAGAAGCGGCCAATGCCCATCTTATCGAAACCCGGCAAGGGAACACGTAAAGTGCTTATTAACAGATCAGACTATATTGCGGAAACGGAAGCTATTTTGTATGGCACATTCAAATTAGCGAAGACGATTACTATGAACTCTAAAACACAACAAATAAAGATGTCTCTGTCCAACTTGTTGCGAAGCTTGAAACAACATATATAATAGACTCAGCAACATTTGAACAGATCCACTTTAAGGTAACAGTCATTCCTAGATTGTATGGATGGCTGAAAATGCATAAGAATGGAGGGCATTTAGGGCCTATCCTTGGTATGTACAACCTTGCGTTAACTCAGTGGTTGGTATTATTGCTAGAACTGGTATAACGATCAATGTGGAAGCAAACACTCAAAGACACATTTGAGTTCATAAATACGTGGAAGACGTAAAGGAAAAAAGATCTCAGATGCATTAGTTATTCGTTAGTTCGCTCTTCACCAAAATCCCTATAGACGAAACCATCAGTTACAAGTATGGTAGCTTGGAGTGCTGTAGCAACAGAACGATGTCAACATCTAACTGATCGGGCTAATCAACAGAGAGCCACAGACCAGAGAATAGACGGTGAATATGTCGGAAGCATTCCGTAGCAGACAAAAAGAGCCCTACGGACTAGTGAATGGAACTTAGTGGGATCTCAGGCAACCGAGAAAATAGCCCACGTGAGAGTCCTACAATCAGGCAGTCAACCGGAACAACCAGGCCAAACTGATGAAAACAGTGCGCAGAACAACCAACCTAATGGCCGTAGGCACCTGGCCAGAAGGCAGCCGAAACATTCAGACTGTGTGAGGATTATTTTTGCTACAGAGCTATTTTGAAAAAGGACTATATAACCGGCTGCACATATTTTTCCGACTTGAGTTGTCTGGGTGCTCAAATACCGGGTTCCCTCAATCGTCTTGCGTTCTCCATTATAACATGACTACACTGAGAGCAACGCAACTGAGATAGACTCCTTTTCCTTTTTCGTTTTACTTTTTTCCTTCTTATTATAGAATAATAGTACTGTATATCGGGGAAGGGGTTGCGGCCAATTTGCGGCTGCGAACTGGGGAGTGACCGGCGGCCTTGCTGGGTTTCGAACCCGGGACTGGTAGGTTCAAAGAGCACTGTGACGGCTGTGTGACCACCGCCGGTTGAGAAGAGCCGAAATATTACTTTCTCCTGGTAATGAGTATACAGTTCGAGTCTATTATTCAGATTTATCGCCACAATGGTGGGCTAGCAATGAGCTCGCCCCTCGGAATGAAGTCTTTACGGCAATGCTAGGAATCGACTAACTTCAACCATCATTTCCAAGCTGTAGCATTTGCAAATGCTAGGTGGATAAAATTTCATGTAACTGATTTAAGAGACCACGCAAGCCAACTAATCGACAGATTTAACTCAGCTCATGCAAACTGACTTTTCTCAGTAGAATCAGAGTCGAACAAGACATTAGGATTCGCCCGAACTTCTGGTGACTCTTCGTGAAAACGTTCTGGTTAGTCAGCCAGTACACAGAAAAGCAACGAGACTTACATAATACATTCACCTACACAGGTTCATGCTTCTTGGCAATAAAAGGAACGTAATTCGATGTCTCATAAGCAGGGCAAGAAGAATATGCTCGGAAGACACTTTCGAAGAAGAACTCCAAATGGTGAGATGATGTTTCATACAAAGCGGCCACCCAGATCAATTAACTTAGAAGTGGAACTGCGTGGTGGAAACAAAGCCAATATACATCTCTTTTGCATTCAAAGTTGGTTCCAGGTAGCCAACATCCAGATTTTGTTCAAATCGAGGCCAGTAGTGCTTCTACGCTTAAAAACCAATGTTTCCGATTCCGCAGTCTCATTCTGTACGTATTCGTTTACTTAATCCTGTGGTAAAATGCACATCGGCCGCACGACTAGGTTTTTGTCTCAACGCCTTGCATGGCTAAACACTGGGGCAGTATTATCACTCACTAGCGCGGTCGTTTCACACCCTGCTAAGACCAATCATACAGTAAACGCGGGTAAGGCATTATTCGTCCTGTATAGTGCCCGGGGTTGGCAATCAAAACGGAAAAAATGTTGCATACTAGCCATGGTTGAGCCTATCGAAATCCGCCTTCACAATCATTCCTTGTGTGCTCGAAAACAATTTATGTGCGTCCTTCATCTCCCCTGGCCCACACTTCATCCTAGAACAGGCCACACACCGAACGAAAAACGAAAATACCTGAAATAATCCACATCCGGTCTCAAGTTTAGCTTGACTCACACTTTTGTTTGTGATCATTATTCCATATCACTTCCACAAATTTTTCTGACTGGTCCAACTCCCTAACTTGTCGTAATGTATTGTGATATAACTGCATTAATATGAATCACTAAGAACAAGATACTTCGACTGTCTGTGCTCCTCAAATGTTTTGTGGCAATTTTCCGACAAACTCATATATAGCAAAGTCGAAAAGAAATGTGGATAAAGCGTAACACTGACGTACTCCAATGAGGACGGAAAAGATTGGCCAAAGTTACCCACAGTCCCTGAACCGATCTGAAGTATGACAGTGGAACTACTTGATGATGGACCCATCTATCAGGTACTCCATCACTCAGCAAGCATTTGTGTAATGCACTCTTGTGCACGGATTCAAAAGCCGTGAGAATGTCTAGAATCACAATGATCATTGGCTGTGAAAGGTATGACAGTGGTCTAACGACTTCCGGTGGATGATTATTAGTTTGATACATTAAGTCACAAATAGACAGAAGTTACTTCCAACATTCCACGAGCAAAATAATCTAAAGAATATTGTCAACCAGTATGATCCACCAATTGCATTCGCCATATACTACCAATACGCAATTACCATTCCGCTGTGAGTAGAAGCATTATTCTAGCCACGTCATAACACCAAACAAATCCTGATAACAAAACTTAGATTGAGAAGTGGGACCATTAGATATTTTATCTCTCACTCAAATATGACGCTGAAATTTGGTTTCAGAGGTGGTCGACTTAAATTCTGGTGCGAAGCTTCTATCACTCGGGGCTGGTTAGTCCAGAGTTGGTTCAAATGACTCTACATACGGCACGAGTTCGATTTTATGTTTCACATACCGCAAAACTAATTCCCGTTCATTGATGGCGGAATCTTTGCAGACTTAGGTCAATAACCAGTTTCATATAATTAGCCAACCTTTCATATTCAGCCAACATTCCCTTGAAATCTGAGTCACGTTTGTTATACAAAATCCGTGAAACTACAATTTACGATAACACTACTTTGTTCCCATTTAACAGCAGGAACATCCACTTCTCAGTCGATGGTGACGACAAGTGAGTTTGTAATCTGACCTGACCGAATAACGTTTGTCTGGTTTCCAATCAATCAGACCCAGTGAGAATGAGGGTGCGCGAAGTATCGGGAAGTAGTTCAAGAAGTATACTTGCTGATAATTCTACTAATTTCATCAGCTTCCACTTTAGCGACCTCTCTATATTTGTAATAAGTCACTCGCTTGTGTATTTGACAATTCATGATTCAGAATAAATGTTGAATTGAAAATCGCTGACGTAATTTGATTTACTTTTTGCATATGTATATTTCGGACAATGAAATTTGAACACAATTGCTATCGGATTGATAGTTTCATTTGAATGACTTTACCTATTCACCACAGATGGCACCATGTCAAAAGCCAGCTCCAGGAAGCCAGACAGGGTCGAATAGTCCATAATCGGTCAGTCGTCAAAGCACCCAAGGCCTAATCCCTAGTCCTACTGCACAGCTGTGTGCAGTCCGGGAGGAACAGAGTCATGAATCAATAATTCACACTGTCCGGCCTACCTTCTGGAGGTACGGGACGCTCGAGTTCAAAAATGTTCCATTCCGGTTTAAATACCGTCTTCCTGATTTATGTAAATGAACCATTGTTTTGGCGTACTCTGTTGACGTCATTTTGATTTGTTATTGCGGGCTGGATTGATAGGAGTCGCGAGCAGAGGTGCAGACATAGGCCTTACCTAGAAATTCCGGAGTAACAAAATCGAGTGTCATAATACCATGTCCGATCGTGTGTGCGACATGATGGTTACAAGTTTCTTTAGATGCAAATAAAAAATAGCATTGATCTAAACATATTTTTGTGCACAGTTGATTGAACAAATCATTATTTCCTTCATGACGGTAGAACTAGTTTCACTTTCACATGAAGAACATTTTTGACAATACCATTATTTTCAATGAGCGCCACGTTTGTCGGATGACGTAAATGAAAGTATTATTTCATTCTAAGACCTACACAATATACTGAAATATATAGTCAGAGAGAACTAGAATCACAGAAACTTAGAAACAAAACCGTATTATTCGAATCTTTGTTCCTTTTTGGCTAGCAACAGTACAGATCATCAGGTCATCTGTTCAACACTGCAGTCTCTCAATATCCTCGATAATGGTCTAAACGGATGTACGGAGCAGAACTGATGCTCTGCCATACAGTCAGTTGAATTATGTGATAAAAATAACCGCATCAAAAATGCAGGAATCAAAAATTCCGTATGACATTTGTTCGAGACTAAATCCAATGTTGCTATAACAAAAGCAGTATTCATTGTTTCATCTTGGAGCCAACATTAACCAATGAATATTTCTGTTGAAGGTCTTGCAAATCAAACGCAATACCGTTTATTAACGAAAGACCGAACGCACCATTTTTCATAGCTAAATACTGTCTAATGCAAACATGAATCATGTCAACCGCAACTTCGTTCCCTTGGAAACAAGCTACAACAGATGTGTGATTGGAAGATCCTTGATTAACTACAGATTGTACCCTGTTTAGCATAAGCAGAATCATGATGAATTCATCTATTCCATCGTGCCCGTGCTTACGTGTTACGAATGCTTTTTTCTCCCAAAAATATTCAATCAGCACCCAAAGTACCTCTGTCAACATTAGGTGAGTGTGCAAATCCAGTTTTTCAAAGTGTTGCTAGTGTAGTCTTTTCTGAACAATGATTGACGTGATGACGCGGACTTGCTTCGTTATCTGAAGCATTTTGAAAGTTATACAAAATCAAATTGGCGAAGAGGCGATTTCCTTGCAAGACACAATCACGCAATCAGGCTGTGTGGGAAATGATCAGTGTCTTATTTCCATTACCCTACCACAACACTAGTGGATTTACATATATTCAAGATCAGTATGTGGTACGATCAGCTAGCTTTTGTGAATATTGTACGCTATTTTGAAAGCACAACCTTACCTGAGGAATGATGGTTGAGGAGGACAGTCGTTATTACCCGACAAACGGTAGTCATCTGAAGTTCACATCGTAATTTCCAATGACTGTCTAGAATATATTTCGTACTTCAGTATAATAATGATACGGAATATTTGCACTTTTCAGGGATTCATCATCAATCTATGACCGAACTCAGGAGCATTTGCCTTTGTAAGCCGTTTTAAGCAATGATATCCCCTTGATTTGATAATAGGGTTGTGAATATCAACTTATCTGGAGAGATGAGCTTTGCTACGGTGGTTCTAGAAGTGGATAGATCATATGCTGAGAACAACGACAGGGAATCACCAAATTCGAATAAGTCTGCGGATCGCTCAAATGAATGAATGAGACGGGACAGCGGAGTGACAGTGAGCTGGGCGGGAAGCTATTGAACTTTATTCTGATGATGTAAATAGAGAATAAGTATACAACGCGGGAACTTGTAGCATTTGGAAAATGAGGAACGTTCATCTATACGTTCTACAGTTCCGATAGGACTGATGATGAGTTCTAAATTATTCCATAGTACTGTGAAATGTCTCCCTTTTCAACAGTGCTCAACAAGTATCCGGTGATGTGCACCAAGCACTACATTTATTACTCATTTATTGTATAACATTTTCTTAGTGGTAGAAGTGACTACGTAGAACTCAAAATGTGCTCAGTTTAGTGATCGATAATGGCCATTGTTGAGGAAATACTGCTTTAACTACCAAACTATATATGAGGCTTGACCTTGCTGATGAAAGTGTTACGTATACAAATATGCCACAGTTCGTGTTACAAGATTTATCCCCAAGTCCATGTTTTCTGGTCAGATGAAGGTGACGAGAAATATTTATGGAAATGAAGGTCGTGATTTTCCATCCTTTATTCAAGGAATGGCAGTGAAAAAGCACAGTGACTCACTGACTGAAATGTCCAACATAATAACTAATCCATCAGAAACTGAAATTCTGGAGGTAAAACAATCATACATACGAAGTACGATTACTGACGCTGAAATTCATCGTTGTTGTTGACGGATAATGTTCTTCTCTAATAGGTAATCTAATCAGATTGTACCACTTATTATACACTGTCAACAATCTTTGGACGGTTGCGCAACTTAGTTTACAGATCACAAGTGGTGTCACAGCCTAGGTGACTTTCATACATGTCTACAAACTTACTACATATAGTTGAATCACACGCGGTATCCGATCGATATCGTCCTCCAAAGTATTCTACCCAGAAACTCATCATGTCGCGGTTCTGATGAATATACTTCGACTCACACATGAATCACGTGAAACATCGTGTACTTCCAGAGTATTTTTGGTTCTTGATCCAGATTACATATCCTACTAATAAACACAACCAACATCATCGATCCGATCCAGATGGAGTCGTCATCGAAGGTGTTCATCAACTTATTCAAAGTCGCTATTTGTGAATAATGTGAAATCAAATTTATTATGATCGTGTTCTTAATCTTGTGGTGGAATCACAGCCACTGCTGTAATTTCAAAGGTCATAGTTTTCGTGTATCAGCTTGCAGGTGGTCAAATTTACCGCGGTATTATCGTTCTGTCAACACAACAAAGTTATCAAGACTATAAAAAAACGGAAGGATTTGATAAAACGGGCAATAAAGAAAAGAAACGATTGGTTTTATTTTCAATGTTTATGGTTTCATGATTACCATCCTTAGGAGACAGAGGGTGCAAAGTAGGCCACACAACCTTCGCATCACGGAATCATATATTGACCCAGGTTCTTCAACGTCTCTAACCAATAACAATTCCTGTGGACCCAAACCATGAAGACGGGAAGCACCAACCGAAGCCAATGCTCATGGTAGCCTCTTCTTACTTCTGAGTCAAATCATGGCCTGACCGTTGCGTTGCTCCTTTCTGCCTTGCCTTATTGCTATCGGTATGGCCGGTTAATTTTTGAACCGTGGTTGATGGTTTTTTATTTTACTTTGACGGAACACGTTTGATATCAGTTTTGGTACACTAATTTGAATATAGTTTCCTATTTTGTGCTAAATTCCGTATTAACCGACGATTTATCTTCGGAGTAATCAACTTTTGATAAGAAAAATGGACCCTCCGTCAATCCACGCTCCATTCGATTCCAATGGGATTACAGCTGTAACCCAACTGTTTAGTAGTTTTGAATTCGTGAAGGAATTTCTTGAGACTTGCCTAAGCCCATTCAAACCACTTTCGGCACCGGGCTGCTCTTATGGTTGTCAGTTGGCCAATTACCGAAAAATCCTCTTGGGATGTGAGCGTAGGCCTGATTGCGTAGGCCGAACATTTCCATGCTGATAAAATTCTCACCAGTCAAAGTTGCACAGCAGAATGCATGCTAACGGCGTCACAGCATTTGTGGTGTGTGTGTGTGTGTGTGTGTGTGTGTGTGTGTGTGAGCACGCATACGCGGACTGGTGAGATATTCTATGAATTGCCAGCTCAACCCGTCTAACATGTGACTCCAGGGATATTGGGTACCATTAGAAGGTGTGTGGAGTGATTCACTAGTGGGATTGGTCGAAAGACCTGCTGCGAATGTCTGGCGATCAAAAAAACAGAACAGACAGGCTTGAGTGAAAGCTGGGTTGGCTTAGTAAGCCCATCTCTGTGCTTGCCCACGTGGGCACAAGCTGAGAACAGTGGGGCTGGTTACGGATCGTAACTGACGCACGCGTAAACCGCGCAGTGATGTGTAGACCCAGGTTGAGTAGCGTTCACGTTGATGAAAACACCACCACCAAACCACACACGCGCCAATCACTTTCAGTCAAGAAATGCTTGCTCTTCGTTCAGGATAGGAGGCTTCGATCAATGAAAATCATGTAAACAATTTTGCTGCTGCTATTAGATTGTGCACGAGTGTACACGTACACAGATATGCTCAACCAGTCACCCAGCTTTCAACCAAGCCCTGTCTGCTATGTGGCCCTTCTGATCGTCAGGGTTTCAACAACAGTTGGGTTGCATTTCGATAACGGACTGAGCTGAACACGCTGTCCGTGGTTTGTCTCGGTCGCTGTCGCTCATATACGTCTCACATGACATGTTTGCGACGTGTGTATGGCTTGCCCCTTTCGAGCGTCACATATGAAGCAGAGGCATAATGTTGATCTCAGGACTGAGAAATGGAAACACTGCATCATGACAAGATTACCGCAACTATATCCATCCAACTTGAAGTTAAGCCGTTGGTAATTCAAGTGGATTATATGCGGCTCCAAGTGGAGCCATCACTTTTCCAACAGATATTAGAGTACAAATCACATATCTGTATGCTCAGTTAAAAAACACGGTTTGGGATATATACGACTGACTATATGAATACCTAGAATTCTGTATTGATAACATGCAAACTATTACGAAGAAGGAATGGAGTGCTTTTTCTTAAATTCGTTGAGAAAGAAAGAAAAAAAGTTAGTGTCGATTCATTGCAGAATTAATTGAAAATAACCGGCTGAAGGATCAGATTATTCGGTAGAGAACGAGATTGTTATCGGTGCTTCACAACCGATTGAATATAGTGCATTTTACTGGCATTTAAACCAAGATAATAGAAGGAAGAACAAGAAACTTAGTATTCATGGGGAGACAAAAAATGACAGTTTCATGTCCACATAGTTACAGTACTATGGGTGTCACGAGATATACTTTGTGTTGATAACTGTAACGTAGGATTACTTGAGCTATCGAATTTGGAAGATAAGTCAGAGCATTTCGAGCACACAACTGAAAATATGAGGATATCCGTGCTCAACATAACTCCGAGGTACTAAGGAGACTTAAATCTGTGTAACTGAATGGCGCACGGAGTATTCTTGTCATTCGGGAAGGCTGAGTGAGGTGGAGTGAAGATGCACCTAGAACACTACGAAGGGTTAGAAAAGGATCACTTTGCTCGTAATAACTCACAATATTTTGAAGATTATCAGGCTGGTTATTTAGTCCCGTTCGGTTGACACAGTATGGCAAATACTTTAACGTCATCGTACTAAGTTCCACTTCCTGAAAAGCAATACGAGAGTTTGCTTAAGTAAGTGAGGAGAGAAGAGCGAAAGCACAACAGCTTGAAGAGTGCGGAAGTTATTATTCAGGAGTCTGGACGACTTACCTATTCACCTAGTATTGGGGATAGGTCACGAAAATCTGTTCGCATATCATGCCGACAAACTAGATAAGCAACCCGGAGAATGAGGCCCGTGTAGTACCTGTGGTGTTGAAATGAAGTTCAAGGTTGAAGGCTAGTCATTGAATGTGCACCTAACAGATTTAACAGAGTTGTTTAGCAATTTATGGTCACAGTGTACTGGAAAGGATGTATCACATCATTTTATTTGTGATGTTTCTATAGCGTGCGTTTGTGTTATTTTCTCATCCAAAAGAAAACATCGATGCTCGCGCACTTCCATGCAAAAACACCCGCGTTGTTGGGGTATTTTGTTTTTATATGATGAACCATTTGACAGTCAGATCAGAGCTCCAGATGTTAACGTTTATTAGCTAGCCAGGTTCCCTCTAAGTGGTTTGCAATGCAACGCCTTTGTCTTCACGCAATCTCCCCAAGAAGTCGTTGATCAAAGGAGTCGATTGCTGTGCGGTCAACCGACTGTTGACAATGAAATACCCATGACGGGACAGCTGTATGTTATGTAGCTGTGACGGTAAATAAGATCATTGAGTGCCGGATGGATTCGTTGTTAGGTATTCAACTCATGATCGTCTATTCAAGGAAAGCTGAGTCACAGTAGGGACTCGACTGATGTGTAGTACTGATAATTTCTAACAAGCATGAAGCAGCCGAACAGTGCCTCTGCTGTTTTCATTGGAGAGCCATGCTTTGCAAACTCGTGATGAGACATTATTAATCCAACCGAACCTCCTGCTGGTCATATTATTCGAGGTAAAAATTATCGTTTTTGCTTATCAACTAACCAACATGATTTATCATTTATGCATTTCCATGTGTAAAACCCAGCATTTTAGGTTCGCTTCAAAAATTATAGCTTTTCATTTATTCGTCTACACTTATTTCTGCTAGTTAGCAAACGAAGACCTACAATTTACTCAGCTATTAGAGAAGAACGAGTAATTTATGTATTTAAATAGGAGAATATCTATAAAAAAAATACACTGAGATAGCGAATCAATATTAGCCACTGCGTAACGTAGCTCATCATATTCATTGAAACCACCTTTAAAAGTGGTGAAAATTTGGTTTTTTATTCAGGATAAATGCTCTTTTGTGCAAATCAGCCCCTTGGGTTTTTGCTTGAAGCCCAAAGAGAGATAAATTTCAAATTAGATACATGAAATGGGGGAACATTGGTCCTTTTGTCTTTTGGTCACCATTTCTTAACGGGTGATATTTTAATTGCTTTTATATTTTTCCTCAAGCATACACATAAACACAGCCTGTGACTGTTTGAAAAGCAGATACTTAGGATGAGACTCAAATTTCCCAATAAAAATTCAGTGTGAAATTGTTTTCTTCGAGATCGGCATACATTCGAATGATCCAAGCTTTATCCGGATTTGAACAAATCGCTAACCTGACTTCAACCTTGGTAAAAATAGACTTGAGATGGTTACTCAAAAGTCGGTGTGCAAATCTCGGGTTTGCTTTTCACGATTATTCAATTTAATCTCTATAAGCATTTCACTAATTGCATCGCTCCAATATTTCTCTTTGCCTTGTTCACATTATTCCGTTTGATTAATATTCTAACAAGTTATGTCTAAGGGGAAACTATGGACTGAGGGTTTATTTAACAAATTGTTGCTGTGCCTCTTTGATGTGACGAAGAAGATAAAGACAAAATGGCATCATCGACATTGATAGTAGTACACCTTTTCTTAGGTTTTAAAATCTCCAGTATGGATGAAACCAATTGTAATTTTTTTACCTAAATTCCAGTAACGGAAAGCACAAAACAAACAGAAGAAGAGATATGTGAGTACTTTCTAGCGTACGACTTTTTCCTACCAATATAATTTGCTTTCTGTCTGTTGTAATTCTAGCACGTTGTGCTCCCGCCCTCATCTAGGTACTCTTAGCTGCACACTCGTTAACAAGATAAAGATGGAAATAGCTAACGTGTATGGTGAAACATGACAGAAAATTTGTCACCATCATTTTTATGGTAGATAATACTAACTTATGATCAGAGCTAGTTTTTCAAATTATGTATAACAGCACTTTTGGTAAATTCAGATCCCGATTACTATGATGATATTTTTAAACCAACGAACCCTTTCAGTTCATTATCTTGTATCTTTAAGTACGTGTTCGATTTTGCACGCTGTATGCCGAAAATTCATTTAGAAATTTTCCAGAAGTACAATATTGGTTTCGTGGTCTTTAAGGTTCATCATGCATGAGTGTCCAGTTTAAATCTTGATCAAAACGCGATCTATCATCCGGACTGATTTTGAAGGAACTATCCAGGAAGCATTCGTAGTGCACTGTCCACCATCACGTGGAGAGTTTGGTTGCATTTTCACACGTCTGGTGGGTGAAGTTTTGGTAAACTACGTTGTCGCACCTTAGGAGTAAAAACACACCATTCATTCACGTCTAGATATGAAACCAATCTCGTCAAATTCAACAGTCTTTGGGAAACATCTTTCCTATTTAGGCAAAAGAAACAACACTAAACAAAACCCCTTGGTCTGAGGCGATTAGATTTTGAAAGTTACTGATTTTATGTAACCAAGTGTGATAAGTAATTTGAGCCGAGACGTCAAATGATCGATTTCCGAATTTTGTAGCAGCTTTCAATTTCAACGAGTTACTTTTATCTGGAAGTGGTTTGATATAATTTTACTCCATTTCAATTACTAAATCAAATATTCATAATCAGGAGTATCCATTATTACCGAATCCATAAGGTTAGTGTCACTAAAGCACCTTGTAATACAGTCTGGGTAGTCCTGGATGGTTCTAAATGGCATTTTTTCCCCTGCTTACGAAGTCACATAGCTTTTTAGGACGTTATGCACTTGGAGATATCACGTATCAGTAACTGGGAGCAGAGAGATCAATGTCCGCGCTTTGTTGCACTGAACAACATTCATTCGCATTGCCTTTTGCAGCAGAATTCATGTATACATTGGTACGATTTCTCTCAGTAAGATGTACTGCTGTCGACTCCAGAAAGTTCTGAGTGCTGGGATACTATTACTATTGTGTTTAATCTACGTCGACGCCTATTTTCACTCTCGCTAAGTGGATAATCAGTCAATATCCTTCTCACACGTGGACATAAGCCATGCAAGTGCCTGCCACTCGGCTCACTTCTGAATTGGCCTTTTGAATGCTCGCCGGATTTCCGTTTCTGATTAATAATGGAGTGCGAACAATAATGTTTTACTACAAATTGCCGGCACAACAATCACTCGCTCAACATACCATTCAGCTCGGTCCATTGCATGACAAAAAGAAAATGAAAGAAAAACAAATATCTATTGGTAAAACAGGTTTCAGCATCAAAAATGTATTTCGCGTACGAATGCCCGAAAAAATCACACTCCAGATGGGACTTTCAAATTTGCTAAAGTTGCAGAAACCAACATCTTGTGATCATCATCATCAAAAATTTGGTTTTCATTACAATAAAATATTGGTTCAAACCTAAATTGCTTGGAAAATCTAGTGTCTGGTTGTCATCAAAGTTTTACACAAATTTCTCCTCAGACGTTTTCCGTTTCGGTTGTTATCAGAGAACCGCGTTGAAGTAATTTTGCGTCATGTATCAATAGTTGTTCAACATTGTTTCAATGAAAACCTCACAAGAGACATTCGGCGTATTTCAGCCATATCAACCATTCTATGCTCCATTTCAGTTTGGGTCTGTCCTACATTTGGTACCAGTAAGTTTACTTTTCGAACTGAAGTACCACAAACACCGGCCACTGTGGTTAAACAAGTGACCTAACTCGAAGTTGTATGTTTTAGCTAAAAGGAATGAATGTACGCATGAAAAAGGAAAGAAATCACTGATCGCGGATAGTTCGGGGGAATATTTCGTCATTTTAAGAAGACACAATGACGTATGCGAGCATTTATTCTGTATGTGCTCATAAGATGTTCACTGGTTAGTCTGTAGCATGCAGGGTTACAAGCCTCTCAGTTTTGGGGTTCAGTTAAGTTAATTTGTTCGTCTTTGTACTCACATGTCTGTGTGTGTTTTATTACGCTCTCATTGTGAAAGTGAAGAACATGGAGTACGCAAGACGTGCTCGTTACATCGATTTTAGTTGCACCTGTCTTTAGATTGAAGGATTTCGTCAGGTGGAGAAGTTTGATTGCACGTGCGGTCGACGCTTGCGGCTTCTGTTATTCTAACAGGAGAGCAGCACAATACCTTTTTGTTGACCGTACCAACTTTTGTTTGACTTTTCTTGGAAACGTATGGTAACAATTAACAAGGAGGGAGTGCTTGTGAGTCAACCCGAATTACTAAGTGATGCTGTGATGTATTCGCATTATTTCCTGCTAGGTTCTCATTCTTACGACAAGGCTGGTGTATACTTCCCTTGTATGAGTCTTTCAGAAATTGGCAGTAAATTCCACGACGCTGATTTGTTTGGACACAAAATGCATTCAATAGAAAACAATATTGCGCTGTCTAACAATATTAAGCTCTATTCATTGTGTTCACCAAAAGGGTGCATTTTAATCTGATCCCGTATCTTAAATATTACAAAATATGTAAATCTGACACAAGATTTTAGCTCGTTTTCCAGTTTCCAATATTTTAATGCTAAGGAACAGTGGACAACAAATGTCACTCTCACTACCCGAAGATGTCTGTTGTCATTATAGTCCCGTTATTTGTTGTTTAACTATGGTCTTCCCTTGCTCAAAATACGTTAAGTGACTTACCCTAATGTGTACACAGAAGTAATGTAATAGCCAGCGAAAGAAAATAATGATGAAATTCGTGCAAGTCTTGTTACTGAATCTATTTGCAAGTTATTCTCCCAAGTTTTCCGGTGATAGTGGGAAGTCAGTAAGTGATAGTCCATCATTTTATCACATGAACCAGGTCTATTTTTACCTTTTATTGAGTAGGATTGATGCACATCACCAAATAAGTCACTTCTCGGTCAGTAAAATATTGCATTTAGTGAATTTGATGTTTTCACCACAATATTCAATCTTTTTTATTCATCCACAACTGGGGAGGGCAACGGCTATGGGTCGTTCTCCAATATGTTTACACTTTGGAAAGCCTTGTCGACGTGTCGTATCGTAAAGTATATGACAGACATTGACGTAATCATTAGTTGTGACTACCAAGCTAGAGGACAGAAATAACAGTAGGAGTACAGTTCAGGTAGCCGATAATTCTAGTAGATTCGGGTTCCACTGAATGCCAGAATACAAACAGATTTGTGCATGGATCGCCTTTGGGTGATGAAAAAATAGATCAATATTTTCCTAAATAATTTCGCAAATAGAACAGTGGGTTTGTCATTGTTATATCTAGTTTGTAGCCACATCTTCAATAGCACAACCTCACAGTTTGATGGTCTTCATCCCAATCTAGCGAACGAACAGGTTGGCGCTTCATCTTTGCCTTCTCGACCGGCTGTTTATCTTTCGCTGTCGTCCTGTCTGATTCAAGTAAGATCTAATGTGATACTTAACACATAAGCCTTTGGTGTATGGTACCAACTATAGTGTGCTAGTAACAAGCCTGTTTTTGTAACACCCAAGGGTAGTGACGTAATCTGCAAAACAAGTAGCCAGAAGTGGCATTCCGTCTCGATATATGCAGCTTTCATAAACGTTCAAGTTATCTGTAACACTAAATACAGGAAACCAATGGACGTGATGTGCAATGAATCAGCAACAGATATCAGTAGGACGCTTTTGATTATTACACTATTGAACCACACGATGTTTATTGTGAACTCACCATGATTAACCCCCGAAGGCACTTCGCGTGCAGCTGTTTTACCCGGTTTGTTTGAAATCAGCAGCGATGTACACAGACATACAGAGTTTCCATTGGAACTCCAGCTGATAGCAGCGCACTCGTGTAACTCACCGGTGATAGCCACGTGGCCACAAAGATCCGTTCTAAATGAACAAGCACACGTTGACCATACATTCTATACACCTTGCGTTGTACGCTATTCAAATTTCGTGTCGGACATCTTTGCACTGGTAACGTAAATGAAACGGATGCACAAAGATCAGTCTAGTTGTTAATTCATCATTTTGACTTGCAGAGGAATTAGTTTCCCCACTGAATGATTTGGCAGATATGAATCTTTGGTTTAAACATTTTATTGTGTGTTGATATCACTCTTTCTTCGATTTCATACCCACAAGTTTGCGATGTAGCATGTGAATGCAACCTTGCCCTTCTCATGGACTATACACGCCTAATAAATAAACCCCTAATGTGACTTCTCTGTTATCTTACTAGTGACCAGTTCATTGATCCCATGTAAAATGACTAATTGTCTTTGTTCTCAATTGTGTCAGTCAACGATGATAAACCCTCCAAAACCTCTAATATATAGTCATTTACAAGTGTATAAACATGTCAGAACAACATTTCAGTTGTGAGGTATTAGTATTAATCCTGACACAAAACTGTATCCTTCCAAAGAGAATCTAATTCCATTTGTTGTAAAGCAATCCGCCTTCTTACCCAAAAAATTCTTTCTTTGCCGGAATGCTGAATCATCAATTTTTGATTTCGCTTCTTCTGTGCAGTGTTACCTCAGGAAAATTTGCAATGGCTACTTAACAGAAATTATGAGATTATGACGTGAGCCACCTGTTTGGCCAACGTGTTGGAAGTGGTTCCAGCGAACCTCACGTCAATAAAGGACCCTGGAAATTCCTAAGGTGCAGAGATTGGGGTGTGTCCATAATTATAGGGATCAACTGCTTCATTCAGAAAAACAGACAATTGGGGCCATGAGAAATTCAGTGGAAGAGAACCACATTACCCATACAAAGGTTACGTGTTGTGAGGACCAGGTGGCAGACGTTGTCCGAATTCCGATATTTTGCTTCTGAACCAGTAGTGAAACGCGTCCACCATTCGACCATCAACGACACCTGCTTAAGTCAATCACAATTCCGTGAAAAAACATTTTAACCCAACAACCAGACCGGATCTTCAACGGGATCGGCCTTGTCGGATTTTCGTTTACGGACACAGCATTCCTGTGAAACAACATCTCGTCTCAAGTGTGGGCAAACTTTAACTAGAAACAATGGGACATATATCAACATTTTCTTATACTGTAAACTCTTCATAATATCTTGCAAAGTACGACACTAAACAAAATCACCAACGGTGTTAAAATGAGTCATACGAATAGTCCCTGTCAGTAGGCGGACAATACTGCTTGACTCCACGGAAGTAGCGATTGACGGTAAATACATAACTTCGTTTTGATAGCCGATGCTAATGATGCTGTCATTACAGTTTGGATCTAAAGGGGCGACTTCGCCCAACTGAGTTTCTGAACTGGTTTATTGTGGTAATGTATTGCGAGTTAACTACTCTTGGGACTTTCACTTCTCTCCATTCAGGGATTGTTTGAATTCCCGTCTTCACCCGAGTTTAGAATCTGGATATCTGCATGTTTGCGAATCCTGATCACTGTGACTGCCATAGCAACATTCACAAGTTTCTTCCTCGCGAGTTTCCTTATTAGGAATACAAGATACTTTTCCCAGGGCATTGCCAGCTACTAGGCATCCTGCTTTTTCGTGAAATTTTTGATCACCGTAAAAAGGAACTTATGAAAACCTTGACAAAAGTAAATTTATTGTGCCCGCTTTGGTTTCTAACATAGTTATGAGTATCAACAGGCTAGAGTTTGGTGGATTTCTCCCGGAAGCTCGTCACGCGCAAAATCAACGGAGAATATTCCTAGTGGTTTGCCCGAGAAATGACTCTAAATCAGTTCAGCCGATGGTCTGAAAAAAACACTCGTTCGATCGTGTAAAGATTCACCAAGAAGCTGTTGAATACCATGCATGAGATGCAGTGGAAAGTTGTACCGAGCATATGAAGTTCCGCTCATGAGTCCATCTTTGCAAAATTGACGCCCTAAGGTCAGCAAAAGCGAGATGTGATGACCACGAGATATTAATGCATCATCTGTGTGCACCATTTTCTCTCGCTGGTTGCCTCTAATTGACTGCCCAAGGGTACATCACAATTAACTGGATGTGTTCGCTTCGACCCTTGAATAGTTTACTGGACATAAATGTCCGAATACCTACTGCACCAATCACCATGAATTCGACCAAAACATTACTTGATTATGAACATCCTACAACTGCACTCGGCTTACTTTTCAAATGAAAATGGTCGGATATACAGTGGAAGTACAACAAACATTAAATTCACTCACTTCTTAATATACTGCCGAATAGAAGCAACTATGACTATCCTACTTCTACTGTGGCAGAGCATAACTGAATTTGGAGAATAGATTGGATCCACTGGGGTCGCATGTGATTAGCAAAGTTTGGTCGAAACTTGAGAGTCAGCCATATTTTGAAACAGTTGAACCGAAACTCCGCGATAACCCATGCTTTCAGTATTTCTTTTACTGTTTGTATTGGCAACCAGTAGGCAGAATCAAAGGAAGTTAAAAACTGCCTAACTATGAATATTCATTTTCTGATTCTCTAGTTAGTTCTACGGAACCAAAATTCCTAATTTAGAAAGGAACACTGTGATTTGCCGATTCCATACGCGATTTCGGACTCCAAGCAGGACCAAACAACCACATCTTCCACGGACTTCGGTAATTCCAGCATCCGCCGTCGCACGCAGTCTGACACGTCAATCAAAGTCTATTGCTAATACTACTTTATTTTTTAGTTTATATTGACATTGTCAGTTGCAAATGGATAAGTGTTCCTCATCCTTCACTCATGATTTGTGTATCTCAAACCTGATTTCAATACTAGTTATTTGTAAATGCATGATAAGTAACGACATAACAACTGTCATTGAATATTTATTCAATAAAACTTGATGGTGATTTCGGTGGTTCACTATATAACTCACTATCATACATGATATAACTTAGGTGAACGATGACGAGAGGACTGGAAGACTCATTCATTGTGCTAGAAATGCGATTGGTGCTTTTAATTTAAGCGATAATTAGCAGATTGGGATTTGTGTGCAAAACATCCGAACACGTGGGTATCGAGAATGTTATGTTCAGTCGGTTTCAAACAGGGCAAGATGTGTCTGTTTTCTACAGCAAATACAATTAAAATCAAATTATGCAGTCAACCTTTGTGACCGCAAAACTGTTTTTAAGAACTCCAAACCCAAAACACTTTAAGATCAAACAGAATAAGTGACTGTAGAAAAAGCCAAAGCTTTGGTTCTTAAAAAAGATTCGGAAAAAGTCAGAACGTGTAAGACTGGTGCGTAGATATTCTAACTAAATCTTCACTGATCCAATCCTGTGGTGTTACGATGCATTTTCATAACAGACTAGATAGTATGTTCCTAGTAATGCACGCAAAATTCCTTCGATTATTAGGGTTTACCTAATATGTTACTCCCTTCGAATGAGTTTCAGCATACGCATAGAATCAATCATATAGAAATAATTAGAAACCTATCCTGATTGATATAAAAATGTATCGTAAAATCGCGAAAGGTCACAGCAGAATTTCAAATAAAACATCTGAAAACAATATATGTCCATGCTGTGTTTTTCTCAATAATCAACCAACATTCTGGTTTTTATTTACATCATCTGTTACACGAAGGAGATAAAGACAACTTCACCCTATTTCACTCAGTACAACAAATCCAATCTGATTTATCAGTTAGATGTGAAGCAACCTTTATGGGTGGAAAACGGCCGAAATTACTTGTATTGTGTTTAAGATAGGTATTACTGTCAGAGACTCAGAAAAACCTCCCTGAAGCGAAGTAACTACTCGTTTTCAACGCGCCACACTCAGTTAACTAATCAGCTCGCCTCCGCACACACATGTGATTGAACCAACCGAGTGAACAATAACAAAAACCTGTCCGACAAAACTGGACGACAAAACTCAATCAGGTTTAAATGTGGGTACGATGGCCCATCCTGTGGAGAAGACCTGGTACGGTGGGAGGCATTCACTTGGAATTAACGGAACAGATACCGTGTCTCTCTCCCAAGCTGTCAGCCATTGTTGGCTGTCATAGCAGACGACATCTGAACCAACTTCATCCGGTGGTTCCGACCAGTCCGGAGGGGAGCGGGGTGATGCAGAGGTAATATACATACAACTGAGGTGAAAAAGCTGGGGTTCAAATCCTGTGTGACAGGGAGTATAAATTACTGATAAACTCCAATAAAAGCGAAACTCGAGTCTGGTGCTTCTGAATGCAGGACTGGCCGGAAAGGTGAAGTCCAAACGACCTTTAGCTAAACACAGTATCAATAATCCCGACGTGCTACTCGCAAGTAGTTGTGAGATATATACAAACTCAATCAGTCACTCCCCGCAAGGCAGTAAAACCCACTGGAAGAGCGCGTTCCAGACTGTCGTTCTGCCAGCACATCGTTCTGTCATAAAACACACAGGATTCAACGCGTTTTGTTGTCGTTCTTGGTTTGTCATTAGCGGGCTAAAATGATGAGGTTTGTGAGCTGAGGTCACGTGCGGAGAAGTACACCGCGGAAAACGAGTACGTATGCGATCACAGAAATCAGCGGGTGAATATGCTAGTGGCATAAAAATTACACGAGAAAAAAGTAAAATAAGCAGAATCCAACAAGTGACAAAATAATTAGGTAAGCACAAACAATTTATTTAACTACGGTGTTTCAATAATTAAGAGAGTAAAATAAATTTGCTCTCTCTTTCTGATATTTATTGGGTTATAGAGCTTTTATCTACCATCCCTTGGTCACAGCTGGAACCGGGCTAGGTATGAGATTTTTTATGGATTTATTCTAGGGGAAAGGTGCCGGACACAGAGCTGATGGGTGAATGGGATCGACAAAAACAAGTCTGCGTGTAACGGATGAGTATGACCCCGATGTTTCTTGATGGTTAGAGATTTAACAAGACTTAGTATGATGACCATTGAGTTAGGTCAGAAGTTCACCGATTATAAGTGAAATGGGACCCACAATTACCAGTCCACAGAGTAGTGGGCTAAGGTCCTGGTTCCGAAGTACGAGGGTAACTACAGGGGAATAGTGAAACATGATAGGAAGAACACATTGGAATTTGAATCTGGTATTCACAGGCTGAAATGACCGAAGTTGTCTGAACAGATAGACTCAGCGGTTTTCCATCACAAAATTAACGGAAATAAAAACTGTGGGAAAAGGGGAGCGAGAATTCGTGAACTAACATTCAAGGTACTTGGAGACAGTTGTTTTTAAACCCTATCGGTTGGGAAGATATTCTATATGGGGTAGATTCTCTGGAAAGAGGTCGGAAACTTCCTGACGGAAAACCATATCGTCAGCTTATTTTAACCCCGCTGATCGAGAGGATACTCGTAGGTTACTGATTTAAGTGGGATATAGGAAAGGGGGACACACAGAACCCTGGAGTAATCTGTGATTGTTTGAACGGGTCCTAGAAAACTAGTATCATATCTTGTATTTCCGCACCCTGTTGTGAAAATACTTAGTGCAAGCTACAGGTCGACTAGACTATAAACTGTGTGAACATAACCCGGACTTCCTTCTACTTTCCCTGTTCTATTGTGAGTGTTTTCCGCCTCTTATTTACTGAGTGAACAACTACGGTGAACATTTGGACTTGCACATTTATCCTTCATGACCTCTGACCTTTTCCGACATAGGCATTTGCGTCAATTTTTCCCCTTGATTTGCAAACAATTTGGAATAACTTTTGCATGGACCAGTACTCATCCGTGGAAAGTAGTCGTTTACCCAAAGAACTGTAACTGAAAAAAATCTGGTTTCTGTCGTCTTTGGGGTTGTCGTATGCATGACTTAACCAACAGCTCAGTGTTGGTTACGGTTATAGAACCAAACACGATTTTGTCAGGGAAGATTGAAGCCCTCAAGTTTTCAAAGAGAAATAAAGAGATTAGTGTACTAAATCACAGGCTGAAGAACAACCGTTAAATACACAACGGACAGATCGGACGGGTCGGTCTTAGGAACAAGTAATGAGGAATAATAAGAAATCTATAATATCAACTGTGGGTCTCTTGGGTCTGTAGACAAACTGACAATGGACGGAAGGTACACACAGATGGGTTTAAAGACAACGAAAAGTGGGTTTCTCCCACTTTCAGTGTTTCTTATATAAGACTGTTGGACAAACGCGTTTTTTTGTGTCAATTGCTTTGGAGCCCTTGTGAGTTGGAATAGCTGTGACTGGTCACCAATAATAAAGTATTGAACAGTTTACCAAAGGATTCATTCAACGAAGAAGAAGTGATCAATGATGGCTTGCAGAAATGGATGCTTTCAGTCCTAGAGAGAATAGTTGAGGGTGGCTGGCGTCTACTTTAATTAACACAGAATTTTTTCCTTGTGAGGACCCAAAAATATCCGTTGGCTTAAAGAACGTACTGGGTATGTGCTAGCACGAATAACGTTACCGACCACAATGTGAAAATTTTCATCAAAAACTGAAACTAGCAATGGTATTAGCACATCACAGAAAGAATTGATGTCCGGCTGCGAACTAACCTGGCCGTTTGCCATATTTGTACTGCAAAAACTGACAAATCTCAGAAAACTGAATAGCCGAAAACAGTCCATACCGTTTGAGGGGTAAATAAATGCGACTGTAGATCAGCCGGCATTCTGTCTTGCCGGTGATAATGAAACACATCAACGCATACCAACTAGTGGTCCATGTGACAGGGTGATCGAACAGATTCCAAATTAGGTCCAATGTTTCGTAAAATAACCATTGCAACACTTCGCTCGTGTTATTCTGTTCCCTGTGCTTTGCTACCGGAGACCATTTCAGTATTCGAACCCTTTATTCTCTTTAATTTGAGTTTTTCGACCTCATGTGACACTCAGTTCCATTCTGTTGTCTGGTTGGTCGTCTTATATTTAATTCCTTTGGAGAGCAAGTGTCGGTGATTCCTGCATAGGAATACTGATATCTCACCTCGAGCGCCAATTTGACTTCCGTTACTCAATTTGTCCATATACGTCCATATGAAACCGTGGAGCCCTAATAGTCGTGAGAAGGACGGCCTACTTTGGAGACGGACATTACGACTTAACGTTGCCCAGGGGACCAGATTCAGTGACCTTGTTGAACAATAAAACACGTCTCAAGAAGCTTATCTGAGCCTTGTAAACAACTCCACTCTTCCGAAGTCGTTTAACTAAAATATGCGAATCCGATGAAAGAAGACTAAGAAGGAGCACCGACTGAAGAAACAAACCATTGATGATACCTCCTTCACCATCCCGTTGTTCAGTTAGCCACGTCACACAAAATTCAGGCGGTGTTTGACTGCGCTGTCCTATTTAGTGGGCTCTGTATGAACAAACAAATTCTGTCAGAGCCTGACAGGCAATCACCCAAGTAAGGGTAATCTTGTGATTGCAACAACAGAGGATCGTGGTTATGGCTAATATCAAATCGGCTTGAAAAACAGAAGAGTATCACGGTGTGCCAGGAACAACCGATTTACGATTTACTTGGCACATTAAGACAGTATATTACGGCGAAGTAAACCAGAAACGGAACAGCTTTCCACAGTAGTGTGTCTCAATAACTGATTCACCGTAGGACTAGTCCAACAAACGCTCCAGTTTATCCGACTGTAGTATAAATTAATTGTATATAAATTCTAAGCACATTTCGGACTCATATTGTTTCCGTACTTCCGTGTCATGATGACTGGGACCATTGCGACATCAAAGTGCACACGACAGAGTAAACGGACTACGGATTTACAACAGAGATGCATTGCAATTATATCATTTGGTGGTTAACCGTCTCATTTGCCCCCTGCGGTCTGAATTGGGACAACGAAAAAGGGCTCGACCAAAGACGCTCCTGGACTGTCAACGGCATGTTTGCCTATCATATGAGTCAAAATTAATTTGAAATCTTCTTTACTACTTCATTTGTACCGATCTTCTGTTTTAGTGATTCTCGTGTGCCTCTCATGTTTTGAATTTCTCCCTTAGTCATGTTCTTCGTTGTTCATGTACTTTGTGTCACTTGTGTCAATCAGGAGCTTGCTCTGTATTTGGGCTTGCACCCATCACTCCAAAACATGTTGTTGACATACCAAAAACTGCTTCCATAAATGTGATTTTATATCCTTGCAAGTTCGGCTTGCTTGTCCATTGCGCCGACGGTGACTAAGCGACCATCATAGCCCACATGACGCAGATCCGAGTGCATGCCAATTAGACAGGAGAAAGATTTCTTACAACAACCATCTATCATACAAAATGAAACCAGAACTGAAGTGAAAACTGTGCTCCGCCAAGTGCGGAACACTTCAAATGTATATGAATGTTCAGCTAGTGAGGGTTCAGCGAAAATCAAAGATGCCTCGTCAGATCATTCGCGTTTTAACCGAGTTTCAACTTCGGAGATCACCGTACTCTGTAGAACAGTTTAGCAAAAGCAGTTGGGCTAACTGAAAATCTACCTGTGTGTACGATGGATTCATGGGGGACAATAGTGAACAAGAATCCATAGCAAACGATTTGTTTCCATTGATATCTTTCCTCCTCAAAAGACGACCTCACATTTTTCCGATATATATAAAAAGATTTAATTTCTAGGGGCAAGCTAATTATTCGAGTATGACGTATTTTGACGGAATGGGCAGTTTCATTGTCAACAGACAGCTTGGTTTGTTCAGTAGACAGCAGGATGGTTTTTTGAACAGCCAGCTCATCTCCACTTGTCCTAAAACGAGGATAAGATTGGAGCGAAAGAAGAGAACCGAAGAACCAATCAAATGCCATCTGTCGTCTGAACCGAATAAATCATTTGGGTTTGTTCCCACTCAGAATGGCTGACTAAGAATAACAGGTGAATCACTTACTGTGCGGGCCGAGATTTGGTTATGATCACCATCTATCATATACGAACTGTCGTTTTTGTACCAATAAATCGAGATAATTTGAAGGCAGAATAGTCTTCCTTTTAGAGTAAGTGGGACAGTTCAAAAGAGATACGCATTTTATTTTCACATGAATACTTTAAAAAAGGGTAATGAAAGCTTCTGGCAAAAAGTTGCGTCTGTCAGTCGATTCGATCAGTTACTCACTGAAACATCAATAGGATACAGTTTCTCATCTGGACCTTCAAGTAATGAAACTCAATAACTCAGTGAACTTCAAACCGAAAATTTGTGGAACAGTGCTGGTCTCATGCGACAACAGTGTACTAAAAACTAACATTCATCTGTCACGTTGACGTGAAGAGGGTGGTGAAACCCATTCTACCAGTGAAAAATTGAAAAGTAAGAGATGAAATGTCGCTGTAGAACATAGGTTAGGTTTCATTTGAATTTGACGAATGATTATATTTCCCCATGCAATGGTTGAAAAACGTGAGTGAATCATTTGGCTTTTTTCGCAGTAGTGACATTCATCTTTGCTCGTCTGTTTACCACACATCATTGTTTGTCTGAACTCTTGCTGCCATGCACGGTGGCTACTTAACCCTTGTCCGTGCACGCTACACGCACGTCTTCGCAATACACACTAACTGCTCTCTCCCTACCGATAGTATTCTCCCTCTCATGGGTTGTGGGATACACTGCTCTAGTTATCGTGGTAACGTAGTGCAGAGTACCACTGTAACAGACAGGTGGTCCACGCGTAGTAGGAAGGACCGTCGAATGCGAGTGGTAAAGAAACAGCTTGATAAGGTTTACCCAACCTTACACTGTCCTCCTTTGGAGGCTAAACAGTGTCACCAAAGTGAAATTCTTGTCATGCCCAACCTACAGAATTTTGTGGTGTTTACAAGCTGTTCATTGAACCACAGTGGCACTTAGATGCGCTAACGCGCGCTTCTGTTTTCTCTTGAACGCTGGTAGTTCAAAATTACCAGGCGCTAATTGTGTGTAGCCTAATTTTTAGTCAATCTAATTTTCATTCAAAAGCAGGTCACTAGTAAATTGTTTGATTGGAAACTGGTACATAACAGTTTAAATCAGTGAGTTGGATGCAAGATAAAATGAATAAATGAGACTGTTCTTGAAGGAAAAATCAGCACTTATTATTACAGGCGGTACTGGTCGCAGAAGTGCTCAAGTACAACTGTTAACTTTTCACATAACATGACATAACAAATTGGTTTGTCCCAATCATCTGTTGTGGAAAAAACGTTGATTTTTACGTGGGTTTCAACAAATTTAAAACAAAACTTTCTTTTGGTACACCATTTTTTAGAAGGAAACACAACCCATTGCGGGTGTATACTGTTGCGAAAACTTACCAATACATTGAATACTAAATTGAAGTACAGGCAGACAAAAAAATCAACAACAAATTTTCGCATTTTGAAAGCAGTTTTAAACGCGTAAGACGTGCTGTTCATAACTGGAGACTTCTGAAGATATTCTTGTCAAGAATCACCGGTAGTACATTTTCCGCCGACGGTCTCCACTAGAATTACATAACTCGACAATGTGCTACTTCAGTGTAGACTATTTCAATGAACCAAAGCCGCGTGCTTCACGTGACACTGTATCATGTAGTATTCAACTACACATTGATTACTACCAAACCTATGTTATGATTTCCAGTCTAAATGATTATTCTCAAGTCAGACAAGCGAGAGAGAGAGAGAGAGAGAAATGTTCTTGTAATATTCGCAATATGTAAGCTGACTGTATGTGTTGAAATTGCTCCCACCCGAAACTACGTAATCCAAAGTTGTAAGAATGCCAGGGCTGCGGAATGGCACGATAATTGTTTTCCCGAATTGGCTTGTATAAATGTAAAACCAAAGAAAATAATTGGCGGATTAGAAGTTGATCAATCAGTGAGCTTTAGCTGTACTCGCCCGCTGCGATCCTAATTGGTTGAGGATCCTCAGCGGGCGAAGCTACTAAAATAAACTTGGCCATATCACGTGTGATGCTCGCTGAATCATCACATCTGTCCTTTCTCAAGAGCTCCTCATTAGTTTGGCTCTCCTATCACACTGATCTCCAAACCGGAGCTGGTGGCTATGACTCGGCCGCTGTGGATGTCGTTCCGGTTGGAGGAATATATGGATCCCTGTCATCAACACGGTCACCATCTGGATCCTCGGTCGTCTCAGCAGCGTGATCGGCCACTTTGGCGGTCGCCATTTAAAATGGAGTTAGCTGATGTGGCGCCGGTGCACCGATTCATCATCCACGTACGTAATCTCGACCATCGATTGTGCAAGTTACCTGGAGATGATTCCGCAAGTTGGTCGAATTTTGTCGCCACGGAGGTATATGACGTTGCTGGAATCAAGACATGTCAGCAATGACCGTAGTCTTCAGGACCTGAACAGAACGGATGAACTCTCTTTGGATATCGTGTGCACTGCGTTTTGGTATTGCAACAGGAAACTGTCCAGGAACACCTCCAAGTAGGACAACGTTCTCGGAATCGCTGATGATAGCGCACTTTACACGGAGCGCACCAAGATTTCTGATGCACCGTTAGAGCACGGGTGGTGTGGCGCTGTACACAAATGGCAACGCTCGATTCTGACAAACCAGCTTTCAGCTCCACCGCACAGAACTACGATCACTTGTTGGTGACCAGTACCTGCGGGATTCCTTCTCGGATGAAGCGCTTCCGTCAAACTTGGATTACGAACAAGTTGGCTGGTGAACTGGTCAGAAACACATCCGGCCACTTGGAGTAGCAGTCAGTCAGTAATCGGGCGTAATTTTGGTTCACGAATGAGCCACAGAAGTCAGCGTGAACTCTCTGCTTTCGGACCAGGGGTTCTTTGAAATAGTGCAAATGTGCGCACCCAATTCCGGACACCAACACATCTGTCTAGCTAGTGGCTTTGTTTTATCTAGGCCCAAGTGGCTTAAATAGAGTCCAACCAAAATCGACTTCCGCAAAGGAAATGGAATTCAAGTCGGTCACCTCGACAAAGGACACCGTCGGGTTGGGTACTGAATTCTTCTCACAGTACGAAGGACCGAAGAAACTTTTGCCTCAACCTCGGGTTGCCACCTGTTTCTGATTGCCGAAATTACGGACGAGGAGCATCTTTTCGTCTGCTTCCGCAATTCTGACTTCCACACAGGCGCAGCAAGTGAAGTAAAATTGGATTGTCCCACCGCTGCGAATCGTGAGGATTGTGGCAGGAAGCCCGCTTGCAGAAAGGTTTTCCTGGCTCAATGCAGGATGTCGTAGCTTTAGGTAGCCAAGGCAACGCACACTCGCTGGATCACACCAGCCTTGGATTTGGAGACGGATTTATCTGCGCTGTATAAGAACTGGAGGGCTTTGTGGTCGGTGACAATCATAAACTTCCGTCCGAGTAGGTACTGTTGTAACCAAAGCACTGCCTATAAAAAGCCCAAAGCTTCCTTCTACTTCTGAGAATAACCCCTCCATGCAGCATTGAGAATACGCTAGATGCAGATGGTTGGACATCCATCTTGTTCCAGAACTGCTCTGATCCTAACTTCGAACGCCTCGGTAATCCGTGTGGTCCACTCGGAAGGCGCGAATGGGGTTAGTATCGGTCGGTCAACGACATTTTTAATAAGGCCACGTGGTGACTTTTCACACTGCTCGCTCCACTGCCTTGTATCGGATGACTGCGCCAGAAACAAAGGTTGGGCTCGTGTCAAAAATTTGGGAATGAATCTGAAGTAGCACTGCGGGCATCCAAGAATCGATCTTAAGTGCGCCTGATTTTTCGGTCACTAAATGACAATCACTTGTTTAGAACTATCTGGATCGGGTCGATATCCGTTTGCATTGAAAGTGAATACCAAGAAATCTGATTTGGTGGAACCGAACTTGCGCTTTATCGATACATTTTTTCCACAAATCCCATCTGCAGCTGTCACAGACTGCGGTAGTGTTCTTTCTTCGAGGATCCAAAAATAAGCACTTCATCCTGATATAACATCACTCCATTGATATCAATGATTACCTCGTCTATTGTGACCTGAAATATCCCGGAGGACTCGAGCGGACCAAACGGCAAGCAATTGTATTGGAGTATGCTCCATGGAGTGTTGATGATTGGTAATAGTTTAGATTCCGCGTGCATCAACCAGATCAACTTTTGAGAAACCCTTGCCGCCGAGCGTTCAATTCATGGAGTTCTGCGGTTCAACCGTGGTTGCCGCGCCACATTGTGAACGTGGATTCAAGAACAGTCGGTGATCAATGCTAATTGGAAGTGTCTGTCCATCACTTATCATCACCACCACAATCGGAGTCACCCAAGTGGATAAAGCCACACACACAATGACACAGTCTTGTTCCATTTTGGTAAGCATCTTCAGAACACCTCCGCTCTGACCGTAGGGCAACACTCAGTGCTTCAGGAGCACCGCAGCACCACCCACTCCCAACTTCGCAGGCTCAACCATCATGCCGCTTCCGTTATTTGAGCATTGTGCGATCAACTGCTGGGGAACAAGCTGATCCACCAGGTTATTGGATGCCGTTTGGAGGGTTGTCTGTTGCTCCAATGTACGCAGGGTCTTCAAACTTAAAATCAAGGGACTGTCTGTGGAAATCGTGAAGCGTTTCAGAATATGGTCACTTTCCAAACGAACAAATATTGTAGTCTCGCACAGCAGTGGAAGTTGACGACCAGAAACACCGTGGACGTGCACATCTGTGTGTTGTATGGATACACTGGGCTGAATTTGGTCGAATACGGATTTCCGAATGATGGACCAGCAGTTCCTGATATCCAAAATGAATCTATGCCTCAATCCACAGTGGGACTAGACTGATCTGTACACGAATTGGTTGGATTCATTCAAAATCTTCAGTGTGTATGCCAGATTGTCATCATTTTTCGGATCCTCAGAGGTTGCTTTTGTCACATTGCACTTGAATTGGCGGCCTGCCTTGCGAATATGACCATTCTTACCACAAGAACAGCATACTGCATGGCGGAAGCGGTAGGTGGAACGTAGGTGGAGTTCAGTGCATGAGAAGCAACGATTCAGTTGCACTGGTTTGTGTTTTGGAATCACCTCTTTGACCGACCTAGGTTGAGGCGTTTGTGTGAAACGGGCTAGTTTATGAGGACAAACGTATTGGTAGTGCACTACGAACTGTTCAGCCTTCGCACCGGATATGTCATCGAATTGTCCGCACGTTGACCGGGCCTAGGAGAACGTGATGTCAGGCTTCAGCAGTAGCTTCTTTCGTAGCCCTAGCGCGTTTGCAGTCGCATCACGTCTGCCTCTTCGGCACAGCTTAGCAAATCACACACAAGCACACGCACACGAGGAGACAGAGCAAGAGGGAGAGAAGAGAAACCCGGCTTTCAGGCTTGAAAACGACTTTAGCGGACTTTTTCACTTCATATCTTATTAAATCTTGACACAGTGCATACGCCACCTGTGAGAGCATGTGAAAGAAATAACTTTCGCATTGTCTGTGTTCTGAATTGTTTTTTTATGTTTACCACGTGATCTGCATGTTGCAACTACTTTATTTGTTGTGTCGGGTCGGGGCAATTTTTTGTGGGAAATTCAGACACAGCTAGCTGCCCCGGTTTATCGAGGCCAACCAGAGGTTTGCCTCCAGATTATTTTGTTCATGAATGTGACTTCAGTGCATAGCAAAATTACCACCACGGTGTGACGCACTTGGCTCGAAAGCTAAAGAATAATCGTGCCGACAGGAGTGGCGTGTTTCATGTGACATTCCGTCATGGAGTGCCCATTTATAGAGTTCTAGTGTATGATCTTCAAATTTTACTCTTATCCTCAGTCTTATTGATCATTCTTATACCGAAAGAAGGGAACTTCAATGGAACAGAGAAATATGCCGTTATTTCTTATCACTTAGGCCACTGATTTTAGCCAGTCCAACCACATTTAAAAAGTATTCCCTGTTGCGTTAGGCCAACGATTCGTGTCAGCTGGCCTCTAAGCAGACAATTCAGACTGCAAACGGAAAAACCTAACTGGACACTCGTAGATATTAGAATAGTTGCGTTAGCAGTTATGGTACTGTAACTTTTTATCTTCAACCTAACTCGGCATCCTGTGTTACTACATTCTGGACAGCACATCAGTGGCTGGAGTTGCAAGCATACATCGTGTATACAGACAGTCCTCAGTAAATAATGAACAAAAGGAGGGAGTTGCAAATAATTATATTGAAAATCTAGCGCCTGATACGAATTAGGCACCGAAGGTAAGATTGGTAGGAACTGAACACAAAACCCAATAGAACGTAGATACGATGAATACAGTTCAAACCGAAGATAAAAATTTCTAAGATAACTAAATAAATGAACTTATGAACGTATGTGAGTGTTCATCGGTGAGAAGTATTTTGTAGAACACACGTAATCGCAGCTGTCAACCAGTGAAACTTTCAGCCATATTTTAGTGCGTTCAAACATCACATGCTGGAGATAAGCGAACCAACACTGCCATCGTCCATCATGAATGAATGTCGTACAGAGTTGCCAGCAATATAAGTGCCAGTAGGGTGGCGAGAGGGTGGACTCGCATCAGCTAGTAATAAACCGAAGATATGAAGAAAAACAGGAAAACTGCGCAAGCATGCCCAAATACGGAGGGACTTGGGTGGATATCAGCATTTAGTGCTGCTTTGCACTGCCTAACCAACAAGACATTTCGGCACTAAACTTATCACAAGATATAAATTTATTTTAGCGTTTGACTAGTCTTACTGGACCGAAATAAGACGTCTAGCTAGATTCGTTGCTGTTGGCACCACATTTAGCCGACTTTGTCTGTTCTGCTGACGATGACTTCGATTCTCCCGTGGCAAGCCCTATCTATAATACAATAAGCATTAACCACTTTTTCATATTTCTAAGAGCTTAGTTCGCCGACTGGACGGCACACTTGTAACTTTTAGTAAACAATGCAGTTAAGATACAGTCTCATAGGTCATTCTGCAATTGTTCAACAGATTTCGGCGAAGTATAAAAAGAAAGGATTAGGCCCTTTCACGTCTCAGCATTTAGACTTTCCAGTTATCCCAGTATTCAGTGAATATGAATACTTCAGAAGATTCGTTAACAATAACAGAGACATCCTGCTGTAGGCAGTTAGATTGCAAGTCCACTATGGTTTACTGTCATTTACCTATGAAATTTTGGTAGGTAAACAGCATGATTCATTTTTGGAATATCCAAGGCCAACTGGCCCTGTCGCGTAGCTCAGCTTTTAGAGCTCACGCGTGATACTAAACGTGGGCGGCGTTCATGTGTGGACCCGAATCCCGAGGTCAATTATCCCTAGCTTTTAGATCAATTCCACATTTTTTAAATGTGTCGCATCCACTTCTCGAGTTTGACACTATCATTTCAAAAATTCCAGGTATTCCTCTGTCCCATATGCATCACTGTAAACATGATCACTGTCTGCTTTCGGAATATAAATGGTGTTGGAATTTATCATGATGCAAATTTTATCATTTCATAGTCGTGTCAGCTGTCCGCAATGACACGACGGCACCAACAATGAAGAACTAAGACATAAGATAAAATAAGTGCAACGCTTTGATATTGACCACCATTCCCATCTTCTATGATGCATATTCTGGTGCCTAAGTATACACTAATCGTTGTGTCTTGACCGGGCCTACCATGTGCCATGTACTGACAAAAAACGCTCTCTGTTCATTGCGTGCATGTCGATTTAAACTGACCAGCAAGTCACGTGCTTCAAGTCGATTTACTCTGAGTGTCCTTGACTCTTCTGGTTAATCGACGTATGGATCCATGTTTCGTTCAAATCTTTTTGTAGATTTCATATCATATCATATCATATCATATCATATCATATATATATATATATATATATATATATATATATTACCCTCATATTTCAGACATAGCCACACTGACGGTAAATTGCCAAACGGAAGAGCAATCCAAAAATACACACGAACATCCTGAATGAAAGAGACTGTTATTGTTGTTTGAAGTGATACAAGCACTGACCCCAACTTTTGACGTTGACAACCTGTTAGTTACCCGTTCTGCTGCTTAATAATAAACCGCGCGGCTCACCAAGAGTTCTCTTTGCGTGACTGTGACTGAAAGTGGTATCTGGTATGTGCTCGCCCAGTACAAGTTACATATTACGGGTGCTGTCTTTTTTCTCTAGATTTTATAAAGATCTGCGGAGGAATGCTATGTTTTGGCGACCCTGTAAGTCGCATCTACAATGCCAAGAAAATTATCCCAGTTGAAATAGTATCTGAAACACCCGGAACAAAATCCAAACAGCCGGAAGAAGTGGAATATATGCTGGCTTCCATTCTGCGTTTATTGACGTCCATCCTCACGACGTTGATATCAGGAATTCGGGGTAAAGCTGTCCGCACTAATTCCACCCCGCAGGCTCCAGAACCTGGAAGGTTTTGCATGGGCGATGATTTCCGCTGTTGGTCAATGTGTGTTCGATAACATCTCCATTGATTCCCGAAAGTTGGCCAAAGCGTCAACCCCGTGGGGCTGTTAGATGGACAGGCACAAGGCATAGCACGCGAAGAAGGCATCTCTGACGAGCCCATCTCGGGAAACTCTTTCGTACGTATAGGACAGTGCCTTACAGAACAACGATACACCATATAGTACCATCTCGTCTTCCACCAGCGGATACACAATCCCAGAGAAAACCTAGAAGCTATGATTCGGGAGCTCTGGCTTTTGGCAGAATACGCTTTTCCGGATTTATCGCACCAGGACCGTAAGACGAAAGTATGAGACCAGGTCATTGTGGGGATACGTGACGTAGTCTTTTGCGGGGAATTTCTCACACGACGGCCACTATCACATACATGGGCATTGGAAGCAGCATGACAGATAGAACAAGTGGAGGTAGCAGTACAGAATGATCAGCTGGCGGTGCATCACACAGTTGCCGCGGCGGAACGAAGGCCTTATCCCGGGGACCCTCCACCGAATAAGTGGTCGTACAGAGAGGGATTGGTGCGCCGTTCGTGGAATCACGATCCAAGGAGTTGTAACGAACGGCCCCAATATCCTGAACAGCGTCAGGGCTGTTACTGTTGGCTGCGGTTCGGCTAATGAGCGAGGACTTGCGGACATAATGGACAACGTCAGATCCGTGTCCCAAATGGCTTTGAACTAGCCATGTCTTGCCCCTAAGAGGCTCCTGGAGAATGTGTAATATTGCCGTAGTTGTATTAGGCGTTAGTCGACACACGGACAGTACGGTCAGTATTTCGGGAACAACAGTTAGGGCAGGAGGTCAGAATTCCACAGCTTACCGGGCCTCGATTCGTGGCTGTTAGCGGGACTGC
Source organism: Fasciola hepatica (assembly GCA_948099385.1). NCBI lineage: Eukaryota > Metazoa > Platyhelminthes > Trematoda > Plagiorchiida > Fasciolidae > Fasciola > Fasciola hepatica. The sequence goes on along the minus strand of CANUEZ040000034.1, from coordinate 4,106,475 downwards.
AACTGAACCTCTAGGAAGCATCCAAATTCCGCTAAAATAGATGGTAGCAAACAAAGCACATCACGGTGGTGGTTAGGAGAATACCCTGGCTAGTTCTCCCAGGGAGCAACTTTTAAACAAAACACTGGTGGCAACATATAATCATTTGTGCAACCGGGAGCACCCACCGTGGCCACAACCTACAATAGCACAACGCCACCCTCAAATCAACAGCATGACGTGAACAATATAACGACTAGATGTTCCCACTTGTACGCAATGGAAGACACGAAAACTGGACGCATGTAGTGCGAAACGAGATCAGGATGGGCGATCACGAAACTGCGGAACAAATCCGGACAGCCTGGTAAAGAGTAGTGCTCAGATGATCGAATGTAACAGGCGAACTTGTAAATGTGGTCAAATTTGGGTGTGTTCTTTGCTAAAGAAATAAGTGCTTCCACCACAAATCCATGGTGGGCATGCCGTTTGTCTGTGTTCTATTTGTTTTACGTTTTGGGTTTTGGTTGGTTCAGCGGTCATACCTAAAATTGTGCGCAGGGCGACGTTGTCATTCGGTCCTTGCGTTTGGCGTTGCTCCGTTGGCCTGATGGAGTGCGTACCTGTCGACGATTCTGCTGTGTTCTGGTGCCTGGTGCGGGGTGTTTATCCTAATATAGATGCGTTCAAAGCGGATTTTCGAGAGTTTCAGAGGACAAAGTGTACGCCATTTCACATATACAGTTCGGAAACCCAAGCCATGGTAAAATACGGGTGTACTTTTGCCGGATGATGTGCCCTATTATTTTGTCAAATTCTGCTGCGTCCACCGAAGATGGAAATGCAGTAAATTCTCCAGGTAGGTTTTTGTTCATCGTTAAATACATTCCTTTTATGTATCTCGATTTGGATTGCAGAGCATTTGTGACGATTCGTTTCATGGAGCGCTATTGTGTTCTCAGCTGGCCAATGAACACTCGCATAGTTTTCAGGTAGGAATTTAGGGTTTCGTGCACGAGATCATAGACTCATGTGTCGCAGCTGATGGACATTGTTAGTAACACATCGGAATTTAGGGATTTCATGTTAAAGGAATAGTCAGGATTTTAGGTTTATAACAGTAAGACATAGTAGAGGGGAGTCATTCAGCGAATCTGAACGGGTTAAACAGCTGCTAGATGCACAGAGCTTTTCGGAAATCATAACCGATGGCCGGGAGATAAAGTTTGTATCCTTTGTTCCCTTTATAGGTAAGGAGTTGCGCTCGAGGTTCGGAGATGTGGTTTTAGCGGATGCTATCCACCAGATCAACCGAGTTAGGTGCATACTGTGGCACATTATGGTAGTAGATGGAACTGGGTTAGGCCGCAGTGTGTTTTATGCCATTTTCCCCAATGAGAGTGGTATTAGTTATCACAAGGAGTTGAATTTTCTGATCCGGGTCGTTCCATAAAGTTTGTTGTGGTAGATTGGTATATGGCACAGTACAATGCTTTCTAGGACGTAATGATCATGATAATGATGGTATATGTCTGATGAACCCAGAACATGCTTGGTTGCATGATCAGACGATTCGTGTGATTTCAGAATCGGAATATCCAAAAGGGTGAACATGTGTGCACGGAGTAATAATGAGAGTGGTAAAGTGGACCAAAACGGTATTATTGCCCGGCAAATTTGGACAGAGAGGTTATAGTGGCAATCACTGTTTCCCGGCCAAAACCTATTTCTTTTACACTCCGTATCACTGTATTATTCACATTCTGTCACTCTCCACTTGCTTTCCAGGTCTAAACGCCGTGGGGTCCGAACCACAAGAACTGTCAGCCCAGAATGAACTCCGTGAACCCTTTTTTCTGCTTAGTTCTCGATCTGTCCCTGGGACTACTTGCGCCCAGGATGTTAAGGGACTTTTGCCCAATATACGCTTCGCGTTGATGTCTGTGTTCTCCCTGTGTGTGAGCTGCCAGAGAACGATGTCTTGGACTTCGGCCCAGTGTTTGTTTATCAAATACTCATACCGATTCCATCTCGAATCCATTTCAGACCGATCGCCATCTTGCCTATTCACCTAAAACCGCCTTGCCCGTTACAAGGTCGAATGGGTGTTATGGCTGGTGGTGGTTAGAGTCGATCATAAAGAGGGATTGTATGTACGAATATTACCGGAAATAATCACGACATTGGAAATTGCAGCAAAATCATTGGATATTTGTTAAAAAAGAAGAAAGAAAAGAGAAAAGAGTCCAACATAGGGGAATCCGAAGACCAGTTTGCACGCCAGAGGGTGTGAAAATTATATGGATAGAAAACTCGATAGTGTGCAAGAAAGGGTCTTCAGATAAAACGCCATGAATCAGCGGCCACTATGGTGGTGAAATGTGATGGTGAGACGCTGACATGATCTATCACAAGGAAAGAGACCAGCAAATCCGATGCATGGAGGGAGAGGTTTCAAGAGCGGTAATGGAAGGAATAGCCAGAGGTAAGCTGGCAAGTGTTCAGCAGATTACTTGCAATAATAACGGTATGTCATAAAGTAACAGCAAACATATGTAATTGTGGCAGTAAACCAGCAAAACGTGTGTCATGAGGCGATTGCTGGGGTGAATAGCGTGCAGAAACGATAATGGAGTAGAGAGCAGGTAAGCAACCCGATGACCGTTTCGATTGGCAGATCATACGGCAACGGTAAAGCGACAGCTACGCGACCATTGAGTCTGATACAAGAAACGGGAACCGGACGTCGGATTCGGAATAAAAAGAAAAAGTCGGAGGAGATAGCAGTGGAAATGTTTGGTTGGATACTGGCGGAGACAGTTGTTAAGCGAACAAATGAAACCTCTGGGGGGATAAAAAGACCACCAAAGTGATAATGAAGAGAAGTCCGAAGGAAAACAGGTAGTATGAGGCGAATTGTTTGACCATGTTGAGCTGGTTGAGAAAAGTCAGTGTAAAGATGGAAGATAAATCGATATGGGGTTCGCATAGCTGCAGCGATTACAAAGGTAGATAGGTCGCAGAAGAGGTAACATAATGGACGACATGTAAGTGCACAGCAGTTAATAGACATTATATTAGGCGTGTCATGCGATAATGACAGGCTGATAGAGCTGCGTGACATGTAACGGAGAAGGTCGAAGTGTAACAGCAGCCACAGCATAAAATAATTCAAGCATAGGAGATAGTGGTGGAAATATGGGTGCTGGTTACTTACGGAGCTACTTATATAATAAACGAGTCAAACGAGTGGGACAACTTGGGGGAAGGAAAGACTACCAAAATGATGAAAGAATGGCCGATGGAGGCCAGGTTAGCGATCAGCTGGTATTTTACTGCATGACAGATGGATAATGATATGTGAATATCAACATGAAGGTGATAGCTGGGTGATAAAACTGTCTGGAATGCGTTGAAAAGTGATTGCATGGGCGAACAGCATGCAAATGTGATGTTACGGTGAGTGTACGGTAAGTGAATAACTTTTGATGACCATTTTGACAAGTATCTTGAGATGGTAACAACGGCGGAGTTGCATGATGAATATTTTTGAGACGTGCAGATGTGGAGCAGTCTTGCTGTACTGCATGATGAGAATAAAGCAATGAAAGGACACTGAGGCGGACAGTTGTACTGATGGAGAGAGAAACCAATCACTTTGCCCATTGCAGACTGCTGAAAGACTATGCGATGCATATCAACGATGAACATCGGTTGGTGATTGTGGCCAGGGAAACAACAGCCACAATAAATATGTCAGTAAATGAGTAGTAGCAGCGAGTTCTGACGAGGGGAATGGAAACGTCTAGGGAAGGGACAGAGGAGTGGTCTGGTGTGCAATGCAGAGAGCGTAGGCATTGGGGGTCGATGAGTGTTTATATAGGCAATCATAATGTGCCAAGGAGAAGAGAGACTGGTAGGTGGGGATGGGAGCTACAAGCTATTCAGTGCATAAGAGGGGTGATAAACTTTACAGGGCATGGAAGTGTAGGTTATCACGTCAATATTGAGAGCGAGCTCGACAGAAGGAAAACAGTCTTTGGAACGAACGGCATGTTGGCAGCAGCAGTACGGGCCCAAAAATGATGTTCTGTAATCCGCAACCGGTGCCAGTGATGGAGATTGGTCGTGCGCTGGACACAAAACCTGAAAACCCTTTCTGGTGACCGGAGAGTGCCACCCACCAATCTGGTTGCGTCCGCACATCGTTGCAGACGGCCTGCACGCCCAATTTGTGCCGGCCACAGCGGTGGATCTGACCGCGTTCCGCACCTTTCGGATTGGTACGAGTAATTATTGATGGTTATGCATTTGGACAGAAAATATAGAATAAATCCATATGACCCAGGTTTTGAGCGACCTTGAATAGCAGAGCCGACGGGGCCGCATTATTGACCAGAAGCATCTGTCAGAGAAGTGATCAGTGAAGTGCCGAAGCGATTAGCCGTCATTGAGGGTCACGGAAAGAGGAATGAAATAAAAAACAGCCTGGGTAAGCCCTAGCTGAGGATCAACGGCTTTTGGAAAGGAAGAAGTAGAAAAATGGCTAAAAAGGGGCTCATCGATGCAGTGGGTCCCCAGGTCCAGTTGAGAAATGGTGGGACGTGTGAGTGACTACAACCTATTGTATTAGCATGGGAATAGGCAGTAAGGAACTGTGACGGGGTTAACTTAATAACACAAGATAGAAAGAGGCAGGTAGAGTCAGGATGGAAGCACAGACGTATTTGGGTTAGGGGTAGAGTTATCGCATCGAAAAAAGGAGATAAATCCACTGCGGATCAGGAGTGGCAATTACCAAAGATCGTGGCACTGAGTAGAAGAAAGACTTCAGGCATGGGACGTAGGTATTGGCTTGCGGCGCCGAAGTAAGCGCGTGGCCTCTTCCAAAAGCCAGATCGTTGGAGACACACTAATTGGCTGGCAATATAGCATTGGGGACAGTTAAGTAGATTGGAATTGCGCGCCCAAAAGTATGTAACGAGGAGACTGCGGATAATGAGAAGAGGTTTATTCCAGCTTTGGGAATTGGCTGACAGGGAGAATTGTGTCTCAGATTGAGATAAGTTGGGGGACAGGGGGAGAAAAGGCACGGTCACGAACGGGATAGGAGCAGGGGGCAGCGAATGAGATTTGATTGGAGTGTAGACTTAGTGGTGGATTAGCTTCAAGGCAAAGACTAAGTTGCGCCTCAGTCGGCAAATCTTCAGAGGCTCAACGGGTAGGAGGTCACAGCGTCTGCGTTATCTTAGTGTTACGGATACACCCAAAAGCTTTTTGGTGAAGGGACGCTGAACATTCTCAGGAGACATAATGGATGAACGTGGTCAGTGGCTGGAGATAATCGGGCAGGATTCCAGAAGTGGTCTTACATGTGAGAGATATATAGAGAGGCGACCGGCTGGTAGTAGGAAACATCGATGTATCAGACCTAGGGTTCGCTTGGCTTTAGCGGTTTGAGACGATGTCTGTTAGAGAAGTTAAAAGAACAGAAGTAGCGTATACCAAGACCAATCACAGTGGGTTGAATGGGGATGAGAAAGCCGTCCAGAATAGTTTGATCGGGCGGTACAGTGCACTTGTAAGGTAAGAGGAAGCTTTCCTCTGCAGAGAATTTCATGAACCACTAGTTGCACCAGGTTCGGAGAGAGGATAAGTCCTCCAATATGTCGCAAGGATTCGCGGGTAGAACGTTAGAGCGGAAGGAGTAACCTATTTTTATATCATATGCAAAGAGGAATGGGGTAGCGTGACAAATAGAGGAGAAAATGTCGTTGGTATGATTCGGATGTAGTAATGGACCTAAAACATTGCCTTGGATGACGCCAATAGTGATGGGTTTGGCAGAAAATAAGTGGCTGTCAACCAACACAGCGTGTGATCTAGGATAGAGATATAAAGAAATCTAGGAGAGAAGAAGACCCGACATGCCAGGAGATCGGGCTTTGGCTTTCAAGTTCATGTGGGGAACACGGCCAAACGCCATAGACATGTCAAGTCACAGGAAGATTGCAGAGTTTTCGGCGTCAATTGCAGACGATAGAAAGTTCAGGAAGTCCAACTGAGAGGAGGAGGAAGGGCGGGAGTTCAGAAAACCATGCTGACCACGGTGCAGTGAGTTGTTAGGTAAGAGATACCGAACAATGGGTTTTCTGATAATTCTTTCCATAATTTTGCAGACCACATGGGTGTGGTAAATGGGTCGGTAGTTATGCGGGTCACGCTATGCGCCCATTTTGAAGCGCACAGTGATGACAGGTTTTCCATTGAGGATGGACGAAGCTATGGAGCATGGAGGTTGTGTGTACATTAAGTAACAACAGAGTAAGATCAGGACTACCAAAACAGAGAAGGGCCAGTGAGAGGCCATCTGGGCCCGGTTTCGGAGAGGGTTTAATAGAGAAGACTAACTCGTCAATTTCTAGCTAGGTGAGAGGAATCGATGAAGGAGAGGCTAGGGGCCTGGAATGGATGGGAGGAGGAAGGACACCAGGACGAGTGGTAAGAGAGGAAGAGAAGTGATCATTGAAGGCCTCAGAAATGGACGCTGGCGTGTTAGCGGTGAATGCGTCACAGATGAGGAGTTTGGGCGAAGCAAGATTCGAACGGTTGAACCTTTCACTAAGCAGGTTGGGAAGTTGACCAGTTTTGTTGGGGTGCACTAAAGCGGTGGCTTCTTGTCTCCCTAAATGCGATTTGGTCATACGACGTAGCTTCAGTAGCAACTGGTTGATGCGCAGAAGAATTGTGAAGTCGCGTGACCTAGCGAATGTAATTTGCAGCTCAGCCAGCTTACGCTCTAAAAGTGACAAGAGGGAACTGCAGGAATTGGGGTATGGATCGACGAATTGGTTAGCGGCATTTGGGCAGTGTAACAAGTTGTAGTAGAGAGAGTTGACGACGATGATAAGATCAGGGGAAGGGAAAAAAGCAACCCAATCGAGGGAACGGATTATCGTTGGTACGAGAGGCCAGTTGCATAGGCCGTAGGAAGTCGGGGCGAGAGAAGCGGATTGATTCGGATAGGAACAGCTGAAGCAGCTGAATTTAAACTAGACAATACGGTGGTCACTACCCGGGAAATTGCCAGTGACCTGAGTAGTGATTTCAGGAATACCGATGGAGAATGCTAGGTCCAAGACGTTGTTCCTCCTAGTAAGGGTGGAGACGCATTGGGTCCATCCACCAAGACGAACATGGAAAAGGAATGTGGATAGGGGGGGAGCTAGTGCAAGAGGACCAGCAGATTAGAGGGAGGTTGAGGTCACCCGCTGTAATTTTTGCACTGACCGGATGGTCAAGTGCGGCATTAAAGACATCCACGACAAAGTCCACTTCAGAGAGCTCCAGACCCGGAGGGTCGTAGACGCAGCCAGTGAGAAGGTTCTGACCAGAGGCATGGATAGGTAGCCACAGTGAGTCTTCAACAAGCAGAAGAGGGCGGTGGTCAATAACGCCGACGCGAATCGCGCTTTTTACAAAGACCGAGCAGCCCCCACTACGCTTACTCGGACTAGCGTCTGAGAAGCATTGATACACAGCTAAGCAAACAAGGCCGAGTGGGGTATCTTCGGAGAGACAGGATCCATTTATTAATATCACGTCAGGGCTTCAGCCAAGTGCCATTGACCGCAGATGGAACATTTTCCCAATTAGTGGTCCAGCTTTTATAGGGGCAAGTGCGGAAAGAGCTGGTGCCAGGGGCAGAACTGTTGGGATTGTTTCGACGATAGGTACTGAGACTCAACGGGGAAAAAGCGTCACCAGAATTGGGAGGGTAGGCGATGTTGGAAGGGGGACAATAAACAGACAAATCATCTATATGAGGCCCCGCGGACCGTTGTTGGTGATCGATAATAGTAACGAACGTTTGAGCAATGCGTAGCCAAATTCGCAACGGATCCCGAAATCAAAAGACGATTATCCGTGATATTCTACGATACTAGATTATTACAATAAACAATGACATAAACAATATACAAACCTCAATAATACGATCACAAGGACTGAACAACGAGAAACCGAATAGCAGCGTGTGAGCAGACAGCACGTGCGTCACGCAGGTCCTGAACAAGGATGTGCCAACGTAGCGCTCTGGGCGCGAACAAACAACAATTGGTCCAGAAAAACAACTAGTTCGTAAAGACAAGTCAATAGTGTATGCAAATGAGTGATTTTGGGAAAAACACTGAATCGCGAGGGAACAGGGGGGATTTTCCACGACCGGCTGTTACAATAATATAGGTATGCAAGAGAGTGTTGATGTTGACTGGGGGGCGGTTAGCTATGGGACCAGGGGTGTGGTGGGCTCTGGCCAGGAGAAAAATAACTGTAAGACAACGGATAATGTACCTGTTGGGCAGGACCAGTATAGAAGGAGTAGGGGGCACCTGTGTGAAGAACGAATACTGAAAATCCTTCTAAATGTTCAACGTGCTTTGTGAATTTGACTAAATTCAACATTATCTTGGAAAGCTTGCTCATACACCACACATTTTCACGTTTGTTTATCCATGTGAGACATTTGAATTTGGCCTTGAACCGTTTCTGACTGTCGTGCTTGAGCCACGGGGCTTTGGACCTTTGGGTTTTACTGTGAAGCCTATTTGGCCGCATACTTGAGGTTCGTATATATTTGTATCCTTTGTGCATTTCAATTTAGTACCGTAGAAGCTACGAATCAATCTTGTTCTGGTTTTGGGATTCGTTTGAATTGGCTACGCAATGCTCGATTTGCGAGATTTGACTTACAGTACTCAAGTGGAACCTGGACAAGAAAACTCATTGGAAATGCCCAGACGAGGAAGCAACGACCTTTTGAGACAACAGGAAATAACTCGGCAAATCTCTGGGGATGGTTCGGGTGTTATTGATTCTCTAGATAATGCTAAGTTTACTAGCTCTGTCAGTGCCAGGTCATATATCTCTAACCGCGATGCGTTTGACGATATTAGTACTTATAGAATGAGAGTAATAGAATTAGAAAACGAGCTGCGGTTAGCCAGAAAGGAAGCAGAGCCCCTTACACAAGGAACTGGTCTCAGAGAGCCAGCAAAGAGTCCATGTAGTTCACAATGTCAACATCGAAAAGGCACTGTGATCGACGAATATAAACCCTTGAGACAGCCTGAAACTACCGAGGTTTTGGCTCTTGACCTGCCGAGAGTGGAGCTGTCCCACTTCGACGGGCACCCCGAGCAATACTGTATATTCATGAAACAATTCGAAAATTTTGTTGAGTACAAAGTTGCAGATCCTGGTCAAAGCTTTTTGTATTTATTACATTACTGTCGTGGGAGAGCCAAAAGTGCTATCAAAGGCTGCGCGATGCTTGATCCACCGATGGGGTACATCAGGGCGCGCAGAATCCTGAAAGATTTGTTTGGACAACCGTTCAAGGTGGCTAGAAGCCTAATTGATAGTGTTTTATTGGAGGCGAAAAGGACTGAGGGCAAGGCTGAATCTCTGTCGAGTTTGGTGATAAAAATGCAGAATTGCAGTATAGCACTGGAGCACTTAGGATACCAGTCTCATCTGAATGCATTGCACATACAGGAATGCTTTGTCCGATGTCTACCTATTGATTTACAGAGCCGATGGGCAGAGAAAGCTGAAAAAATAAATATGCTTGAGCGGGAATCTGCGTTCAACGATTTGACGGAGTTCATAGGTCGTCGATCCCGTATCGCCAACAGTCGATTTGGACAAATCGTACGCGAAAGTTGCAGGCTAGCGCGAACGGAACCAACATCTCAAATTGTAAGGAAGGACTGTAACCGAATCCAGTCTTTGGCTAACAAGCACATGATAAGTCGAGAACCCGAGAGGTCAACTGAATGCAAACTATGCAACTCCCTGCATCGGTTACCAGATTGTCCGACCTTTCATGGGATGAGTGTACGCGATCGGTGGTGTGCAGTAAAAAGAATTGGTTCATGCTTTATCTGTTTGAACAACTCTCATCGAGCCTCTGAATGCAGCTTAAGAGTGAAATGTAACCAAGACGGATGCTTGGGTAATCATCACTCGTTACTATATGGCCCTCTCAACAATAGGCCTATTCAGCCGGATGAACCCAAAATTGTCTGTTCAACGGGACATGATGATTTCAAACCTGTAAGATTGGGCATCGTACCTGTCGGCATCGTGATACCTAAAGAATTGTGGTGGGTCAATGCATTTTTGGATACGGGGTCGGATACCTCGCTGATTACTCGCGAGCTTGTAGAAAGCTGTGAACTAGTCGGCGAGCCTACCTCGCTCACTATCAGCACGATTGCGGGGGGACATGTTAACAATTCTAAGAGGCTGACCTTGCAGTTAGCGTCTTTATCTGATGAGGGGACCGTAGAAATTCCGAAGGCTTTTGCAATAGACAGCTTGCCAATGAGACCAGTTGAATCTATTAGATCGATTGCCAAGAGATGGTCTCATCTCAGAGACATAGAGTTCGAAGAAGTGTCTAGCCCCCACGTCGATATACTAATTGGATGCCATGTACCAGAGGCTCACTGGGTGCTTGAACAGAACATAAGCAATCGGAAAGAACCATTCGCTACGCGAACGATACTAGGCTGGACACTTCTCGGACCCCTGACGAGCGAACTTCAACAATCGACAGCAATAAATTGCTCAAATGTTGCTGAGAAAAAAGCCTCTGTAGAACACAATCAGCCTTTCGATATTGAATCCAACGGCCCATCTCAGGAAAGCGAAGTTCACTCAAAGGATCAGTCGGTGCTTTCGATGGCGAATTCAAAGACGGGACTTCACAGTGGGCAACATGAAGTTGCTATACCCAAGAGACCACCGTCAAGTCACCTATCGAGAAAAGGAGAAGTTGCCCGGAGGCTTTTGAAATATCTCAAAAAAGGACACCAGCAGGTCACCCAAAGCAGCTTGAAATTTGCCGACCTAGTGACAGTGTACGGTACCTGGGTGGAACTGCATGGCCGGCGGCGAAACAAAGTACCCTTTGCCAAAACAAAAATTGCTGAGCTGAAGTCAGTATCCCTAAACGAGCTCAAAACGACTGCACTGGTATTGGGTTTTAGGGTAGCACGAATGCTAAAAGAGAACTGCACCACCGCCGAACTGAGCCTTGCCTATTGGACAGATCCTACAGTTGTGTTACATTACAGGAAACGGAAGAAACGAAGAACGTGTTCGAGACATCAGAGAGTTAATCCACTCGTAGCAGGAAACAGCGAGGAAAATGTTGATGATTCGAGCTCGAAACCACATACAAAAGACAAAGTAGCTCGCAAATCGCCTCGCTCCGAGTTACTCAGCACTTTGTTGCATTTCATGCTCTACAACTAATCAACTGGACCCATTTTTTCTGAAAGGTTGCAAATGTACTTAGTTCCAGTTTCTATCTAGCGTGCACATAGGCGAAGAGGAGAAATTCACCAGTATTTCACTTGAACAGTTCAGGTGAGACATACTAGCTGTGAGCAGATTGTGAAACTTTTATTATCTTTAAAGGAGAACATTTATTTACATTTTATACAATATTGATTGTCACATATTTTGTGCACAGAAAAACTTTGAAATGCTCTGATAGATGCCAGTATTCGATCAATCTCCGTGTTCATGTGTATTTCGATACTGTCCGCCGTACACTTGTTTTCGAAATTTATTCATAATCAAAAACCGGTTTTCATTTCTTTCGAAAGATTTGCTGCGTTAATTTCATGTAATTCCACTGGTTCGTGACCTGTCAATTTTACGCGATATCACATTAGGCGTTGCACCTGCGTTCAACTTCTGCGCTCATGCTTGTAAACAAAATTAGTCTAACCAGTTGCTGCAATGGGTTACTGCTTGTGATGCTTAGACTTATTTCGTGCGGCGAAACACTTCACTCTGCGAAGCCTTCATCTTCATCGTGCGTCTGACTATATGCGCCGGTCTCCTGATGAATATGTCAATCTCAAGTTGTGCAGCGGGATTTGGAATTGATTCCTTATGGATTGTGCGATGATGACTACGGCGAAAACCTGTTTCACGTTCAGATAGCACTCGAAGTTAGTAACCACAGGCGCTAACAATAAGTCAAAGGTAGACAGGGTGAGAATCATGACCCCTTCCTGATCCTTAGACAACCATTTTCGCTGAAGGATTTTGGCCGGCGGTGTAAAGAACGAATACTGAAAATCCTTCTAAATGTTCAACGTGCTTTGTGAATTTGACTAAATTCAACATTATCTTGGAAAGCTTGCTCATACACCACACATTTTCACGTTTGTTTATCCATGTGAGACATTTGAATTTGGCCTTGAACCGTTTCTGACTGTCGTGCTTGAGCCACGGGGCTTTGGACCTTTGGGTTTTACTGTGAAGCCTATTTGGCCGCATACTTGAGGTTCGTATATATTTGTATCCTTTGTGCATTTCAATTTAGTACCGTAGAAGCTACGAATCAATCTTGTTCTGGTTTTGGGATTCGTTTGAATTGGCTACGCAATGCTCGATTTGCGAGATTTGACTTACAGTACTCAAGTGGAACCTGGACAAGAAAACTCATTGGAAATGCCCAGACGAGGAAGCAACGACCTTTTGAGACAACAGGAAATAACTCGGCAAATCTCTGGGGATGGTTCGGGTGTTATTGATTCTCTAGATAATGCTAAGTTTACTAGCTCTGTCAGTGCCAGGTCATATATCTCTAACCGCGATGCGTTTGACGATATTAGTACTTATAGAATGAGAGTAATAGAATTAGAAAACGAGCTGCGGTTAGCCAGAAAGGAAGCAGAGCCCCTTACACAAGGAACTGGTCTCAGAGAGCCAGCAAAGAGTCCATGTAGTTCACAATGTCAACATCGAAAAGGCACTGTGATCGACGAATATAAACCCTTGAGACAGCCTGAAACTACCGAGGTTTTGGCTCTTGACCTGCCGAGAGTGGAGCTGTCCCACTTCGACGGGCACCCCGAGCAATACTGTATATTCATGAAACAATTCGAAAATTTTGTTGAGTACAAAGTTGCAGATCCTGGTCAAAGCTTTTTGTATTTATTACATTACTGTCGTGGGAGAGCCAAAAGTGCTATCAAAGGCTGCGCGATGCTTGATCCACCGATGGGGTACATCAGGGCGCGCAGAATCCTGAAAGATTTGTTTGGACAACCGTTCAAGGTGGCTAGAAGCCTAATTGATAGTGTTTTATTGGAGGCGAAAAGGACTGAGGGCAAGGCTGAATCTCTGTCGAGTTTGGTGATAAAAATGCAGAATTGCAGTATAGCACTGGAGCACTTAGGATACCAGTCTCATCTGAATGCATTGCACATACAGGAATGCTTTGTCCGATGTCTACCTATTGATTTACAGAGCCGATGGGCAGAGAAAGCTGAAAAAATAAATATGCTTGAGCGGGAATCTGCGTTCAACGATTTGACGGAGTTCATAGGTCGTCGATCCCGTATCGCCAACAGTCGATTTGGACAAATCGTACGCGAAAGTTGCAGGCTAGCGCGAACGGAACCAACATCTCAAATTGTAAGGAAGGACTGTAACCGAATCCAGTCTTTGGCTAACAAGCACATGATAAGTCGAGAACCCGAGAGGTCAACTGAATGCAAACTATGCAACTCCCTGCATCGGTTACCAGATTGTCCGACCTTTCATGGGATGAGTGTACGCGATCGGTGGTGTGCAGTAAAAAAAATTGGTTCATGCTTTATCTGTTTGAACAACTCTCATCGAGCCTCTGAATGCAGCTTAAGAGTGAAATGTAACCAAGACGGATGCTTGGGTAATCATCACTCGTTACTATATGGCCCTCTCAACAATAGGCCTATTCAGCCGGATGAACCCAAAATTGTCTGTTCAACGGGACATGATGATTTCAAACCTGTAAGATTGGGCATCGTACCTGTCGGCATCGTGATACCTAAAGAATTGTGGTGGGTCAATGCATTTTTGGATACGGGGTCGGATACCTCGCTGATTACTCGCGAGCTTGTAGAAAGCTGTGAACTAGTCGGCGAGCCTACCTCGCTCACTATCAGCACGATTGCGGGGGGTCATGTTAACAATTCTAAGAGGCTGACCTTGCAGTTAGCGTCTTTATCTGATGAGGGGACCGTAGAAATTCCGAAGGCTTTTGCAATAGACAGCTTGCCAATGAGACCAGTTGAATCTATTAGATCGATTGCCAAGAGATGGTCTCATCTCAGAGACATAGAGTTCGAAGAAGTGTCTAGCCCCCACGTCGATATACTAATTGGATGCCATGTACCAGAGGCTCACTGGGTGCTTGAACAGAACATAAGCAATCGGAAAGAACCATTCGCTACGCGAACGATACTAGGCTGGACACTTCTCGGACCCCTGACGAGCGAACTTCAACAATCGACAGCAATAAATTGCTCAAATGTTGCTGAGAAAAAAGCCTCTGTAGAACACAATCAGCCTTTCGATATTGAATCCAACGGCCCATCTCAGGAAAGCGAAGTTCACTCAAAGGATCAGTCGGTGCTTTCGATGGCGAATTCAAAGACGGGACTTCACAGTGGGCAACATGAAGTTGCTATACCCAAGAGACCACCGTCAAGTCACCTATCGAGAAAAGGAGAAGTTGCCCGGAGGCTTTTGAAATATCTCAAAAAAGGACACCAGCAGGTCACCCAAAGCAGCTTGAAATTTGCCGACCTAGTGACAGTGTACGGTACCTGGGTGGAACTGCATGGCCGGCGGCGAAACAAAGTACCCTTTGCCAAAACAAAAATTGCTGAGCTGAAGTCAGTATCCCTAAACGAGCTCAAAACGACTGCACTGGTATTGGGTTTTAGGGTAGCACGAATGCTAAAAGAGAACTGCACCACCGCCGAACTGAGCCTTGCCTATTGGACAGATCCTACAGTTGTGTTACATTACAGGAAACGGAAGAAACGAAGAACGTGTTCGAGACATCAGAGAGTTAATCCACTCGTAGCAGGAAACAGCGAGGAAAATGTTGATGATTCGAGCTCGAAACCACATACAAAAGACAAAGTAGCTCGCAAATCGCCTCGCTCCGAGTTACTCAGCACTTTGTTGCATTTCATGCTCTACAACTAATCAACTGGACCCATTTTTTCTGAAAGGTTGCAAATGTACTTAGTTCCAGTTTCTATCTAGCGTGCACATAGGCGAAGAGGAGAAATTCACCAGTATTTCACTTGAACAGTTCAGGTGAGACATACTAGCTGTGAGCAGATTGTGAAACTTTTATTATCTTTAAAGGAGAACATTTATTTACATTTTATACAATATTGATTGTCACATATTTTGTGCACAGAAAAACTTTGAAATGCTCTGATAGATGCCAGTATTCGATCAATCTCCGTGTTCATGTGTATTTCGATACTGTCCGCCGTACACTTGTTTTCGAAATTTATTCATAATCAAAAACCGGTTTTCATTTCTTTCGGAAGATTTGCTGCGTTAATTTTATGTAATTCCACTGGTTCGTGACCTGTCAATTTTACGCGATATCACATTAGGCGTTGCACCTGCGTTCAACTTCTGCGCTCATGCTTGTAAACAAAATTAGTCTAACCAGTTGCTGCAATGGGTTACTGCTTGTGATGCTTAGACTTATTTCGTGCGGCGAAACACTTCACTCTGCGAAGCCTTCATCTTCATCGTGCGTCTGACTATATGCGCCGGTCTCCTGATGAATATGTCAATCTCAAGTTGTGCAGCGGGATTTGGAATTGATTCCTTATGGATTGTGCGATGATGACTACGGCGAAAACCTGTTTCACGTTCAGATAGCACTCGAAGTTAGTAACCACAGGCGCTAACAATAAGTCAAAGGTAGACAGGGTGAGAATCATGACCCCTTCCTGATCCTTAGACAACCATTTTCGCTGAAGGATTTTGGCCGGCGGTGTAAAGAACGAATACTGAAAATCCTTCTAAATGTTCAACGTGCTTTGTGAATTTGACTAAATTCAACATTATCTTGGAAAGCTTGCTCATACACCACACATTTTCACGTTTGTTTATCCATGTGAGACATTTGAATTTGGCCTTGAACCGTTTCTGACTGTCGTGCTTGAGCCACGGGGCTTTGGACCTTTGGGTTTTACTGTGAAGCCTATTTGGCCGCATACTTGAGGTTCGTATATATTTGTATCCTTTGTGCATTTCAATTTAGTACCGTAGAAGCTACGAATCAATCTTGTTCTGGTTTTGGGATTCGTTTGAATTGGCTACGCAATGCTCGATTTGCGAGATTTGACTTACAGTACTCAAGTGGAACCTGGACAAGAAAACTCATTGGAAATGCCCAGACGAGGAAGCAACGACCTTTTGAGACAACAGGAAATAACTCGGCAAATCTCTGGGGATGGTTCGGGTGTTATTGATTCTCTAGATAATGCTAAGTTTACTAGCTCTGTCAGTGCCAGGTCATATATCTCTAACCGCGATGCGTTTGACGATATTAGTACTTATAGAATGAGAGTAATAGAATTAGAAAACGAGCTGCGGTTAGCCAGAAAGGAAGCAGAGCCCCTTACACAAGGAACTGGTCTCAGAGAGCCAGCAAAGAGTCCATGTAGTTCACAATGTCAACATCGAAAAGGCACTGTGATCGACGAATATAAACCCTTGAGACAGCCTGAAACTACCGAGGTTTTGGCTCTTGACCTGCCGAGAGTGGAGCTGTCCCACTTCGACGGGCACCCCGAGCAATACTGTATATTCATGAAACAATTCGAAAATTTTGTTGAGTACAAAGTTGCAGATCCTGGTCAAAGCTTTTTGTATTTATTACATTACTGTCGTGGGAGAGCCAAAAGTGCTATCAAAGGCTGCGCGATGCTTGATCCACCGATGGGGTACATCAGGGCGCGCAGAATCCTGAAAGATTTGTTTGGACAACCGTTCAAGGTGGCTAGAAGCCTAATTGATAGTGTTTTATTGGAGGCGAAAAGGACTGAGGGCAAGGCTGAATCTCTGTCGAGTTTGGTGATAAAAATGCAGAATTGCAGTATAGCACTGGAGCACTTAGGATACCAGTCTCATCTGAATGCATTGCACATACAGGAATGCTTTGTCCGATGTCTACCTATTGATTTACAGAGCCGATGGGCAGAGAAAGCTGAAAAAATAAATATGCTTGAGCGGGAATCTGCGTTCAACGATTTGACGGAGTTCATAGGTCGTCGATCCCGTATCGCCAACAGTCGATTTGGACAAATCGTACGCGAAAGTTGCAGGCTAGCGCGAACGGAACCAACATCTCAAATTGTAAGGAAGGACTGTAACCGAATCCAGTCTTTGGCTAACAAGCACATGATAAGTCGAGAACCCGAGAGGTCAACTGAATGCAAACTATGCAACTCCCTGCATCGGTTACCAGATTGTCCGACCTTTCATGGGATGAGTGTACGCGATCGGTGGTGTGCAGTAAAAAAAATTGGTTCATGCTTTATCTGTTTGAACAACTCTCATCGAGCCTCTGAATGCAGCTTAAGAGTGAAATGTAACCAAGACGGATGCTTGGGTAATCATCACTCGTTACTATATGGCCCTCTCAACAATAGGCCTATTCAGCCGGATGAACCCAAAATTGTCTGTTCAACGGGACATGATGATTTCAAACCTGTAAGATTGGGCATCGTACCTGTCGGCATCGTGATACCTAAAGAATTGTGGTGGGTCAATGCATTTTTGGATACGGGGTCGGATACCTCGCTGATTACTCGCGAGCTTGTAGAAAGCTGTGAACTAGTCGGCGAGCCTACCTCGCTCACTATCAGCACGATTGCGGGGGGACATGTTAACAATTCTAAGAGGCTGACCTTGCAGTTAGCGTCTTTATCTGATGAGGGGACCGTAGAAATTCCGAAGGCTTTTGCAATAGACAGCTTGCCAATGAGACCAGTTGAATCTATTAGATCGATTGCCAAGAGATGGTCTCATCTCAGAGACATAGAGTTCGAAGAAGTGTCTAGCCCCCACGTCGATATACTAATTGGATGCCATGTACCAGAGGCTCACTGGGTGCTTGAACAGAACATAAGCAATCGGAAAGAACCATTCGCTACGCGAACGATACTAGGCTGGACACTTCTCGGACCCCTGACGAGCGAACTTCAACAATCGACAGCAATAAATTGCTCAAATGTTGCTGAGAAAAAAGCCTCTGTAGAACACAATCAGCCTTTCGATATTGAATCCAACGGCCCATCTCAGGAAAGCGAAGTTCACTCAAAGGATCAGTCGGTGCTTTCGATGGCGAATTCAAAGACGGGACTTCACAGTGGGCAACATGAAGTTGCTATACCCAAGAGACCACCGTCAAGTCACCTATCGAGAAAAGGAGAAGTTGCCCGGAGGCTTTTGAAATATCTCAAAAAAGGACACCAGCAGGTCACCCAAAGCAGCTTGAAATTTGCCGACCTAGTGACAGTGTACGGTACCTGGGTGGAACTGCATGGCCGGCGGCGAAACAAAGTACCCTTTGCCAAAACAAAAATTGCTGAGCTGAAGTCAGTATCCCTAAACGAGCTCAAAACGACTGCACTGGTATTGGGTTTTAGGGTAGCACGAATGCTAAAAGAGAACTGCACCACCGCCGAACTGAGCCTTGCCTATTGGACAGATCCTACAGTTGTGTTACATTACAGGAAACGGAAGAAACGAAGAACGTGTTCGAGACATCAGAGAGTTAATCCACTCGTAGCAGGAAACAGCGAGGAAAATGTTGATGATTCGAGCTCGAAACCACATACAAAAGACAAAGTAGCTCGCAAATCGCCTCGCTCCGAGTTACTCAGCACTTTGTTGCATTTCATGCTCTACAACTAATCAACTGGACCCATTTTTTCTGAAAGGTTGCAAATGTACTTAGTTCCAGTTTCTATCTAGCGTGCACATAGGCGAAGAGGAGAAATTCACCAGTATTTCACTTGAACAGTTCAGGTGAGACATACTAGCTGTGAGCAGATTGTGAAACTTTTATTATCTTTAAAGGAGAACATTTATTTACATTTTATACAATATTGATTGTCACATATTTTGTGCACAGAAAAACTTTGAAATGCTCTGATAGATGCCAGTATTCGATCAATCTCCGTGTTCATGTGTATTTCGATACTGTCCGCCGTACACTTGTTTTCGAAATTTATTCATAATCAAAAACCGGTTTTCATTTCTTTCGGAAGATTTGCTGCGTTAATTTTATGTAATTCCACTGGTTCGTGACCTGTCAATTTTACGCGATATCACATTAGGCGTTGCACCTGCGTTCAACTTCTGCGCTCATGCTTGTAAACAAAATTAGTCTAACCAGTTGCTGCAATGGGTTACTGCTTGTGATGCTTAGACTTATTTCGTGCGGCGAAACACTTCACTCTGCGAAGCCTTCATCTTCATCGTGCGTCTGACTATATGCGCCGGTCTCCTGATGAATATGTCAATCTCAAGTTGTGCAGCGGGATTTGGAATTGATTCCTTATGGATTGTGCGATGATGACTACGGCGAAAACCTGTTTCACGTTCAGATAGCACTCGAAGTTAGTAACCACAGGCGCTAACAATAAGTCAAAGGTAGACAGGGTGAGAATCATGACCCCTTCCTGATCCTTAGACAACCATTTTCGCTGAAGGATTTTGGCCGGCGGTGTAAAGAACGAATACTGAAAATCCTTCTAAATGTTCAACGTGCTTTGTGAATTTGACTAAATTCAACATTATCTTGGAAAGCTTGCTCATACACCACACATTTTCACGTTTGTTTATCCATGTGAGACATTTGAATTTGGCCTTGAACCGTTTCTGACTGTCGTGCTTGAGCCACGGGGCTTTGGACCTTTGGGTTTTACTGTGAAGCCTATTTGGCCGCATACTTGAGGTTCGTATATATTTGTATCCTTTGTGCATTTCAATTTAGTACCGTAGAAGCTACGAATCAATCTTGTTCTGGTTTTGGGATTCGTTTGAATTGGCTACGCAATGCTCGATTTGCGAGATTTGACTTACAACGGGGTTGAAGGGACGAACGTGAGATAAGTGAGAATGATGAGAAATAGAGGCTTGGATATGAGTGGTCATTGGTGGGAACAGCTGGAGGCTCATTAAGAGTATAGGAGTCTGTATGTGAGGTGGAGTCGTGGAGGCGTGAATAGACGGGGCATAGGTCCGAACCTGGAATTACCGGTAGGATATTCATATGACTGTTCGACGAGAAGCGCAAAGTGGCGGACAGTTGGGGTAGGCAACTGGAGCACACCGAGACCGGCAAATACGGCATTGTGGTCATTTGGAGAAGGAGGAGGATGTGTTGGCAAGCCAAGTGGGTGGTTTGGTCGTTGCACATGGTCAGAAGGGGGGAGAGTAGGCGGTGGTAAGAAAGGGGAGGCGGAGGGGCGATTGGCACGAGAACAGCTAAGACTGTCACTGAGACAGTCAGGTTCGGTGGCGTCGGACCGAATAGCAGGATAGTGTAGCTTATTATCTCCGCTAAGTGCGGAGGGAAGGATTTCAAGAAGCTTCAATGAAGAGCGAAAATGAATAGGTGAAGTGAGTAGTTCACCGGAAGCAGACCTGGGGGAGGATACTGGCATTCTCATAGGATGTTCCGAAGAAAATTGGCATGGGGCTGTGAGACATGGCAGATCAGAGTGCGTACCGAGTGGGTAGTTGTTAGAGTCGTCAGAGCGAGAGAGGCGGTAGAGGCTGGACGGACAAGAGAAGATTAGTAGGGTAGAGGTTTGGGGTTGAGCCAACATCCATTTAAGGCTCTGGGACTACGCTGGGGGAGTGTGGGGTTGATACCAATGTAAAGTGTCGTTTAGAGATGGTGGTTGGAGGGCTGAAGCAGCCAAAGATGGAAGCTACTGGCGGGGATGCTACATAAGGGCTTTTTCGCAGAGGTGGGACCGATGGTGGGAAGTTAGTCGTGTCTAGGTCAACTGTATGAGGGTAGGCAGCAGAGGGTGCTAGATCCGTTGGTGGTTTCGTGCCTTTGAGGTATTGAGCGAGTTTCGCACCAAGACCAGTTGGACCACTACGAATGGGTAAAGCTGGGTAACTTCTAACGATCGAGATATTTCCACCTGAGGAGGTGTTTAATCGGGAAATATCTTGATATCGTTGTTGGATCAACAAGCGGCAATCGTCAGTTTTTTGTGAATGAACTCTCCGTCTGTTAGGTCATCCATAAACTGAAATACTAGGGGACAGTTGAGACGCCGCGAGTTTTTTGCGCAGCCTGGTGCAAAGGCATCTATGATGTGCCGTGTTGCAAGCATTGAGTATGTTGTGCTTGACCAGTAATAGGGGTAGGCTGTCAGGGACAATAAAGATCACGGCCTTTTATGGAGTTGGAAATGCTGCGGTAGACTTCAGTTCTAAGCTGACACCAGTCTGTTAGAGAGCGTGGTTGCCCCAGGTTCGACGGGGGTCAACAGAGGGGGAAACTGTAGTAGGGTTTCTTCGATGAGTAGCAGCTTACTGGAAATTTCTGTTGTGCTCTTTCCTGGGTCAAGAAATTTATCAGAAGACAAGTTGGCTAAATCGGCGAGGAAAACAGAGCAGGAGTCCGTTCCTGGGTGGTGTTGGGCGGGCCTGGGTTTTCTAACTTTGGCATTTTGGGTTTTCCGGGCGTTACTTAAGGACCGCGGTGACATGATAATGCAGGAGGTATGGCAGAAAAGTAAGTGGATGTACTGAGTTGAGTCAGTCAACCATCAATAATCGAATACGAAGTGCCAAGTGGGGTATCAATTGTATGGAGAACGATGACAACTAGTTAAGTTTGATCTGGATAGGAATCAGAAAAAGCTAAGTGTAGTAAGAAGTAGGGGGTATTTTCTAGTACGTTCGGGGATGGGATCTACTAAAAATGGGCTTGGCAATAATTCACGATAATAAATAACAATTTTCACTTGATGTGTCTCTTTTGTTTACGCTAGTAGCTCACTGTATCCAGTTGAGAGATAACATTTACTATAGGAAAAAACAATACTACCTCCAGACAATGGGAATGGAGCTAGAACAACGAAACATCCTGATTTTGATGTTGAGATGACCTCGTCCTCAGCTAGAGGCACGTATGGTATTCCACGGTTTTCATATCACGCAAGATATGAAACGCAGGTGTAGTAGACTGTATGTGGTGCTGCAGTCTTATAGGCTGCGCGTTTTTCAATGGATACGTAGCTTAGCTTCCGCCCGGTCCCGACAGGACTTTCGAATTATTTTGGTTGCAACTGCATCGCCGAATTCCGAGGTAGCGGCTTACCTGCAAACTACATGGATGCATTATGAGCAATTCTGAGCGGGTTTCTTATTGCGTAGAGTTTTGAAATGTAACCCACTAAACACCCTCGTCCAGATCCACCGTTGGCTCCTCGTTTCCCCGGATTCTGCAGGTATCCTCCTAAATCGCTGACGAAACGATGCTCAGCCTCCGCCGTTTAATCATCGTATGGTAGATGGCGCAGGTGGTTGTCCAGAAACTTCTGAATGCTGCCGTGTGTCACTTGTATCCAATGAAGACCTACGCCCGGGAGTACGTGTTTCCTTCCCTGAAGTAGACGGCATGGGAGTTTTCATGCTCGTGCTTGTAACTGGTTGATAGTTTATTGTCGCGTAGTGTTACTTACGCGCGGATATCTTGGGAATATCCGTCTGCAATCGAATAAAAATTGGTGATGCATTTTTGGGAAATTGGAACAGTAATTGCGCATCCGGACGTACACTCATGATAGTGGGAACTAGGCGCAACTGAAAAATGAGGCTTTCGAAACTTTTACCTCCAAGCATGTTCAATGCGACCTCTATATCCTTGAAGACATGCCACGTTTAACATAATCGATCCTTCTTAAGAGTAATGGGAGACCGTTGTCATCCTTCCGGTATGAGAACAGCATCGGCCTAGGTGATGTAAAGAACAAACACTGAAAATCCTTCCAAATGTTCTACGTGCTTTGTGAATTTGACTATATTCAACATTACCTTGAAAAGCTCGCTCATATACCACACTTTTTCACGTTTGATTACCCATGTGATTACCCATCCGAATTTGGTCTTGATCCGTTTCTGACCGTCGTGCTTAAGCCACGGAGCTGTGAACCTTCGGGTTTTACTGTGAAGTCTATTTGGCCGCATACTTGATTACCGTAGAAACTACAAATCAATCTTGTTCTGGTTTTGGAATTGGTTTGAATTGGCTACGCGTTGCTTGATTTGCGAGAATTGATTTACAGTACTCAAGTGGAACCTGGACAAGAATACTCATTGGAAATGCCCAGACGAGGAAGCAAGGACCTTTTGAGACAACAGTAATTTATAGTTATAGTTATAGTATATTTCTTGACCGTGGTCAATACACATGCACAAGGCAAGATCAGAGTATACAGCAATACATGTCAATGTGAGGTATTCACAAATTCTAAATTTATAAATCACAGCAACCGAAATACAACAGTAAAGTCATGTAGTGTTTGAGTAAACAAAAGTGGTAATGGTTGAGGCGGGAATTTCGAATCGGTTTCGAAATCGCTGGGGGGGCGGTGTGGATAGCTGGACAGTCGTGGAATTGCTGATATAAGCAACAAATGGACGGTCACTAACAAGTAACCGGGCGTAAGAGATGCAAAAGAACATTGTCAGAAGTAAAGCAAGCATAGGGCTTTCAACGTGCAGTCAGAGATACCAGCGGGATATTGGACACTGATCCAGCATTGGGTAACTAATTGTGGAGGAAGCATGTGAAACAAAGGCAAGTGATTCAAAGGTGATAATAAAACGGACCTTTTGTGCAGGTGATTACAGTGTCATATGGAAATTCAAATGAAGGCGAAAAGCTTCGCAGGGACTTCAGTGAACTTTTGAAGAGCATGAATGGTGTATGGACATATAACGGACTATTAAAGAAAAGAAAAGCCGTCAATGAAATGGATTAGTGGAGACAAACGTCAATGGTTCGGCTAGGCAGGAGTTGGAAGAGTGTAAAATGTTTTTTTTGTATTTGATAGAAAATTGGTAATCAAATTATGGTTGGCTGCAGATGGCTGGTATTCTGTTCCGTAAAGACCTTGGTTGCAGGCAGAATGTTGTGGGAAGCAGGTAAAAAAGGGCTGGTTTGACGAAGTTGACAGCTGCGAAGGCTGGGTTCCGGCCATTGATTTCGTACTACAACGCGGGAAGAATTGAACTGTCGGGTTGGATTATTTGGGAATAGACGTTGAGCGGATGTGTTGATGGTTGCTATCAGGAATCACCTCTGCGACCCGGTGAGACTTTCATGAGGTTTTGTTAATCCATGTACGGTGCCCCATGTAACGTCAGCAGGCGAGAGTATAGGTTTAAACCATTGATCAAATCGTCCAGTCCTTACGGTAATCCGGAATAAACGTCGATTTAGCCGATGGAGACCCAAGTAACCAATGCAATCTGGAAGAGATCAGGAATGCGGCAGTCTGGAGAGTGTTCCAGCTGTGGGTTATGATTATCGTTTATATGGAAGCAAGAAAATGAACATTTTGATATCCGAACAGTTAGTTATCGTTTGGCTAGTGGACAGGTCTATTAGGGATCCCTAGATGGAGACTGATAGCTTTCTAGGGTAGTTGGGTGATAGTAGAGATTTGGGGCGACTTCAGGTAGGCAGTGGATGAGGAGAGGGTGTCCGTTTGGGAACCGGGAATAAAACAATAGTAGATGGTATGGTCTGGACGAAGAATGAGAAAATAGGAAGATAACAGTCTGGTCAGTTCACCAGCTGTGGTAAAGGACGGCAAACAGTAAAAAGGGGGGAAAACACAGTGTTAAAATGAGGATTTTTCATGTGGGGGCAAACGTGCTGGTATTCGGCAGGGGCATACGGATTCCGGTTGGAATGGGGTCTTAACTTACCATGAGCATGTGCGTAGAGAAGTGGAGCCTAGTTACTAAGGAATGGTAATCCGTGTGGCAAGTACGAGAAAGGCACAAAAAAGCAGGATGGGACGGCTGAGTTCTAGCCTGAGCCAGGAATTAACTGAGAGCGAGCACTCATCGCTAAAGGACGGAACGGTTTTATTTATATATACGCAAATTGTGTGTAGTAAAATGGCACAATCTAGTTAGGAAGGGGGACAAGTGAGTGGAGCATACCCAAGGTATATATGTATATATATATATATATATATATATATATATATATATATATATATATATATATATATATATATATATATATATATATAGATGTATACGTGGGTGCGATCATCGGACGCAAAAGACTACGGCAAGAAAAGTGAGATAGAGTGACGCAGCCGAGGATCAACGGTTAACGGAAAGAAGAACAAAAGTTAAGCACGGGCTCATCGGTGCGGCGGATCCTAAAGGCACATTGAGGCCATGAAACGTGAGACTAAAGGGGAAACGCCTAAGTGTGGCTAGAACTTTCAATGGGAAAGTTAGTATTTCGCCTAGAGTGGTCATTGAGCAGGAGTAAAGACCAAGTTCTGCATGAAATTACAGAAGAACCTTAGCTGGGGGATAGGGTGGGAGCAGAAATGGTAACGTCATAACTGGGTGTTGAGTTCAGTTAGTGAGTCACGCTAAGTGCGATGAATCAGACTGGATTTTCCAGTTCGAAATCGCAGAGGTGGTGAGCGAAGTATGAGTGGTGGGACCTGGTGCGGAAGAGAGGCATTATAAGCTAAGAGATATCGAGGACCGTTGAGTTACTCACCATGATTTTGTTAATAATTATAGGACAGTAATGAGTATATATATATATATATATATATATATATATATATATAAATCCAACCAGGGGTTGGATACTGAAGCAGTTTTTATGGCAATGTTGAGGTTGGTTTCAGGGCCGCATACGCAATATAACTAAATAAAGTTAATTAATCGTGGAGCGAGTGAGAGATATTGACAACCTGTGGGGAGTAATACGGTGGTCTCTATAAATGCGAGCGCATCTGAAAGGACTTGTTTCAAAGTTGAATTAGCAGGATCCTATAAGTTGGTATGGATAAACAGTTAGTGGACGCAGACATTAACTCGGGAAGTCTCTGGGGATGGTTCGGGTGTTACTGATTCTCTGGATAATGCTAAGTATGCTAATTCTGTCAGTGCCTAGTCATATATTTCTAATCGCGATTAGCTTGCCGATATTAGTACTTATAGAATGAGAGTGATTGAATTATAGAACGGTCTACGGTTAGCCAGGAAGCAAGCCGAGCCTCTTAAACAAGGAACTGGTCTCAGCTAGCCAGCAAAACATCCATGTAGCTCACGATGTCAACGTCGAAACCGTACCGTGATCGACGCACAAAACCCTTGGGACCGCCTGAAACTAACGAGGATTTTGCTTTTGACCTGCCGAGAGTGGGGCTACCCCACTTCGACGGGCAGCCCAAGCAATACTGCATATTCAAGAAACAAGTTGAACACTTTTTTGAGTGCAAAGTTGCAGATCCTGCTCAAAGCTTTTTGTATTTATCACATTACTGTCGTGGGAGAGCCAAAAGTGCTATCAAAGGCTGCGCGATGCTTGATCCACCGATGGGGTACATCAGGGCACGCAGAAACCTGAAAGATTTGTTTGGTCAACCATTCAAGGTGGCAAGAAGCCTGATTACTGGTGTTTTATTGGAGGCACGAAGGACTGAGGGCAAGGCCGAATTACTGCCAAATTTGGCGATAAAAACGCAGAATTGAAGTGTAGCACTGGGGCACTTAGGATGCCAGTCTGACCTGAATGCGTTGCACATACAGGAATGCTTTGTCCGATGTCTACCTATTGATTTACAGAGCCGATGGGCAGAGAAAGCTGAAAAAATAAATATGCTTGAGCGGGAATCTGCGTTCAACGATTTGACGGAGTTCATAGGTCGTCGATCCCGTATCGCCAACAGTCGATTTGGACAAATCGTACGCGAAAGTTGCAGGCTAGCGCGAACGGAACCAACATCTCAAATTGTAAGGAAGGACTGTAACCGAATCCAGTCTTTGGCTAACAAGCACATGATAAGTCGAGAACCCGAGAGGTCAACTGAATGCAAACTATGCAACTCCCTGCATCGGTTACCAGATTGTCCGACCTTTCATGGGATGAGTGTACGCGATCGGTGGTGTGCAGTAAAAAGAATTGGTTCATGCTTTATCTGTTTGAACAACTCTCATCGAGCCTCTGAATGCAGCTTAAGAGTGAAATGTAACCAAGACGGATGCTTGGGTAATCATCACTCGTTACTATATGGCCCTCTCAACAATAGGCCTATTCAGCCGGATGAACCCAAAATTGTCTGTTCAACGGGACATGATGATTTCAAACCTGTAAGATTGGGCATCGTACCTGTCGGCATCGTGATACCTAAAGAATTGTGGTGGGTCAATGCATTTTTGGATACGGGGTCGGATACCTCGCTGATTACTCGCGAGCTTGTAGAAAGCTGTGAACTAGTCGGCGAGCCTACCTCGCTCACTATCAGCACGATTGCGGGGGGTCATGTTAACAATTCTAAGAGGCTGACCTTGCAGTTAGCGTCTTTATCTGATGAGGGGACCGTAGAAATTCCGAAGGCTTTTGCAATAGACAGCTTGCCAATGAGACCAGTTGAATCTATTAGATCGATTGCCAAGAGATGGTCTCATCTCAGAGATATAGAGTTCGAAGAAGTGTCCAGTCCCCACGTCGACATACAAATCGAATGAAATGTACCAGAGGCTCATTTGATGCTTAAACAGAGCATAAACAATCGAAAAGAACCATTTGCTACGTAAACGATACTAGGCTGGACACTTCTCGGACCCCTGACGAACGAACTTCAACAATCGGCAGCAATAAATTGCTTAACTGTTGCTGAGAAAAGTGCCTCTATAGAACACAATCAGCCTTTCGATATTGAATCCAACGGTCCACCTCAGGAAAGCGAATTTTACTCAAAAGAAGAACAGTCCGTGCTTTCGATGGTGAATTTAAAGACGGGACGTCGCGATGGGCAACACGAAGTTGCTATACGCAAGGGACCACCGTCAAGTCACCTATCAAGAAATGGAGAAGTCGCCCGGAGGCGTTTTGAAATATCTCAACAAGGGACATTTTCGTGAATCCCTGCTGAATGTTGAACACCAGCAGGTCACGCAAAGCAGGTTGGAATTTGCCGACCTAGTGACAGTGTACGGTACCTGGGTGGAACTGCATGGCCGGCGGTGAAACAGAGTGCCCTTTGCCAAAACAAAAATTGCTGAGCTGAAGTCAGTATCCCTGAACGAACTCAAAATGACTGCACTGGTATTGGGTTTTAGGGTAGCACCAATACTAAAAGAGAACTGTACCACCATCGAACTGAGCCTTGCATATTGGACAGATCCCACAGTTGTGTTACATTACAGGAAACGGAAGAAACGAAGAACGTGTTCGAAACATCAGAGAGTTAATCCACTCGTGGCAGGAAACATCGAGGAAAATGTTGATGATACGAGCTCGAAACCACATACAAAAGACAAAGTAGCTTGTAGATCGCCTTGCTCCGAGTTAAGCAGCATTTTACTCCGTTTCATGCTCTACAGCTGTTCAACTGGACCTTTTCCTGTAACAGTTGCAAAATGTACTCATTATGAGTTTCCATCCAGCGTTCACATAGGTGGAGAGGATAAATTCACCAATAGTTCACTTGAACAGTTCAAGTGAGGCTAAGTAGCTGTGAGCACATTGTGAAACTATTCTTGCCTTTGAAGAAGAACCTTTATTTACATTTCATACAACATTATTTGTCACATATTTTTTTACACAGAAAAACTTCGAAATACTCTGACAGATGCCAGTATTCGGTCAATTTCCGTGTTCATGTGGGTTTCGATACTGTCCGTTGTACACCTGTTTTCGACACTTATTCATAACCAAAAACCAGCTTTCATTTCTTTCGGAAAATTTGGTGCGTTAGTTCTATGTAATTTCACTGCTTCGTGACCTTTCAGTGCTGCGCGATATCTCATCATGCGTCGCACCTACACCCAACTTTTGCGCTTATGCCTGTATACAAGATTCGTCTAACCAAATGCTGCAATAATCTACTGCTTGAGATACGTAAACTGAGCTCGTGCAGCAGAATGTTTCACTCTGCAGAGCCTCCATCTTCATCGTGCGTCTGACTATATGCGCCGGTCTCCTGATGAATATGCCAAACTCAAGTTGTGCAGCGGGATTTGCAATTGATTCCCTATGGTGTGAAATATTTTGAAAACCTTGGATTGTTTCTTAATTATTATTTGGGAAAGTGGTCCTCAATTATTGTTGTCCCGAAATCCCTATTTTGTGTGAAATACTTGCCCCCAGTGGTAGTGCGCTTTCCGAAGGACCACTGGGTAATGTGATCTCACCCAGTGAAGTTGGGCTAAAAGAATAACTGCCGGAATACGGAAACTGTTTTTTGTACCTGCGTGTAAACCATTGGCGTAAGGAGTTACGTAAGCGATGGGTGGAAGTAGAGTAGGTCTGGTTTCGCGTCCACCGGTAACCGACAGATACCATATATATATATATATATATATATATATATATATATATATATATATATATATATATATATATATATATATATATATATATATATATATATATATATATATATATATATGTCCCACTGTACGAGCGCTCTTCAATGTATCTAGCAGCAAAGTTTCACTGAACTAACTAGCTGATCCTCTTATTTGAAGGTAGTAGATCCCTGCGCTTCTGCTATCAAATCTTTCAGTATTTATCATTACTCTAACTTACGTGAAATGGCTGACGGATGGAATCGAAAACTACTTCCTTTCCATCTTCTGAAGCTGCTAAACGTCAGTCGATCTTCAAGAAATATTAACCAAAGTACGAAGTCCTCTATATACCAAACTCAAACTCGCAAATGATCGCCCCCTATATGGAGCTAGTATTCCCAAGCTTGTGCACGGGAAACGAGGCTCACATGCAAACAAACTGAAAAGGCAACAACAAAATGGCTTCAGAGAAGCATCACGGTAAGCAAAATGTGGTGGCCCCTACGGGGCCATGTTGACAGTCACCTAGTCCTCCGCGAAAGTCATCCAGCCAGACAGTGAATGCATTCTTCTTACATAGTGAAGCCGTTGGATTCACAAGTGGGCGTTCGCTTTCCGTCTGAGTGGTGCAATTCCCCTTGCTTGCTAATTGTATACGTAAAAACTGGTGGGTTGGAATTTCCGGGAACTGGGCTGAATCACCAGCGACGCTCTATTGCACACCGGATAACCAGCTACTGCGTCGCAGCGAATGGGAAGTGAGAATCGAACTCAGTGCAACAGGTTGTATATGACCGCTAACAATCAGTAACGGCTAAGCCAGTGACTGAAGAGCTGATTACCGAGATTTGACCGAGAAAAACAAGATTCACCGAAAATAAAGAATATAAATTTATAAAAGTCACCCCCAACACGCACACTTTTAGGACATTTTTGTTTCTTTCTAATTCAGAAGAATTTCTGACATTACACCAAGCCAGGTCGGAACTTACATCACTCTCTTATGGATTGTGCGAACGATGACTACGGCAGAAAACCTGTTTTACGCGCAGCTAACACAAGAAGTTGGTAACCAAAAGCACTGACAATAAGTTATGGGTATGTAGGGTGAGAATCATGACCCCATCCTAAACCTTAGGCAACCATTTTTGCTGGAGGATTTTGGCCGGCGGTAAAAAGAACAAACACTGAAAATCCTTCCAAATGTTCTACGTGCTTTGTGAATTTGACTATATTCAACATTACCTTGAAAAGCTCGCTCATATACCACACTTTTTCACGTTTGATTACCCATGTGATTACCCATCCGAATTTGGTCTTGAACCGTTTCTGACCGTCGTGCTGAAGCCACGGAGCTGTGAACCTTCGGGTTTTGCTGTGAAGTCTATTTGGCCGTATACTTGAGGTACGTGTATATTTGTACCCTTTGTGAATGTCAGTTTATTACCGTAGAAACTACAAATCAATCTTCTTCGGGTTTTGGGATTCATTTGATTTGGCCACTCGTAGCTCGATTTGCGAGAATTGATTTACAGGTATTCTTAGTCCGTTATTTCTCTGAAACCACCTACTTGATGATAGTTCATGCATTGGGTATTTCGCCTGCTTCATTACCCACAAAAGAAGCCTACTCGGGAATCACAGATTGGGGTTCCTGTCAGGGAAACGCTGTGAGTCTTACCCCTCGCGATTACAAGAAAAACGAATGCATTTTTCAAAAAGCAACGGAGGAAGTACCTCCCTACTCAGGGGCAGCAGCAGAACGTCACGCGAATACCACTTTAAGCTCACGAATAGTGGTTGGAACCAATTCACTGAAGTAGCTGGATCAAAGGCTGTCATTTCATCAACAGCTAGTTGATGTCTGCTGCTTTCAGTCAGCGAGTGAACACGCCTGATGAAGTTCTTGGAAAACTCTGACACGGTGGAAAGGTTTGACAGACCACTTAAATGCCCGTTTTATGTTTACACCCTACTGTTTGATGAATCACTCAAAAACGAAACTCTGCGCCATAGGAAACCTGCTCAGAATTGCTTATAAGGCATACATATAGTTTGCAGGTACGCCGCTATCCCGGAATTCGCCAATGCACTTGGAATCAAAAACTTTCGAAAATCAAGTCGGGAACGGGCGTGATATGAAAACCGCAGAACACTAAACTTGCCAATGCGTATGCATTTGAGAACGCAATGTGTTGTGCTAAACTCCAATCTACCACAACAAACTTTGTGGAACGACCCGGATCAGAAAATTCAACTCCCTGTGATAACTAGTACCACTCTCATTGGGGAAAATGGCATAAAACACACTGCGGCCTAACCCAGTTCCATCTACTACCATAATATGCCACAGTATGCACCTAACTCGGTTGATCTGGTGGATAGCATCCGCTAAAACCACATCTCCGAACCTCGAGCGCAACTCCTTACCTATAAAGGGAACAAAGGATACAAACTTTATCTCCCGGCCATCGGTTATGATTTCCGAAAAGCTCTGTGCATCTAGCAGCTGTTTAACCCGTTCAGATTCGCTGAATGACTCCCCTCTACTATGTCTTACTGTTATAAACCTAAAATCCTGACTATTCCTTTAACATGAAATCCCTAAATTCCGATGTGTTACTAACAATGTCCATCAGCTGCGACACATGAGTCTATGATCTCGTGCACGAAACCCTAAATTCCTACCTGAAAACTATGCGAGTGTTCATTGGCCAGCTGAGAGCACAATAGCGCTCCATAAAACGAATCGTCACAAATGCTCTGCAATCCAAATCGAGATACATAAAAGGAATGTATTTAACGATGAACAAAAACCTACCTGGAGAATTTACTGCATTTCCATCTTCGGTGGACGCAGCAGAATTTGACAAAATAATAGGGCACATCATCCGGCAAAAGTACACCCGTATTTTACCATGGCTTGGGTTTCCGAACGGTATATGTAAAATGGCGTACACTTTGTCCCCTGAATTCTTGAAAATCCGCTTTGGAAGCATCCTGCGCTAGCTTTCAAGTATTATTATATTCGGTTCTGAGCGAAGAAGCCTCTCATTTTAAGATTCAATTTGCGACAACAAGGCGACTCATGTAATTTTGTTGAATGAATGTTTATTCTGTTTTTGGAGGGCGACGTCCTAACCGGGCTGCACGAATAAAAGTCACTCAAACCTCTGTTAGGTCCAGCTCGATAAAAACTTACGATCATAAATAAAAACCGTTTCACACTTCAAAATGTTTTTGGGCAGCTGTAACGAACGTTTGAGCAATGCGTAGCCAAATTCGCAACGGATCCCGAAATCAAAAGACGATTATCCGTGATATTCTACGATACTAGATTATTACAATAAACAATGACATAAACAAAATACAAACCTCAATAGTACGATCACAAGGACTGAACAACGAGAAACCGAATAGCAGCGTGTGAGCAGACAGCACGTGCGTCACGCAGGTCCTGAACAAGGATGTGCCAACGTAGCGCTCTGGGTGCGAACAAACAACAATTGGTCCAGAAAAACAACTAGTTCGTAAAGACAAGTCAGTAGTGTATGCAAATGAGTGATTTTGGGAAAAACATTGAATCGCGAGGGAAAAAGGGGGATTTTCCACGACCGGCTGTTACAGCAGCGGTTTGACTGGTCCCATCGGAGGGTTATATGCCGGACTTGGAAGATGGTAGAAAGACTGGTTCTACTACTGGAATCATAGCGCCGTATACCAAACCTACAATTTCCCGCCTAAGGACAGACGCTGGGCCTACCATTTATTGTCACTTTTTTAAGTATTCCGAGCACTACCCACATTGCAGTATGATACAGCTTTCCCATTTTCAACTATGACTATTTAGATGCCTGTCTGTTCTCGCTACTCACTCGCATTCACCTACTACCACCTAACCCCCATACGACCCTGTCTCATCTAATTCCCTAGTCTGTCTTCACAACTCTGTCCAGACAATTACTGCTTTCCTCTCCATATAGTACTAAGACAGCCATATAAAACAACTTTCCTCTAGCTCAAGGCTTATGGCCATTGATGTTTTCCCCTGGCATCAAACAGTTCAGTGGTGCTGGATCCTAGGACATCATGTTCCATCACCCACTACTTTACTTCTTGATCTCTTGACTCTTCTCTTAGTTATTCTGTCTTCCGCTCCCCTCAGCTTGCTTGCCTGACCGTAATTTGCTTTCCTCAATCATCCCGGTCGAAAATCTCTTTGCTCATACGTCCACCTCCCAATAGCTACCTGTTGGCCTCAATTTCCTGTCACCAAGAATTCTGAATGCATCGCCTAACTTAGACTGCTATTCTCTCCCCGTGTGCGCGATAAGATCTATTGGCTCAGCCTACCTCAACCACACCAGAACGGCCTCTGGCAGTCTTAGGCTCTGTTTGGCGCTGTACGAGACTGATACATGTACGCAGGCACGTGCATTACAACACTGGTTATCCTACTCAGTGTGCTTGCCTAGCCCCACTCTGTATTTTCTCAACCCATTCAAGCTAAACCCCTGATGTCAAGGGCATCTTCACCATAGGTGCTTCCGGAAGCGGGGAAAACAGACCACCCCCAGCCGTTGCGAAAAAATGACATAAACGCGAAAAATTCCGGTCCGGCTGAGGGGCTATGGAAAGTTCCTATACGGGCTTAACCACCTTTTTGTTAGAAAAAGGCTAAAAAAAGAAAAAGCGGAAAACAAAGAAGACCAGGTGGGATCGGTTTGATTTCTAAATGCCACTAATATCGGGATTTGAAGGAAGTGGACAAACTTCAACCATGGGTGTCTCCCATCAGCTCAGACATGTCCCTGCGAAAGATGAAGCCCCACACGGCCTTTGCCCGCTTGATATGCTTCTGGCTCCTACGCACGAGACTGACTGGGGTGATAACGAACTTGTCTCTCCACATATGCTTGTCCACCGCCCGTTCTAATTTTCATCCACCTAGTACCCTTCCATGCTCGCCTGGCAAGTTTGTTGACATCATCTGCAAAACCACGGTGGCTCTGGACAACAAATCGATACATCAGACGACAAACACTTCTCATCGAAGCACCAATTACATACACGTAGATACTGATGTATATATGAACATACATGTAATAAAGCAGAGAAAATGACGGCATTTTCCGCTCACTTATCTATTTTTCCTCCGCTTCGTAAGAAAGCGGCGTTCCTCTTGTACTAGAACCCAGCCCACTCTCCAGTTTACAGCCTAGCCTAACAGAAACCTGCAGCTTTAGACCTGTAGATACCCCACGATAGGATTTGCCATACACCCTATGGACCTATCATACAAACTTGCCATTTGTGTTCATAGTGTTACCCAGCTGCTTCCTCGTGACCTGTGAGGCACCACTGTAGGATTCGTCATATATCTCCCATATCTATTATCCCAACTTGCCGTTCAGGTTCTTCGTGTCACCCAGCTGCTCCCTCACGTAGCCCTCAGATCCTATATTCCAAATGCATCTCCAAGGCTTTATTAACTTCGGAAGATAAAACTTCCCGGTTAGCTGCCGAATTGGTAATCAATAACTTCGCCTGGTAGTGCAAGTGCGCTTAGCCCTCACGAAAACCGAATTACAATGTCAACGATTCCTCATTTCACTAAGACCATTGTGCCCCATTTCCAACCCCCGTACTCCCGCCTGCTAGTTTGCTCGCACTAATCCTCAGCTGGAACATCTCCCAGAATATGATCCTCTCTCTATCAACTTCAGAACCACCGGGTCACCATGTTGCCTGGCCGTAATATGTCGCGGAGATAGCTTATCATTTTCTCTGCCCGTCTACTACCTCACCAAAACGGCTACCGCAAATACTGTCTAGACATCGGGTGTCACCCACAAGAAGTCCTGGTATTGCTTCATATGGCCGTCTGAGGCCTACTGAGGATTTCTCACTACAAGACCCGCCCGATGTCGAAGCCATTTAAACCATCTTGCCGGGATTCCTATTTAAATAGCGATTGTTCCAGGTTCGGTGAAGCCCTCCTCCTTCCCATGATGAAACAGCGTACACAAACCGCAGCCAACCTTCGCCCAAAAAGCCCAATAAAGACAGAAAAAAGCCATAGGAAGCTCAACAGTACAATGTAATAGTCAATTTACCAGCAAAAACCTGACCTTTTGCAAAGGATTTCACCCTTATCCTGCCCTATCTTGTTCCTCATGCACACGGCGTTCCAAATTATTGATTAATCCTTCCTGGAACTTCATCCATCTTCCACCAGCTGCGAACTGCTGACACCAGTTGACACACTACTTCTCATGGAAACGGTCTCACCTATCCAGGGGGTACTATTCCCTTTCATATCCACAAATCTATGAAAATTAGTACTCCACTCCGAACCTTTATGAACCCCTTCCCTGCCTCCTTTGCCTCAACACCAATTACCTTTCTGAGTGAACTTGAGTGCGCATTACTGAGAATTTTCTGGCATCATTCTTGTGAATTTTCTATTTCCTGCGTCCTAAGCCAATGTCCACCTGAACATTCCTATATCCGGCCGATCCAATACTACTGCCGCAGTTGACTTGAAATTGATTCGTACTCGCCCTGCTTTTCTTGTCGCTTTGTTTCCTTTAAACTCACAGCAGGCTTATTCCATTGTTGCTGTGATGTGCGAATCCCCCTTTGAAATTTGTGAATTTTCCATCTCATTCAGTGATACTGTGAACTGTGATCATGCTTACATGAGTGTCTTTCAACCGCGGTTTAGAAATACACCATTATTATTATCATTGATATTATTATCATTATTATTTTTATTTTTATTATTAATATTAATATTATTATTAGTGAGCTCTAGTTCAAACTCTACGTGTTACTTTCGCTTCCACCACAGCATGACAACCTAACCATTCAAAGCTCAACACGCACAAAGAATAGCTCCAATAAACAAGTAAAGCAGACAAAAAGGCATGCCCTTCATGGATGTTTGGCGGAACCACTTATTTCTTTAGCAAAGAACACTTTCAGAGTTGACCACATTCATAGGTTCGCCTTTTACCTCCGATCAACTGAGCACGGCCCAGCATCAAACCACACAGAGTGACACCTACGTTTTTCTTGTAGCTCAAAACCCCATCAGTCCCTTCTCCACCGCCAAAGTCACCATTCATTGCTTTCAGGTGGAAAAGAGTAGAGTACACTGGAAAAAGACGTAATCCGACCATCTTGGAAACCGTGGGCTTCATGAGTCACGTGAATTGCAGTTCGAGCAGCACGTAGTCCCTTCCCACGAATCCAAAAACCAGAAGATTCATTCACAGTTTCTGTTGTTCTGGACTGAAAATCAGAAAGGGTATAAACTTAAGCAAGCATGCAGGTTAATGGACTCAAAATTCAAACCCAGAGCATCAACGACTCTAGGTCCAGGTGTGACGACCAGACTCCGCTCAAGGCCCAGTTCAGGTCAGTTCAGGTCAGGTGGGGCCGCAGGACTTGCAGCCCGGCCAACAAGGGTCCAGATTCTTGCCCTCGTGAGCCTCAGTATCTTACCTTTCTTCAACCGAAAAAATATTTTCTCGGCCGCTTGGGCTGAGGTACTCAATTCCAGAGGGCAAAATCAGGTTCGCTTCCGGAAAGAGGAAGGACCCATAATTTGAACAAGTCTAAAGCTAGAACACGACACTAGCATACTCCGGGTTAGGAGAGTGGAGGGCGTCCTCACTAGTAGAACTCGCTAGACTGAAGTATACTACATGTGTAATGCGAAAAACAAGAAATAAATGAACACCCAGTGGAGCAGAAGTTGGGGACTTTTGGGGAGGTGGAAATGTGATGTGCGAGAGAAATTGCGATAGGTGTAAGTGATGAGAGACGTAGGCAATTTGGGTTTCAAAGTAGGGTGAGGGACACTTACGGCCAAGCCTCACTCAGCCCAGCCTTGAACTGCATGACAGTGTGTGAGGATACTACCTCTTCCGGAAGCTTATTCGATGCATAAACTAATCCGTCAGAGAACAAAATAGCTCGGACACTTCGCAGTTCTCTGAGCCTCTTTAATTTTACACCACGTCCCGTGAGAGCCGAGTACTCAGTGATTTTGGAAAGAGATACGTTAGTCACTGAAATCCATTTTGGTTGTTTAAATATTGCAATTTAGTCCCCTCTCACCCGTCTCATCTCAAGGGAGAAAGGTGCTAAGATTTCCAATCTCTCTGCACACAATAGATTCTGGAGACCTGGGATGGCCCTGATAAACGTTCGTTGCACGGTCTCTAGATCCTGCCGGTTCCTAAGTGACGAGGGGGCCCAGGCCTGCACAATGTTTTCTAGGTGAAGCCCAACAATGGCTGTGTATATTTGGATTAGGGTCCGGGAATTTCCGGCACCATCAATCCTTCAGAGTTGATAGGGAGCTTTTTCAGCCTTGCTGGCCGAGGCGGCACACTGGGCTGACGGCTTAAATCTCTCATGGATAAGCACCCCTTAGTCCTTCATGGTAGAGCTTCGTGTGGTCTCGTGGGGATACCTGAATCCAGGTATCGCGGGGCTTGAGCACCGGTGGATAGCAGTTGGCTACATTTGCTACTGTTAGGCAGTGGGCCCCAGGTTACTGACCACATGTGATGAGTGCCCAGGTCGGATTGTACGTCTTTATCAGCTGGGTTTCCGACAACCTTGGCATCGTCTTCAAACAGGTAGAAAGGAGGCCTTAGCCCTCTCACAAGGTGATTTATGGAAGCAAGGACAAGCAGTTATCTTCAGACAGACTCCTGTGGAGCCCCACCGCAGTAAATCGCAAAGGATGAGATGGAGCCTTCTACCCTGACGTGGAGTTTTCGACCTCTCTAACGCTGCACCACTGGGGGGCGCTTTTTGTAATGCCGTAAGTTTAGGGATGATAAGACCGTGATTTACCGAGCCAAACGCCTTCTGGAAGTCTAGGTCATCTAGGTGTGAAAATTATTTTGTTCCGTTTCATTGGTTTTTCCATTATTTACGCTCAGTTTTGCGCCAGGAATTTTTATCCACATTGAGGAGTTGTATCTTCAGAGCTGCTAGCTGGGCCATCCCGCCGTGAATTCGAAGTACATTATCGCGATGTATCAACATAAGCGTTTTCCAAGAACTTTCGGTTCAAACCTATCTAAAATTACCAATGGCTACCCTGTTTATAAAGCATATACAGACTTTTAGCTAGATCACGTCATTTAGGTATCAACCAGTACCTCGCTGTGAGTTGCCATCACCTTGGCCTTATAGGTTATTCAGTGCTTTCTTTGGCGTTTCTAGGCTGAAGCTTAGTCTGGTTACTCAGATGAAACTCAGTAATTTTTTTTCTCTTAGCTGAAATCCCACAAGACTTCTGCAGAAGCTATCATCAATATTTCGGCCAACTTCCAAATCCGAGCGGCCCAGAATTTGGTCACTCTCTTCGCACACAGTGGCACATCGAGCACATCAGCCTTAATTGATCGGAGCAACTATGTCTATTGAAGGAGTGACCTGATGATCTGTCTTCGCAAGAGCGGCTACCTCTGTTTTAGACTCAAAAGAATGTCTAGATCTATACTTAAACGTTTTTGTCCGCCTGGTTCAAAACGAAACATCCCAAGTAGCACATTGCCCACCGCAACATTCCATTAACATGCCGGTAGCAAGTGGGCAATGAAATATTGGACAATTCATTGGAACAGTCACATAATTAGTCTTCAAATAGCCTTGAAAGTAATGATATACGACTTTAACTCGTTTATGTCCGCGAATTGCGGTTCAATCGTGGGTTTTTGTTTCAGCCAAGTGAAGGCCAAATTGGAGTCTCAAAGCTCCCCTATTCTGTCGCGCTTGTGACGTGCCTCCATCCACGAAGCTTATAGTCACTTTAAGTGGTTGTGGGTGTTATTACGTTCATTACTTGATGTAGAGGTCAATAGGTTTGTTTTATGGTCAGGCTTTTAGTGGTTCCATATAGTGAGTGGCAACCGGAGTGGTGATTACCGCTGGTCTTGTAAGATCTGCAAAAAGTAATCATTTTTCGCTTACTCAAATGGGCTACTATAATGGACAAACACTGGCTGAGCATGAAGCAATGATGAATGATGTTGCCCATGTTGTGAAGTAAAAATGTGTCTACTTTAGGGGCCTTGTAAGGGGTTCCTAGATGCGTCCGGTAGTCTTCCGCTGAAATGACGGACGATTCCAGCATATGTCATACGGCAAATGTAGTATGGTTTGGGGTCATTCTGTTTTCCCACTGTTCTCCAGACTTGATTATGAATCGTTAGATATATTTTCGAAAGTTGCTTTATATTGTTCACTTTTAATGGCTGATATAAATAAACGGAAGAGATGAGGAACGTGAAACATGATTCCCGAGGACCAGTTTGACAGCCAAAGTCCGGTAGAATAAGAGTGTGCAATCGGTTTCAAGTGAACGGAAACCAGGTTCTAAAAAGCAGGATTGTGCCAAGAGTACAAGCAAGAGTGTATCGCAAGCTTCCAGGTATCATAGTTAATAACGAGTCCTGATATGTTAAAATTTTGGTGGTAGAGGGCGACTAGATGAACAGGAGAATTATCACAACTAGAGGACCATCTCTGACTCGATATCACACCCCTGCACTCGGGTGACATGTGTTACGAACGTTTGGGCAGTGCGTAGCCAAATTCGCAACGGATCCCGAAATCAAAAGACGATTATCCGTGATATTCTACGATACTAGATTATTACAATAAACAATGACATAAACAATATACAAACCTCAATAATACGATCACAAGGACTGAACAACGAGAAACCGAATAGCAGCGTGTGAGCAGACAGCACGTGCGTCACGCAGGTCCTGAACAAGGATGTGCCAACGTAGCGCTCTGGGTGCGAACAAACAACAATTGGTCTAAAAAAACAACTAGTTCGTAAAGACAAGTCAATAGTGTATGCAAATGAGTGATTTTGGGAAAAACACTGAATCGCGAGGGAAAAGGGGGGATTTTCCACGACCGGCTGTTACACCGCCCACCAAAATCCTCCTGGATTCTTAGCAGAGTCAAAGGTTCGGTATAAAGGTACTGATTCTTCCTACCTGCCTAGGCCCTGCTGTCAGTGCGCGCGTCTAATGCTCGTCGTCAACGTTCTACTACTGGTCGCACCTAATCCATTGGATACATAGACGTGAGGCTAGTCTACATCTTCCACAAGACCAAATGACCGATGGCGGGCGTGAATGGTCACATAGACGTTGTCCTCGTAAGGGGCCGTCCGGTCTTGGATGTACGTGCTTGAGTGTGTGTGTGAGTGAGTGTGTGTGTGTGCCGGGGTTACAATGAAATCACAGGTATGACTACACATCAAAGGAGAACTTTCTGCAATGTCAACAAAAGACCGCGTGGCAAGAAAACGAGTAAAATGTAGCATGTGTGTGTGACCTGAGCTCCGCTACTTCCACATATGCAAGGGGCATTCGGCAGCGTCAACAAAAAGCAAAAACACGAACACTGTCACATGTTTGATGGGTTTACGGGATGTAGAGTGCGTCGTGCATGCGTGTATGTATCGGGATGTACAATGGAATCGCACTCATCACCACATATCGGAAAGAACCTTCTGTAATGTCAACGAAAAGACCGCGAGCACCTTAACTTGTTTGACGGAGACAGTGTGGTATATATGGTGTTTCTTTATCCACCTCGATTACTGGTGTGAAAAAGGTTTACTAGGCCTCAGGGTTATCAGCTCCCCCGTCTTCGCTCTCCAGTAGGTTAATACTGCGTATGTCACGAATGAGCACTCCGTTAGCTGTCTTCACCTTCACCGTTCTTATCATTCCGTGAGTGCTTTTGATGGTTTCCGTAACTACTCCCAAAGACCAAGCGCTGAAATGTGCGCGTTTGTCGGCGATCATAACCACGTACCCAACTTTGAATGGTCTTGTTTTGGCCAGCCACTTCTGTCGAGTCTGCAAAGCCGGTAGGTACTCCCGTAGCCATCGCCTCCAGAAGACCGTGGCCGGATAGTTCGCTTGCTTCCACCCGTGGAGGTAGCTCCCACGAAGTTTTACCGGCCCTTGGAAACCCTCGTTCGACCTTAGCGTCAATAAGTCGTTTGGGGTGAGCGCCAGGTGGGTGGGGTCGCCGTTCAATACTGGAACCAGGGGGCGGTTGTTCAGGATTCGCTCCACCTCAGTCATGACGGTGTTCAGCGTCTCGTCGTCGGGCGGCTGCTGCTCCATGATTGACAGCAATATCCGTCTGGCGGACCGGATCATGCGTTCCCATATGCCGCCTCGGTGGCTGGCCTGTGGGGGGTTGAAATGCCATCGTATGCCGTAGGCCACGGTTCGATCCTGCAGTTCGTTTCTGTTTACGTTCTTGTGCCAACGCTGCAATTCCCGGTGAGCGCCCACAAAGTTCGACCCATTATCTGAGTACATATCGGCCGGTACGCCTCTTCGGTTGATAAATCTCTGCAAGACCCGTAGAAACGAATCGGTCGTCATCGAATGTGCGACTTCTAGGTGTACCGCACGTGACTTCATGCGCGTCATGATACATCCGTATCGCTTTTCTAATCTTTTCCCGCACTTGATCCATAAGGGCCCGAAATAGTCCAACCCGGTGTCACTGAACGGCCACCAGCCCGTAGTCACCCTGCATTCTGGTAGTGGGGCCATGAGTTGTTTGCCTGCTGTGGCATTGCGTCTCCTACATTGCACACACCGTCGGATTACGCGTTTTACCGTCTCTCGTCCTCTCAACAACCAAAGACGCTTTCGGATGACGCTCGTCACGTGAATTTCCCCGGCATGTCCCTCCACGGCGTGGACGTGTTGAATCATTAGCTCTACTACAGGTTGTCTCGCAGGCGGCAGTATAGGATACTTTGTGTCGAAGTTCAGGTGGGCGTTGGTCAGCCTACCATCCACCCGCAGCAGTCGTTGATGAGTTTGGGGTTTAAACGCTTCAGCTCGCCTCTTGGAGATGGCGTGTCTTTATTGGTCGGCCCCACTTCTTCCGCCCTCTTGAGTTCTCGGGCGAAAGCCTCGCGTTGTATCATTCTGAAAATATCGTACTCTGCCGCTTGTAGCTCATCGGGACCTATCGGGCCGATCCGTATCCGACCTGAGGGCCGTAGCCCTTTCATGACCAGTAAATTTCTCTTGAACCTGGTTAACCAAACTAGCGAACGAAGCGTCCTCATCCAGGAAGAAAACCTGACCAGTCGCGATGGAATGGATGACGCTTCGACGACGTTCATTGCTATCACTACGCCTTTGATCTCCAGTTCCACTTCCGTAGGGGTTTTTATTTCGAACACGGGCCAGTCCTGTTTGGGCAATTGCGGGAAGTTAGGCCCTCTCGTCCACGTGTCTAGTTGCCTGAAGTTGTTCGCACCTCGGGAGCACAGGTCGGCCGGATTATCGCCAGACCTGACATGACTCCACTGGTGCGTGGCTGATTCATCGTGGATAATCGTGAGCCGGTTAGCAACGAAAGTACTAAACCGGCTCCGGACATTGTTGATATAGTAAAGTACTATCGTTGAATCCGTCCAGAAGCTCGCCGACCAAATGTAGAGATCGAAACATCTCTTCACAAGCTTGCACCACCCTGACTGCCAACACGGCTGCGCTGAGTTCAAGGCGTGGGATTGAGACCGACTTCAGTGGAGCAACGCGGGCTTTGGCGAACAGGATCCTCGTGGTATATTGTCCATCTCCTGCGCACCATCGTCCATACACCACAGCTCCGTAACCGACTTCGGATGCATCGGAAAAGGCATGTAGTTCTCCAGTCCGTGCCGTATGGCCAGGAGTCAAACATCGTGGGATTCTTATGTCCCCTAATTTCTTCAAGGTGTTCAAAAATTCTTCCCAGTCCAGCCGGTCCCCTCGGTCCAGTGACTGGTCCCAATCAAATTTCTTACGGCACAGCCGCTGCAGCAAGATCTTTCCGGGTAGCAGCCATGGTAAGACGAAACCGAGCGGGTCGAACAAACTTGAGACGGCAGATAGTATGCCACGACGGGTTATTGGCTGCTCGGGAACGTTTAGTTCGAAAACAAAATCGTCCGTTTCCGCGTCCCATTGTATCCCTAAGGTGCACTCGATAGGAAGTGGAGAGCCGTCCAAATCGCTTACCCTTTCGGCCTTTTCGTGAAACGGGATGACCTTCAGCACTTCTGAAGCGTTCGACATCCATTTAGTTAAATGGGAGCCGCCCTCTTCCAGCAATCTCGTCAGACCCCTGAACTGCTCCAGAGCTGATTCCACATCGTCGAATGACCCAACGTAGTCGTCGACGTAGAAGTTCCCGCTGACGCTTTCTACC
Source organism: Fasciola hepatica (assembly GCA_948099385.1). NCBI lineage: Eukaryota > Metazoa > Platyhelminthes > Trematoda > Plagiorchiida > Fasciolidae > Fasciola > Fasciola hepatica. Next base: position 4,062,720 of record CANUEZ040000034.1, on the reverse strand, counting down.
ACCGTCCGATGTACTAGATCGCCATGTTTGTTCGCTGATTCTCGGAGGGCGTAGTTTGCACAAAATGGTGACGATATGGCTCCGAAGTGGTGGACGGTCATCCTATAATTCACCACTGCGTTGTCCCGGTCGCTCCCTCCCCACCACAGGAAACGCAAAGCATCTCGTTCTCCTACCGGAATCTTCACCTGATGGAACGTTTCCCTAATGTTAGCAGACAAAGCCACTTTACCCACTCTGAAACGGCACAAAACATCGATCAGTGGAGTGGTCCAGTCAAGCCCCTGTAGTAGGCGATCGTTTAACGACTTGCCCTGGAACTTGGCCGCACAGTCGAAAACCACCCGCAGTTTATTGGGTTTCTTGGGGTTGATAACCGGATGGTGAGGCAGATACCAGATACCCCTTTTGCTGTCGGTGTTAACAGGCACCTTTTCAACGTAACCGAGGGCCTCGTTTCGCTTCATCAAATCCGCGTATCGTTCCCACAGATTCTGGTCTCGAATGAAGCGTTCTTTTAGTCGTAGTAATTGTTGGAGAACATAATTTCTGTTGTCACTCCACGGGTCGACTGGTGTGCGCCATGGGAGGGGAACCTCGAACTGTTTTTTGAGGCCTCTAGTGCCTTGCCGCACCGTTTGTAGAGCGAAGTGATCCTCTTGAGACAACGTCGGTCTTTCGTCTCCGATGTCATGAAACTCCTTTTCATACAGCCGTTGCAGATGATACTCTATGCGGTCCGTTTCGGCGGATAAGTATTTCACGGAACCGCGTACCCCTACTGGACCGTATAACATCCATCCCAGAGCCGTGCGTACGGCATAAGGTGCCTGGCGGTCGCCCACTCTCTGGTCAAGCACCCAATGCACCTCTGGCACGTCGCAGCCGATGAGGAGATCCACTTAATCATCTTCCCAGTCTACAACGGTTACATCCTGCAGGTGAGGCCACCGAGTCAAGATTGCGTTCACCGACCTTGGTGCTCGCATGGGGAGATCCGCTAACGTGAATGCCTCCGTTGGTTCAATTTCCTCGTTAGTGTCTAGAGAGATGAGTTGCAGCCCTAATCTACCGGCAGTCATTACCTGTGTTCCGCCCACCGTGCTCACTGCTAACGACGTCACACCTTTAGCCAGTTGGTGTTTGTCGGCAAACCGCTCTTTCACTAAAGTGGTGTCGGATCCACTATCAACGAAAGCCAACGCCTTGACTATCCCAGTCGGAGTCACTACTCCCACGGCCACTACGCCTAAACGTACCTGTTTACTGGCAGATTGTGAAGTTGAACAAATCATGCTGGGCTTGGCACTCGCCTCGGATATGGTTACTCTCGCCTGATGCAGCAGCCGATGGTGTCTGCCCGTGCAGCCCTCGTAACCATATCGATTCCTTGTTCTACAGGCTGCTGCCCGGTGCGTGGTGTTGAGACAGATAAAATATGCTCCTGCCATCCTCGCCATTCCCCACCGCTAGTCTATTGTGGCGTTGCCGAACTTGGGGCATTCTGGTAGGCCATGGCTAGTACCACAGGATCTGCAATTTGGTTTCGCCGTAGAATCTCGTGAAATGACGTGTGTATTGGTCCAAGGCTGGTACTTTGGATGTTCCCGTACAGGGGCTTGGCTAGCACTGGGCTTGTGTGCTCGGTTGCTGTCCCGGATGAGTCGGCCGAATCTGCTGTCAGCTATGTTCGTTTGCCTGTCTAAGTATTCAGTTAGGTCTCCGAAGTTGGCTTCTCTGTCGCTTCGGCTTATCCGTTCTGCTTCTTCCGCCCACCGACCCTGTAGTTCGGGAGAGAGGCGACGAACTATGCTTTCCAAAGTGTGCATGGCGTCTAGGTCAGCCCTGTAACCTAAATGGTCGAGGGCTATTGAGCAGTTCTGCATCTTAATCACCAGGTCGGCCATGGTGTGGACGTCGCCCTTGGTTCCCCTCGCCTCTGCCATCACGCCCTCTATTAGGTTACGGGCTACTTTGAAAGGTTGGCCAAACAAGTCCCTTAGAATCTTCCTTGCCCTTGTGTAGCCTTGTTCTGGGTCGAGCATGGTGCACCCGTCGATAGCTTCTCTTGCTCGGCCTCAGCAGTAGTGAGTAAGGTAAAGAAGCCTTTGCCCAGGGTCGGTTACATTATTTTCAACGAACGTCTCGATTTGCTTGACAAACTTGCAGTATTTCTCAGCTCGCCCGTCGAAAACCGTTAACTCCACTCTAGGCAGATCGATCGATGATGGTTTGTAGTCGGCGACCGGCGTGGGGTTCCCTAGCTTATTGCACCCTAACCTATCGGAAGTGTCGAAGTCACTGGTCTCATGCTCTCGCTGTTTCTGTGTACACTTCTCTGCTTCCTCTGCCTGTAGTCTAGCCGAAAGTAACTGTTGCTCTAGTTCTAGTATTCTCAGCTTATATAAATCGACATCCTTACGATCAATATTGTTCTCAATAACACATGAACTAGCACTGACAGGACTAGGCGATCTAGCATTAACTAAAGAATCATATGTACCCAAAACCTCCCCAGAGACAGCCGTATTACTTCCTGTCCGGATTCGACTGCTTTGGATCCTTTTCTTTGCATTTTGCGTGATTTTTCCTGGTTCCAAGTTGATCTATTGAGTAGTGTTACGAACGTTTGAGCAATGCGTAGCCAAATTCGCAACGGATCCCGAAATCAAAAGACGATTATCCGTGATATTCTACGATACTAGATTATTACAATAAACAATGACATAAACAATATACAAACCTCAATAATACGATCACAAGGACTGAACAACGAGAAACCGAATAGCAGCGTGTGAGCAGACAGCACGTGCGTCACGCAGGTCCTGAACAAGGATGTGCCAACGTAGCGCTCTGGGTGCGAACAAACAACAATTGGTCTAAAAAAACAACCAGTTCGTAAAGACAAGTCAGTAGTGTATGGAAATTAGTGATGTTGAGAAGAACACTGAATCGCGAGGGAAAAAGGGGGATTTTCCACGACCGGCTGTTACAACATGAGGACCAATTGGATTACAAAGCGCTGGCAGGAGCATGGAAGCAATTTTTTCCCCCACCAAATCATGAACAAGTGGAACAAAAGCCTCAACACCTGGTGAAAACCATCTCGGTCTTTACTTCCAGCACAGTTTGGTCACGTGGAAAAAAGGAAGTGTTCCCAACTCATGACCACCCAGCCTAGTCGGCCGTTTTTCTCCTCGGTTCTCCCTCAAAACTCTTATACCTCATACAGCGCTTTGTCAATCTAGTGCTTATGTACAGCACCCGTCTTGTTCCATCGACTTTCATCCAACCAAGTCATCGTCATCTCCTCGCATACTCACATCTTTACATTATATGAGTTCTCACGGTGCTGGCCCACACAGGAGCAGCAGCGAGCAGTACAACCTTGAGCGGTACTTTCGGATTCTTGGGCTCCCTGTATGTTTCGATCGTTTTCTCGTTTAGGCGGTATACCGCTTATTTTCTCCATTTTTTACTCCTTTGTACGCCTTTTTCTTTGGTAAATGTCGGAAGCCACCGGATGTGATGGGATCATGACTATGCGCCAGACTGAGAGGTCATCAGGGGGCGGGAAGTGCCTTAGCTCCATTCTGGGGGACTCTTCGGAGGCCATTGATATAGAAGAACTGAAGAAGGTAGCAGCCCTCAAAGAAGAGTTGGTGTGAACTTAAACCCTAATTACCACCACCTTTCCCAAATTAGCAGCCAACCAGGCTATAGCGGTATCAGAACAACTAAGTTCAGACACTGCGAGGAAATTGCGGGCCTCGGCTGCCAGCTTCAAACGAGTATTTACATGAGACAGGGCTCCTGAATGTGCAAGTCTGACGCGTTTAGCCCTAGAAGTGGTTACAACGCTCGGTAAGCCAGCTCCAGCCCCCGCCAAATGCTTCGGGCTGATCTCCAAAAGGCACAAGCAGATGTCGGGTATAATCCTGGAATTCTCTTCGGAGGAACCGGCAACCAACCTGTTAGCTCCAAAAGGCGACAAATAAAAGATCCTATACTTGGGTGAGTGGAGTAGCACTTGACCACCCATTGCAAGCTAACCTGGTGGCACAGCGGCAGATTGCCCCGCCGGTAATAGCAAACACCAAATAGCAAGTATCTCTGGTGGTCTTCCTTACTAGACTTGAAACCACAGGAAAAACGAAAGCTTGGGATCCCGGTGAGCCAGATTCCGCTGCTAATACCACGGCCCGCACAGTTGTTCTACGTTCCCTCGCAACCCCAGTGGCCCCCAGCTCACCCAGTACGAGTAGCCTCGGGGGAATTAAAAGTACTCCAGTAGCAACTATCCAAGCCACCTAAGATTTTAAAAATCAGAGGAAAGACTTCAGGAGAACCCCTCAGTAGAAGCCTTAGTATAAACTTGCTTTTGAACCTAGCCAAAAGGGAGGTATTCTTTGGTTACCCAATTCCCATTCTTCCGAAGCTTTTGAAAAAGGAACCCAGTCTATAGCAGATAAGAAGTGGAAACCATTCAATGGACACTACCAGGCTCCATGTGGCTCAGGCAGTTGTCCATTCCTACAACATAGCCATTTTTGCACCGGAACATCTCAACCCCGACCACCAGGGGGGAATTTCCCCTCTTACCCGCTCAGCTGGGCACATCAGACACCCCCGCTTATTCCCCCCCCACCCCACCCCTTACATCGGCCCCATCTTTATGGAGGTATCCCCTCTGCAGACCACAAATCCGGTCCTATTAGAACTTTCTCTGTTTTTAGTGGGAAGGCAGTAAATTTCCAGCACAGTCTACCAAAAAAGGCTAGAGCCGAGACCGCTGGAAACAGACAAGAAACCCCACATCACTGTCCTCACGGGGACCTGGCTCACACCAGACTATCAAGAAGGTGAAGTAAGAATGCCGGATTTCTTTCTCTATTGTCACGATTCAGGAAAGTGGAAGTGCTGGTGGGGCAGCTCTGCACGTCAGCGACCTCCTACCCCGGGCTTCTCTCCTCGATATATCGCAATAACTACGACGGGCTTCTTGTGGGTAATCTTTCACTTCTGCCACTGAACTGCTTTACCATTGTGTGTGATTCACCGTTCTCCAACTACATCACAGGTACATTCATTGCTGATGACAAAGCTACAGAAGACCCCCAAAATATTCCACTTTTAGTCATCTTATTATTATAGAGGACTTCAAGGCCCTTCCAGCGGAATTGGAAAGCCTTAGGAAGGACAGCCCTTTACGGTGAGGCATTAGTAGATCCACCGGCCAGGCAATCCTGGACACAGCACGTGGCCTGTCCCACCAGACTTAGAACAGGCCAAAGCCAATCATTTCTACATCTAATTGTAACCAATTCCGAACACAGTGGATGTCGTCAACCGTTTACCACTACTGGGTAGAAGTGACAGCACATTCCTCTCTTTCGACTACCAGTTGAAGTGGCCAACTTATTCTCCCCGTAAAGACTAGCCCTCTCGTCTAAGCAAACAGATTTCCAAACGATGAGGTCCTCCATTAGAAGCGAACTAGGCGACATGACAGATAACACAAGTTGATGAATGCGACAGGCTACTAGAGCAATGTGTTCTAAAAGTGGATGTCTCGCAGGTTCTAAAGGGTAAGGCCCGTCTGCCGCCATCAATAAAAATCCTTCGCGACAAACGCAGTCAGCTGTTTGCCAAGTACAGAGAGACATCCCCTCCGGCGAATGCGGAAGCTTTCAGATGCCTCCAAAATCCCTGTAAACCCAAGATTGAGGAACATTTTAAGAAAATACAGTTAGGAATCTTAGACCGGGAGCCCACGAATAGTTCTTTTCTCCGCAGCCGCTTGCGCAGCAATCGTGAATCAGGGTCCTCAGCACCCGCACTGTTGCTCTCTGACGGCTCTCCGGCCACCTCCCCTTCTGAGGTAGCACAAGTTTTCAAATGTCATTTCGTGTTGGTTTTCTGTACAACAGCAGTGTTTGCTTGTGGGCGCTAATCACTTCTGCCAAAACAGCCAGTTCCCCCACTGTAGCACCACGGCATCTCAAATAGGGATGGGGGAGGGGCTCAAAAAACTTAATCCATTTGGCTCGAAGGGAAAGGACGGAGTTCATCCCCACATTCCTAAAGGATCCGCCTCCATTCTTGCAGCGTCATACTCTAAGCCGTTACAAAAGTGCATGGACAAGGGAAGGTTTCCAAATTTATGAAGGCATGCTGCCATTGTCCCACTCTATAAGAAAGGAGATGGACACTTTCCTGGAAGTTATAGACTAATAAGCCACACCAGGGTCCTTAGCAAAGCCTTTGAGCACCTCATGAAACCCGAAATCTTAACACACTTGCGCAACAATGGACTGTTGTCAATAGAGCAGCATGGCGTCCTCCCTGGCAGGTCCTAAATCACCCAGATTCTGACCGTTATAGAGAGCCTGATACAAGGCCGCTATTATGGCAAGGTACCCCGAGACGCATTCATCGATTTTGTCAGAGCCTTCGATGGTGTCCCGCGTATTACGCTTCTGTGAAAGCTCATGGTGTACGGCAATTCTGTTAGCCTGCTCTCTCTTACTGAGCGTCTTTTACAGGGCCGAACCTCTCCGGCTCGGGTGTGTACTTTGTTGTCTGAATCTGCACCCACAAACAAAGGAGTCCTCCGAAGATCGGTCCTAGGTCCTCTCCTATCTCTCGTTTACACCAACGGTCTCCCTGATGTGGCTCTGTTTGGCATGGTCATGTAAGCATATGACGTAACAATCTGGGACACGGACGCAAATGCTGTGAAGTCAGGCAATGACTCCGTCAACGTTTGGTAAGCTAAATGGAGCCTCCTAGTAAATCAAGACGAACATGTCATTTGGCAATGCCCCTGCTCATCTACTGAAGATAAGTGGGAGCGCAAAAATCCAAATGGCGGATGAACACAAGTTCCTTGGTTTCTGGCCGTGCAGCAATATCTCATTCTTCCCCGAAAAGAGAAGAAGCTGATAAAACTGCCTGCCGGGTTCTAAACCTTACTAGACCATCTTTTCCGATGGCTTCCAAGGAGGACTCCCATCTTCTGTATGGGACCCATATTCGATCTCTTTTGGAATACGACAGCCAGGTAGTACATCCTGGCCTCTTCAGAGGTCGGGACAACTTGGAGCGGAATCAACGGAAAGTCACCAACATAGTACACTGCTTACGACTTACCTCCTACCCGGTTCGTCTAATGCCACGTAGACTCTACCTTTTTGAGACACGCGGTAATAGGGTAGATCTACTCCCGAGGTATGATCAACTCCTAACTGGCCATCCGTTCGAACTTAGAGACCCTGCAAGGATACACGAGGAAGCTCTTCGAACCCCATCCACGTACCTTCACCGGATAAAATATTTTCCATCCCGCATAATATCTTGTTGGAATGGACTTCTCCAGGGGGTGGTTAATGCCTCCTCAGAAAAGGGGTTTAAGGCCAGACTAGACAACTGGTCAGGACTAACTCCAAGTCTAGTCAATTCCTCCATTGCCCTCGAGTATAATATCCCCCCAATACTTTCACGTCCCGTCTTCAGTCCTATATACCTGTGCTCGCACGCAGTTACAAGCACATTCTTTCTCTTCACTCTTACCAATGTTTATGCAAATTACTCTTATCTATAAGTTTCAGAACAACAAAACTCGTGAAGTAGGGATGTAAGCATATTCCTATTGTCGGACTCACGTACTACATTGAAACAATTATTTTTGTTCTAACGTCACTTTCGCGAAAATGGCTGTCCCCTAGTTGCCCAGTTTTACCGTTCCAAACAGGCGGCACAAGAGAAGAAAAGATACATGCAAGAACCGGGAATATTTTGGCTCCAAACTAGCACCCGTGAACTACTTCAAGACTTCAAGACTGCGGGGTTCGAGCCGCCGGTCTTGTGTCTTGATCCACCTTGAGCTGACATCTGCGGATGCTGGTCCAGGGGAAAGTACTCAGGTTTTAAGGCCATATATGGCAAGGTGCACAGATAATGGAGCTGGTGCGCGGGTTTTTCAGGCGATGCCTTGGTTATTAATAATAATACAATGGTGTGTTCCTCAGCCACAGTGGGGATGCGCGAATAAAACCTCGATCAGAGTGACCAATATTGCTCATCACGATAAAATACCCACAAATTTTGAAGGCAGATTCTTGCAAATCTGCAACAGCACAGTGAATCTGGCAGGGGCTTCATTGGGATGAAATACGAACTATTTATGCGGTGAATGCGAACGGAACTCGTACTGATCGACTACACTGTAAAGAACGACCAGAGGAGAAACTTCAGGAACGAATATTGTTATCAAGTGAGGAAGATGCAGGCTGGAGAAAAAGTTTTCGGCGGATGCTTGCTAGGCTTCGTTGAGCGAAGCAAGGTGTCATGAAGTAGGCTTTCTGATGGAAGTTCTATAGAACTACTCAGAAAAGCAATAACGAATAGATGAAAACATTTTTACGTAAGAATGTGAGGTTGTTACCAGAATCAATATCAAGAATCATCCAAAATATGAGATTCTGCCGGCAGTGGAGAGGCCACAGAATCACAAAAAGTGATGGTTTATCCATCAGAAAGAAAACCATGCCAAGATGATATGAAATCTTGAGGGCAAAAAGTGAAAGTTTTTCAAGTGCGCTTTGGCTTGAATATTTCCGGTAAAATGGCAGGCATACCTTCTTGATGAGTAGTATGCTGCATTTTGCCGCGTTGTCTGGAGCCACAATTGAGAATGCTAAGAAACACCACGCCTGGAGGGCGCACCTGCGTACATACAGAGTTTGCCCTCGAGAAAGTTTATTTTAGTGGATTTGAGTAAGCAAACTCACGGGGACGGGTCGTTTTGGGAGGAACTAGGGTATCACTGATACTGAACCGTTTATCATCGTAACACGTACTCTGGTACGGTAGTTGATCGCTTGGAAAGGTAGGATGGCGCTTGGCCATACATATATATGTATTTATACTTTTCAGTGTTAAATCTGCCGTATCAGGCTACATAAAACGGGGTCCAGGAGCAACGCTGGGGCGACCTCTAACAGTGATTAGCATGTAAGCCATAGTTCTCTGGCGGGATGAAGAATGTGCAGTCAAAACAGCGGGATCTGGAGGGGGCATGAGACTGGAGTAGAACAGCACCACAGTCGTTGTACCAGTGGTGGGAGACTAGGGGAAAAGTAATGAGTAGAAAGGTATACTTGAAGCTACGGCGCTACTTTTATGTGGATCCGGACGTGGTGCTTTTCCGTGGCCAGTGTGAGAAATCAGAAGCACACGGCAGCTAAATGGCATTGGATCCCCATAAGCGTATACACAGATCGGTAGTTGATGGTTATTAGAGATCAGTAGTTGGACGGGTGAACTTGAGTTCACAAGAAAGTGCAAGAAAAAATAGCGATGGGTTAGGGTCTGGAACAAAGTAATCAAGTGGAGGCGGACGTCTACCACAAAGAAAAATAGGTTTTCTAGAAGGAGAGCCGCAGTTTGGTCAGTACTATATCAGACAACTCACAGCTGATTAGGGCAACACGACATCGGTGTTTGTGCTCCAGTAATATACAAAGAAGGTGAAGTTATGGATAGGGACTCAAATCAGGGACGTTTACTTTCCACTATAAAATAATCAAAAGCGAATGAGGCTCAGTCCATAGTTGTGGACCCCGAAGGTATTAGAGCCGGAAGTTATCCGAGCAATCACATAATTTAAATTTCAAAAGGATCGCAGACTGTTTGTTTTGCGTGAGCATGCTGATCGTGATTTGAACGGGGGACCCGAAAGGGTTGAAATAAACAGATGCGAGGTGGGCGGGTGTATCGGAGGGCTGAAACGGCATACTCTCATCCCATGCCCAAGTCCAGACGAAAGAAGTGGAGGTTAGCTTCAGTGCTCAAATATTTTGCGTTCTCCTCCGGGTGTAGGTCTCTGTCAGAAATTCACCCGTTATTGAAGGCGGCAGAGCATTAGCCAGGGCTAATCTCAGCTAGGAATATCTCTTCGTTTTTATTTTGTCACACTGAAGCGGAGGAGCTAGTTTGACTTGTGGGGTTGACCTCCCATTTCTCCTCGACGTGCCTCCTTTACACTCCGCCCACGGGGTTCGCAACGGTCAGGACTGACTGAATTTTTTTACTGTGAGACTGCTTCTGAGGAGACGCGTTGCCTTCGGCGAAGTCACTGATCAGAGCCATGAAGGCGAAAGAAAGGTGGTGAAAAAAACCCAGATAACTGCAGCATCCACAAGGATCTCAATTTAAACCTTCTCATGCTAATTGCAGAGTCAGACGGGTTCCAGTGCAGATACGAGCTGTCTCGCGACCACACTGCTTGCCTTGATATACGGAGCAAGTTCATAAGCGCTGCGACTTAGGTGGCAAGTATTGCTACAAGCCTTCCAAGGGTTGACTGCCGGCTAATATCATAGCAGAGGGGACCCAGCAGCGAGCAGAGCCCCGTGAGACTGGGGTTTTAGACTCTGTAAAGTGGATTGCTTCAATCAAGTTACGGTTGAAACACTCCAAATAAAGGCCAGATTGGGACAATGACAGAGTAGGCGGAGGTGTTTTATCGCTAGTCGATCAACACCTACAGTAAACGCAGGTACCCATTTTGCGGCACCCAGCACCCGGAAGGCTTATGCCACAGGCACTTTTGGGGTAGAAGGTTGCTGCTTGTGTGCAACTGTTGCAGCCCTTTGGGAGCGGCAGGCGAAAATACAAGATTCGCGGACTGATTACGACAAGCCATTGGAACGAGTAAAGCCCTAGGTTTCGGGGACAAACACTCAATCGGTGGACTGGGGAATTGGATGAACTCTAGAGTCTCCTCCGGCCATTGATGTGGTCCACGAAAATACCACTTTCCAGCATGTTCGCCAGCCCACACGCTGGAGGGACGGCCACACCCCTTCTCTATTGGTTGCCGTAATGACCAAGTACCCAGTCGATATGCGGGACCTGAGGTTCATTGCATCATTCAGCAAGGGTGGCCGTGGCACTTTACGGTTTGTTTGTGCTATGGGTCACAAAAAGCCTCGTGACAAATGAAAAAGAAACTTCAGGCAGCCAGGTGTCAACAGGCTAATGTTGAAGACTGAGTCGGTAAACTGGAATCGTCCATCCAACAGTGTGGATGACGTGTGGAACCACACATAAAGTAACCCGAGTCTCTTGGGTGATGAATTCGCCCACTTAGGGGAGTGCGTCGAGGGTGTCGCCCTCCGTGGTGGAGCAGTGCAGTGACTAAGGTTCAGCGAAGGAAGTTCCAGGATTGGAAATACTTCCAGGAAAATCGGGGTCGTACCTGGTATCTGCAGTCTACAAGGCTACAGAACTCGGCGGTCAAAATACAAAAGATATGGAAAGACAGGTTTGAGTCTGTCCTCGCAAAAACGCAAAATAACACCTACAGCTTGTTTTAACTGTGCACAGCCCAATGGGCCAATAAGGGTGGCTGTTGGAAACATGTGATCTGTGACAGGTAATGGTGACACCATTTCAGGACAGAAGGCTGAAGCCACTCCAGTGTACTTCCGACCGGTCCGTATCGAAGACCCAGGTCAACAGCCAGGGGACCCCGATTATCCAGGGGTACAGAGCATGCCAGATGTGACGATCTTACCTGTGGAGGTACAGTCAGAGCTGCACAGCTTGGCTAAGCATGAGGCCGCAGGGTCTGATGGTGTTCATCTCGCTATCCTACAGCTCATAGCCGAGGTAACTGCACCCCACCTAATAGCTCTATTCAACCAGGAGATGAATTCAAAGAACCCAGCTCCTTTCATCAACATCCATATTACAAACAACAATATTTCTTTTTTACGGACCATCTTTACAGGAATTTGTTTGTTTGTTTTATTGCTCAAAATCCCTGGAATAAATAGTGCCCTCACCCCTGCCTCGAGGTCCAGCTACTCAGCTTGAACTTTGTTTTGACCGTATTCGGTAACCTCATCCCTTGTTTTTAAGCTTCCGTCGTAATTGGCGGCAGTTTACGATTGTCGTTCAGTATGGAGCGGGAGAGCCCAGAATGAACACTATTAGGGTTTATTTGTTGTAAAACTAGTAGAGTGAACATGGTGCCGCAGCTATTTGGAATGGACTTCGTTTTGAACTGTGTTGAAGTCGGTCTCTAAACGCTGCTCAAACTTTCGATCTCCCAGACTCTAAGCAACTCTTCCATCGATGAGATGAAAATACGGGATGATTTGTGGGTGGCACAAATTGTTCCGATTCACAATAGTGGACGAACAGACCTGACCTCAAATTATTGCCCAGCGAGTCCTCTGCCAGTTCTATTTAAGTTCATAGTTTTCTATTATGGACAAAAATACTCGTCGTATAAGTACCCATGACCTATTTGGAGTGGAGCGGCACGGGTTTGCCAAGAGTAACTCATGCCTCATGGGCCCACTATCCTTCCTAGATGAGGGAACAGAACGTCTCGATGGAGATGACCGGATCGATGTGTGTTACCCGGATTTTCAGAAGGGGTTTGACTCGGTAAATCATCACCTTCTCATCCCTAAACTGCCAGAGTCACATGTGGCTCCAGCCGCGGTGGCATGGTCAATGGACTACCTGAGAAACCGGAAACTCTACTTCAGGGTAGAAGGTTGTCGGAAACCCAGCTGATAAAGACGTACAATCCGACCTGGGCACTCATCACATGTGGTCAGTAACCTGGGGCCCACTGCCTAACAGTAGCAAATGTAGCCAACTGCTATCCACCGGTGCTCAAGCCCCGCGATACCTGGATTCAGGTATCCCCACGAGACCACACGAAGCTCTACCATGAAGGACTAAGGGGTGCTTATCCATGAGAGATTTAAGCCGTCAGCCCAGTGTGCCGCCTCGGCCAGCAAGGCTGAAAAAGCTCCCTATCAACTCTGAAGGATTGATGGTGCCGGAAATTCCCGGACCCTAATCCAAATATACACAGCCATTGTTGGGCTTCACCTAGAAAACATTGTGCAGGCCTGGGCCCCCTCGTCACTTAGGAACCGGCAGGATCTAGAGACCGTGCAACGAACGTTTATCAGGGCCATCCCAGGTCTCCAGAATCTATTGTGTGCAGAGAGATTGGAAATCTTAGCACCTTTCTCCCTTGAGATGAGACGGGTGAGAGGGGACTAAATTGCAATATTTAAACAACCAAAATGGATTTCAGTGACTAACGTATCTCTTTCCAAAATCACTGAGTACTCGGCTCTCACGGGACGTGGTGTAAAATTAAAGAGGCTCAGAGAACTGCGAAGTGTCCGAGCTATTTTGTTCTCTGACGGATTAGTTTATGCATCGAATAAGCTTCCGGAAGAGGTAGTATCCTCACACACTATCATGCAGTTCAAGGCTGGGCTGAGTGAGGCTTGGCCGTAAGTGTCCCTCACCCTTCTTTGAAACCCAAATTACTTACGTCTCTCATCACTTACACCCATTGCAATTCCCCTAGAACATCCCAGTTCCAACTCCCCAAAACTCTGCAACTCTTGCTCCACTGTGTGTTCGTCTATTTCTTCCGTTTCTCATTGTGTATGCAGTATTCTTCAGTCTAGCTAGTTCCACGGGGGCAAATACCTCCTGCTGGCCTTACTTATTGTGTGCTCGCGCCGTGTTCTGCCTTCCAGCCTTTTCAGACTTTGAGTCTTTGATTATTCCGGGAGTACGTACACAAGCTATCAAAAAGCCAGGGAGTATTTCTTCTCTAATCGCGCTTCAAACCCTTGGAGCAAAACCACAGCACTACGTATTAGCGGCTTATAGATTCGTCAGGTTTAAACGACGGCTTGACGGCTGCTGCGATGAGGTTTTCCCGGACCACGACCAGCCTGGTGAATATACCCTTAGGTTATAATTTGCCTATTCGCTCTCTTCTTTCTTTCTAAGGCAGCATATGCTTGTCAGTCAAAGAAATAAACGCTGCACAAACTACATCCTTTTTTACTTATTCAGTTGTTCCCATGGAGGATTCTGGTGGGCAGGCATGGCAGATAGTTGAGACCATGAACTATTTCATCCCAAGTGACTGTGGGTCCTTCGCAGCGGACCTGCTTTCCATTCTCTCACTTGCGATCCGTCACTTAACAGCCACGGCATCCGGATCGCCTGACAGTCAAAGCACAATGGGAATTTTGCTGCCTCCAAGAGTAGGAATCTGAACGCACACTGACCAGGGCCGCAAGCTCTGGGACTTGATTCAACATGATCAGATTCTACGCTCCGAAGCTGAATCCTTCAGCCAAATCCCCACTTCTCCTTCGGTGATAGACCTTAACCTGCTTCAGTCGTCTTCTTTCAACTTCTCGGAGAAAAGCATCCAGCTAAACAGCCAAGGCAAAAGGCTCATTGGTCTGATCTTTCGCCACTTTACCCTGAAAAACTGCCGCTTCACTGTATACCGCTCCCATGTCAGGCCACTTCTCGAAAGCGGCTCTTTCATTCGCTCTGGCACGACAAAAACCACTTCCGCTGCAACCGAAACCGTCAAATGCTCCTTCGCAAAAAGTACGATTAGAATAATCTCACTTATATTTTATCGCAAACGGTGTGGCCAACACAAACTCGGGGCCATTTGGCCACTAAGCCTGAAGCTCAGTGTCATTCTGACACATAAACTTGTGCACAGGTAAATTGTTTATTACCGTTCGTTTACATTTATCGTCCACAGTGTAAGCTGTTTGTTAAACCGAGCTCAAATGTCACCCGTACAACGATTGCGCCTAAATTTGGGCCATATATCTTCCTCATCCGTTATAGTAGAGTGTGGAATAAACTCTCAGTTGAGAGGGGCATTCCTTTCAACCCGCTTCTTTAGGCGAAAAATAAATGCTTTTCCCAATGCTCCTAATGCGATCGACCTGACAGATGAAGGCATTTGTATAGACCATGTCTTTGAATAGAGCATTCTACTATGAAGCTCTCATGACACTTCCGGAAGCTCAACATTCTTGTTCTCACTAGACCACATGGTCTACACCCATGGCAGTCCTATTTCTAAACTGGACATCGTTGTTCCTGTGTTGGCCATCATCCAAGCGAAACTTCATATTTTGATCTCATCACACACGTGTCGTGGAGTCTCAATATTACCTAACCTATGATACACCACGGGTATTTTCGGTGATAGCCCCTAACCACTCCCCACAAACAGATTTTAATAATAATAATAATAATGGTTTATTTCGGAAGCGCCCGAAGCATGCCATGTGCATGATCATGTAGATACAGGTGATGGAATGGACAGATATAATTCATGGAAATATGGAGACTCTCATGGAAATATTGGATAAAAGGCTCAGAAGGGGGAATAAGGTAGGATGAAAATAGTATAAACGTATGCACACCACAGAGATTGCGTGGAGTTTAAATGAGCTCAAGAGCGGATTTGAATGGACGCCCGGTGAGTTTGAAATTCAAGGTCAGGTGGACTGAATGGCTGGTCCCGGGCAATTACATATGGAGGCAGACTGGTAAACATGAGAAAAGCTGAAAATCGGTATAAAGAACTGCAGTAGCGAGGAACGATGGAGAAAAAGGTGAGGTGCACTGCAGTGGATTAGATGACAATGAAGCATTGGTACTTTGCAGTGAATTGTCGGCGGACAGGACACAAAACTCACCGTAAAACAGGCAGCGAGCAATGCAAGACGTAGAGGGATGATCAGATGACAAAAACGATTTAGAAGAATTGGATACGGTAGATGTGAGGCACAGATGTAGAGTTTATGGATGCCTATGATGACGGTCGTTGGGATGATAGCAAGAGAAATGGCAGGTGAGGAACTGCAAGATGCAGAGCGCGTGCACGTAGATATATATGCGTGAGTTTATATACATACATATATATATATATATATATATATATATATATAGACTTATTATATATATATGTATAGGTTTAAAAGAAGCAGGAGCAATAACAATGGGGTCCTAGAAAGAAATTATCAGTCAATAGGAGGAGTAGGTAATGTTAGATCAATTGGTTGTAGGATTAACTTTGGAATGTCGTAGTGGATTAACTTCATGACAAGTGCACGTGGCAGCGCAACGGAGAGAAAAATAGAATGCGGAAGCACAGAAGTGATGAACACTGTTAGGAGCAGTTCATGGAAGAGTGAAGATGAAAGACAGGATCAAGGAAAACAGGTAAGAATGGGTCTAATTATTTCATCAATGCCGGTGCGAGATGTAGTGAGGGACCAGAGGAATCGGGTAGTGACAGGTCAAACAATTTGGAACTGTAAAAGAACGTCACGACGTAACGTTGTCATTAGAATGGTGGAACATGGAAAAGCGGACCACACTGGAAGGTACAGAAAAATGCCTGTAGCGGGCAATAAACGGATCAAGGGATGAAAGCAACGACCGAGGAGACACAGGTAAGAAATCGCCAATCAGATCACTTTACTGCAGATGAAACACGAAGGAGGCGGACAAGGAAGCGGGAAGCCCCGAGATTAGTGGACCAGTAATAGAGCAAAAAGGCCACAAAAAATGAATGCTCAAAGGAGTTGGGGCAGTGGAGCTGGAGAGCTGTGTGCCGGCAGGCAATTGAACAGGTGGATACTAATCAGGACACTGGAAAGAACCGCAGAGGAATCGCGGGGCCAAGCGAGGAAGATATGGTGGTGGAGATTGGATAATAAATACGACTGTAAAAGATGCGAAGTTTGGAGCGGCAATTTCTAATATGCGGATTGGGCATGAGTGCGAGTGAGGTTGGTGCATCATGGCATGGGGCACGAGGAGGGATTAACAGGGCGACAGGTTTAAGGAAGCTATCAATGGGCGTTCTGAGCAGAGGGTAACACCAAGCGCATAGATGATAGAAGCAAGCAATGACGGCAGGTGGGAAAAGAGTTATTGGCGAGCGTCGACAGAGAAGAGTGATTAGGACGATAGTGACTCAAAGCAGTGAAAGTTGATGTAGAGAGAGGCAATAGGAGGGAGGACAAAACGGGAAGGTGTGCATACCGTGGTAGGGCGACAAAGACGGGAAGTGGAAACAGATGATAAGAGCTGTAGGTGAACAAGCTGTGGCGGAAAAACGATGAGGAGCATGCAATTTTCAACCGACAGCATTGGATTCGGTAGTTCAAGAAAAGTTAGGGCGTGCCATCCGCAACCGGTGCTAGTGGGTGGGACTGGCCGTGCGCTGGGCACCCAACCTGAAAAACACTTCGTGAAGTGAACGCAGGAGGTGTGATCCACCAGTCTAGTTGCACTCGCACATCGTTGCAGTCGGCCTGCACGCCCGATGTGCGCCGGCCATAGCGGTGGATCTGACCGCGCCCCGCACTGTTGGGAGTGGCACGAGTGATCATGGATAATTGTACAGGGGGCAAAACGACCGCGATGGGGGTGCGTGAACCAGGAACAATTGACCAAGCCGTGAGACCATGTACAGGAGAGCCAACGGAAACAGCAAGTGGTAGACGACCGTGTAGCAATATTATCCAGGTGCACCTGCCAGGGAGATGGTAAGTACAGTGCCCGAAGTGGTTGGCCGTCAGCGGGGATCACTGGAGAGGGAAAAGGGATAGAGAAGCGCAGTCTGGGTGTGCCCCAGCTGAGAATCAACGGATACTGAGGAGAAAAAAGTGAATATGATGGATAAGAGATGAACGTAGGTGAGCAATAGGGTTACCTTATGATGGCAGGCGGTAGGTTCGCTGTGGATCAGTGAAGGCAATGGCCTTAGTTCGCGGGGTGTACCTAGTGGCTTGTGACGCAGAGGTAGTAGAGTTACAGTGTGAGACCTCTTTCAAAGGCCAGGTCGGCGGAGACGAGCTCATTGGTGAGCAATATAGCATTGGGGACTGTTAAGTATGACAAAAGTGCGCGCATAAAAGCGAACATTGAGGAGGCACTGCGTAAGCTAAGGGGCAGCTTATTCCAGATTTTGGAATAGGCTGACAGAAAGAATCGGGACTTCAGACAGAGATTAGAATGAGGGACAGTGAGAGAGAAGGCACGGTGCCGGATGGGGTAGGAGCAGGGCGCAGCGAATGAGATGGGATAAGAGGTGTAGGCCAGGTTATGGATTAGCTTGAAGAGGAAAATCAGGTTGAGCCTCATGCGACGAATCCATAGAGGCTCAATTTGTAGGAGCTCACACCGCTGGCGGTATTTTAGGGCTAGGGATACGCCCAACAGCCTTTTGGTGAAGGTACGCTGAACCTTCTCAAGAGATACAATGGAGGAACGTGGCCAGAGGCTGGAGGTAATGGGACAATATTCTAGGAGCGGTCTCACGTGTGAGAGATACATGGAGAGGCGACTGGCCGATATTAGGAAACACCGATTGATCAGGCCTAGGGTTCTCTTAGCCTTAGCGATTTGGAATGATGCCTGTTCGGAGAAGTTAAAGGAACAAGAGTAGCGTACGCCAAGATCGGTAACCATGGGGTGTATGGGGATGGGCAGGCCGTCCAGACAAATTTGGCCTGGTGGTACCGTGCACTTGTATGGTAGGAGGAAGCTTTTCTCCGCAGAGAACTTCATGAACCACGAGACGCACCAAGTTTGAAGAACGAGTTAGTCATGCGATATGTTGCATAGAGTCACGGATAGGTCACTAGGGAGGAAAGAGTACACTATTTTTATATCGTCGGCAAAGAGGAAAGGAGTGCCGTGTCGAATAGAAGAGAAAATGTCATTGATATAAATAAGGAAAAGTAATGGGCCTAGGACACTGCCTTGAATGACGCCGCTAGTAATTGGTTTGGCGGAAGATAGGTGGCCGCCGACGAGCACGGCTTGTGATCTGTTAGAGAGATAGGAGGATAGCCAGGAGAGGAGAGGGTCAGTAATACCGAGAGATCGGATTTTGGCCAACAGATGAATATGGGGAACACGGTCAAAAGCCTTAGACATGTCGAGGTACAGGACAATTACAGAGTTGCCGGCGTCGGCAGCAGACGATAGGACATTGAGAAAGCCAAGCTGGCAGGAATAGCAGGAACGGGAATTCAAGAAACCATGCTGACCAGGGTTCAGAAGGTTGTTAGATAAGAGGTACTGGACAATGTGTCTTTTGATAATTCTCTCCATAATTTTGCAGACTACTGGGGTGTGATTAATGGGCCGATAGTTATCTGGGTCGTGTAATACGCCCTTTTTGAAGGGCTGAACTATAACAGAGTATTTCCATTGAGGGGGGACAAAACTGTGAATCATGGAGGTGGTATACATATTAAGTAACAATAAAGGGAGGTCAGGACCACCGAAACGGAGGAGGGCCGGTGGGAGATCATCTGGTCCCGGTTTCTAGGAAGGTTTAGTAGACGAAACTGATTTTTCAATTTCTAGATGGGTGAAGGTAATCGATGAAAGAGAGGCAGAGGTACAAGGCTGGATTGTAGGAGGGGGAATACCAGGACAGCTTATAAGGGAGGTAGAAAAATGCTCATTGAAGGCCTCAGAAATAGATGCTGGAGTATTAGCGGTAGATGAGCCGCAGATGAGGAACTTGGGCGAGGTATGATTGGATTGATTGGACCTTTTACTAAGCAGGTTGGACAGGTAGCCAGTTTTGTTTGCTGTTAGCCACACTATTCCCTACTCCTGACTTACAACTAGGTCTAGATACTTGTAGTGAAGCTTCCAAATCCCTTCAAAGCCTACCTTAATTAGACTCGGGATTTAAAATTCAGATTGAAATGCTACACAGGCACCACTGACAGCCCAAACAAAACTTTTTTCTTGCTTCATTTATATAAACCAAACCAATTTACTATGAATTTTCGTCTTTTACCATCATCTGCACAATGTCCTCCCGTGATAGGTCACTGTATCGGTTATTCCGTTTGTGAGTAACGCGTGGCTAATTTAAACGAATCACAAAACAAGAACAAGATTCATTCGTAGTTTCTGCGGTGCTGGATTAGCAAGTTATACGCATATAAACATGTACAAACCTCAACTGTACGGTCACAACGTCAAGCAACGAGGACCAGAGTTCAACAAAGGTCAATGACAGGTACCACTGTCACGGCAGTTCAAGCTCGAATTAAATTATGCCACTTCACGTGAGCAAAATATTAACAAATGTTGAGGTGTGGTTATTGATGCATGTTGTACTTGTTCGGGGGTCAATAAAATAAAGAGCAAAGTCTCAACGATGCAAGTGTACGACAACCGCCAGGGAGGATTTTCACGCATGTACGTTACACCGCCCACCAAATCCTCCCATAAAACCGCAAACATCCAAGGAGTAAATAGGGGTACTGGTTCGCCCTAACCTACCCAGGTCTTAGGTCAGTGCATGCGCAGGTCCCCATGGGCTTCATCTACCGTTGGCCAGTGGCCGACTCGCCTGCAGGTTTCTTGAGGTTATGCTCCATCTCTTGACGTCTTAGAGTTTCTTCTGAGAATGATACGACATTATGCGTATACGAAAAAGGACTTCGATGTGGTCGGGATGCGTAGACAGATTACGGAATGTGGAGGAAAAGGCTGCCCAAACAAGAGTTAAGTACGTGGCAAGATGAACAGTGAGAATTCGTGATGAAAAATGGAGATGGCTACACGGTACTCGAACATCAGGGGTTCGACATGTGGTGTCATCATATAAGAGGTATGATGACTCACAACTTACATCCACTTGGACACATGTAAAATAATAATACAAATAGGTCACGGAAAAAGAGATATTTCTACAAACGGTCAACAAAAGCTTGTTCAAGAGTTTCCGCTACTTCACTAACAATATCGTATCGTGTGATAAACTAGGGTTTCGACAAATAACTCAATTGTTATTCGTGAACACCGTATGAAATTAGACCTAAATATGCTTCAAAGACGGTGTGAAGGGTTGGGGCCTACGGGAGAATGCATGAGGAATAAGTAAATAAAATCAGCTTCATTTGGTATCAGCAGACTTGGTTTTAGCTTGGTCTGTAGCTTCGACTTCGCCCTCGCCATTGTCACCTTCAAGCAGACATATCTTACGGATATCTCGCGATACGTCTCCTTTGGTGATTCTCACCACCACCGTGCGCACGAGGCCATCGATTTCTGCACGGCAGTCCTTGAGCACTTCAACCGGCCAATCGTTTTTATGGAAGTGGCTCTCCACGAGGATGACCATATCGCCACATCTGAACGACCTCTGTTTGGAGATCCACTTTTGCCGAAGATGCAGGGTAGGAAAGTACTCTCTCGTCCGACGTTTTCAGAAAGCCTGTGCCAGCTGGTTTACTTGCTTCCATCCTACGATACACGTTCCACACAGGGTTCTCGGTGTGATTGCTCCTACTTTTGACCGCAGTAATAACAAGCCGTTGGGAGTGTCAGCCGGTTCGCCCTCCGGGTCTTGGGCGATTGGCACCAGGGGTCTGCTTTTCAGTATACATTCTACTTCTGTTAGTAAGGTAGTCAGTGCCTCGTCATCGAGGTTTTGTTGTGAGACCAGGGCCGTGAGTATTTTCCTAGTCGACTGTATCAGCATTTCCCAAAAGCCGCCGCGATGACTGACATTAGGTGGGTTGAAGTGCCGTTCTATCCCCTTTGCTACGGTATTGTTTTGTATTTCGACGTGGTCCAGGTGGTTCCACCATTTCTCTAACTCCTTATGAGCTCCAACGAAGTTCGAGCCATTGTCTGAGTATACGTTTTTGAGGACGCCTCGCCTCGCGACGAACCTTTGAAAGGCCATTAGAAGTGGGTCGTTGGTCATATTACGCACTACTTCAAGAAAGACTGCTCTGGATTGTAAACATGTTATCAGGCAGAAATAACTCTTTTGC
The DNA here is from genome assembly GCA_948099385.1 of Fasciola hepatica. Classification (NCBI taxonomy): domain Eukaryota; kingdom Metazoa; phylum Platyhelminthes; class Trematoda; order Plagiorchiida; family Fasciolidae; genus Fasciola; species Fasciola hepatica. Next base: position 4,041,013 of record CANUEZ040000034.1, on the reverse strand, counting down.
GAGCTCCTTTGCCGTTGGAGAAGTAACGGGCCAAAGCAGTCGGCGCCAATTTCCACGAGCGGGCACCATCCCGGTTGAACTGTCGCGGCTGGAAGGGAGGCCATCATTTGTTGGCCTGCTACCGCTCTCCGGTGACGACAAGTGATGCAGTTGCCTATGACTCGCTTGACCGTCGCTGGTCCCTTTGCCACCCAAAATCGTCGACGTATATTGTTCAATAAGTGGTTCAAACCTGCGTGTCCCTCTTCTCGATGTACACGGTCTATCAGGCATCTCCTTATGTAGTGGTCACCAGAAACTACTACGGGGTGTTTTGTTTCGTGCTCTAGATTTGAATTTGTCAGCCGCCCTCCAACTCTTAGTAGACCGTTGGTTCGCACAGGGTTTAGTCTTCGGATACTGCTGTACAACAGCCTGCTTCCTTTGGTGCTATCAACTATCCTGGCTAGCTCGCGGGCCTCGAACTGGAAAGCGTCTAGCTGTAGCAGGCGTAGAACGTCGAGTTCGGCTTGGTTCAGCTCGCCCGGTAGTATCATCCCCACATTTAATGTGTTTTGTGGTGGTGCGCCTTTCAAGGTCAATAGGAGTACCTTGTATCGCGTCCACCAGACCACGGCTCTTGGCTTTTTTATCCAATTGGGGAAATGGCACAGTTTTTCTATTAGGCTTAAACTTTCCTTGCAGCTTGTGGCCAGTGTCAGTCTTTTGGTCTCGATATCGCCATCATCAGTCTTAGGTATTAGTAGCGCTGGCCACCTCTTTTTAGCTGCAGTTAGGAAGTCCGGTCCCATTTTCCACATCCGCAACCTCTTTAGTGTTTTCGGGCTTCTTGAGCATAATTCGGCCGGGTTGCTGGCGGATTGTACATAGTGCCATTGATGGGTTTCAGTCGACTCGTGGATTATGCTGAGATTTTGGCCACAAAAGTGTTAAAACGAGTGGTAATGTTGTTAACATAAAGTAGTACCATGGCTGAGTCCATCCAAAAGTTTGCTTCTTAGTTTATCCGGCCGAAGCATCTCCTAATCAGCGTCGCGGCTTCCACGGCCATTACTGCTGCCGTCAGTTCCAGCCTCGGAATGGACACCGTTTTCAGTGGAGCCTCCCTTGCCTTTGCGAATGCTATCTGACTGTGCAGCCCACCATTTTCGTCTACCCAGCAGCCGTAAGCAGCTATCCCGTAGCCCATTTCTGATGCATCAGAAAACAAGTGGAGTTGGGCGTCGTTTGTGAGCTTGATTCCCGTCAAGAATCTTTGTATTTTGATCTCACCAAGTCGATCCAGGCTGTACAGCCAGCCGCGCCATCGCTTATCGTCGTCATCCTGGAGAGGTTCGTCCCAACCTGTCCCTCTCTGGCACAGAGACTGCAGCAGGCACCTTCCAGGTAACAACCATGGGGAAACGAAACCTAGGGGACCATAGAGGCTTGAGACTGATGATAGGATTCCCCTCCGTATGGCTAGTCGTTTGGGTAGGTCCAGGGTGAATATGAATTCTTCACCTCAGGGTTTCCATTGAATTCCAAGCGCGCGCTCCGTTTGTAAAGAGGATCTCAAAAGCTCTCTCGTACACTCCATTTCCTCGGACTTCGGGATAACATTGAGCACCTCGTGGCTGTTGGAAGTCGATTAAGTGAGGTTGAATCCTCCGGCCTTTAGAGTGGCGATCAGTTCGGTCACATATATAATGACAGTATTTGGGTCGTCAAAGGAACACAGAAAATAGTCCACGTAGAAGTGGTCAGCTGCTCTTCCTAACAGAACGCTGGTGCCGCCGGAACACTTGAGGGTTTCCCGGAGGGCAAATAAGCACGGAATGGGGGTGGTACCGTCCCAAAGGGCTGCACAGTCAGCCTGTGCTCGTCTGGTGCGCGATTTGCGTCGCTTTCAGGCCACCAGAGAAGACGAAAGGCGTCCCTATCCTCGACGGGCTTCTTCGCTTGTAGAAACATTTCACGTATGTCCGCAGAGACGGCTACTTTTCCCAGCCGAAAACGACATATAACCTCGACTAGTGGTGTTGTCCGGTCTGGGCCCTGCAGTATATGGCCATTGAGTGACACACCCTGAGATTTCGCGGCACAGTCGAAAACCACTCTCACCTTCCCCGTTTTTTTTGGGCTCACGACCGCGTGATGAGGTAGGTACAGCCTCAAATTTGCGCTGATTGCCGCTGTATCCGCTATTTCTTTATAACCCAAGTCTATGTTTTGTTGCATGGCTCGCGTGTATTCCATCCCCAATTGCGGTTCTTGAACTAGCCCGGTTTTGAGGAAGCATAATTTTTTCAAAGCCATTTCTCGGCTGTTTGGCATAGGTTTCATGTTGTGTCTCCACGGGACAGGAACCTCGAAACGATCCATCACATACTTAGCGTTCTCGGCTACCATTTCCAAAGCCGACCTATCTTCTCGGTATGGGGCGTCTTTATCAACGGCCAGGTCGGCAAATTCGGCGTTATACAGCTGTTGGAATGCTTGTTCAATGTTCGCCGTTTCCACCGACGTGCAGTTGTTATGGATTTGTTTGGCGCATCTTCCACCTGTACTACCATGTAAAGTCCGGCCCAAAGTAGTGCATACTGCATAGATTGCTATGCGGCTTCCTATTCTTTGATCCAGTACCCAACGCGCTTCCGGCGCATCACAACCGATCAGCAGATCAATTTCGTTATTCTACCATTCCTCGTTCTTCACCCCGCCGAGATGCGGCCGCTGATTCAAAATTGATTGCACTGACTGAGGTGCTCTCATCGGCAGATTCTTTATGGTGAATGGTTCTAGAGTTTCAGCTCTATCTTTGTTGACCAAGAAAGCGAGTTGTAGGCGCAATTTGGTCGGCTGGATCACCTGGATGCCACTCACCGTGCTAACTGCCAAAGAAGATTGATTCCCCCTGATCCCATATCTCTCTGCGAACTCCTTCCTTACTAGCGTGGTATCGGAGCCGCTATCTGTGAAGGCCAAAGCTCTTATAACCCCAACTGAGGTTTCTACGCCGACTGCTATTACTCCCAGGCGAAAGGGCTTGTTAGTGGAGTGAGACACTGAGTAGACCACACTTGGCTTCGGGGTTTCTTTGGCATTAAAATTCTGGCATTTGTGAAGTAGGTAATGGTGCCTCCCATGGCATCATTCCTGACTCCAACTGAGGTTCGTTCGATACACCGCTGCTCGATATGAATTGTTGAGACAGAGGAAGCACGCGCCCAGTCTCTTAGCAATTTCCAGTCGTTCGTCGACGTCTACGTTGCGGAAGCGAGGGCATTCCGCTATGCAATGAGGCGCCTCACAAACTTTACACACCGGTAAGTTTTCACCTTCGCAAGGTAATGCGTGTGCTTGCCCATGGTTTGCTTGTGCTTTGTTCCATGGCCCAAGTTTGTGTCGTCGCAATCTTAGGTAACTCGCTCGTCTCGCGCACATTTTGACCGAGACTACTGTTTGCTATTCGGGCATGACGGTCTACAAACGGTGTCAGGTCCTCAAACGTGGTTTCTCGCCAAATCTACTGAGCCCTTCGGCTTCCTCTGCCCATCTACCCTGTAGTTCTGTTGGTAAACTGCGCACCATGGTCTCCAATGTGTGCAGTGCCTTTAGGTCCGATCGGTAATCTAGGTGATCCAATACGATGCTGCAGTTCTGCATTTTTTCACCAGGCTGGCCAGATAGCCCGAATAGCCTTTGGAAAGTTTTGCCTGTGATAGGGCACCATCAATCAAACTCCGGGCAACTTTGAATGGTTGCCCAAATAGGTTTTTCAAGATTTCACTTGTCCAAATGTAGCCTTCTTCGGGACCCAGCATCGAGCACCCGCCGGTTGCTTCCCTGGCTTTTCCACGACAGCAACGCAGTAAATACAAGAATCTCTGTCCTTGATCGGATGCTCTCCTTTCCAAAAAGTTCTCGTACTGTTTAACGAACTTACAGTGCTGTTCTGCGCTCCACTCGAATCGGGACAGTTCCGCTCCTGGTAAGTCAATAGCGTGGGTTACACCGGTACAAGTCGACTTTATTCGTTTCACGGAACTGATGGGCTGAATGGCCGTATGCTTTGCGGTCTCCAGAGTCACCTCTCGCCCCCGTCTTCGGAGTTGATCTTTCCTGGCAGATCCAGCTTCTTCCCCCAGCCTGCCTAAGCTGGGTTTCTAATTCAACTATTCTCAATCAGTAGATACCACCACCTCTATATTCTATACCACTAGCTGAAGTACACGAATTTGCACTGACAGGACTGGTAGACGCAGCAATATCTAAGGACTCAGCATCACCCAAAAGTACCCCATGGACTTGCCGGGTCACTTCCTGTCCAGCTTCGGTTTGCCTTTGTCCTCTTCTTGGCACTTCTGGTTCACTTCCTCCTGGAGGTTCCAAGTTAGTGCTGTAACGGTTATTCCGTTTGTGAGTAACGCGTGGCTAATTTAAACGAATCACAAAACAAGAACAAGATTCATTCGTAGTTTCTGCGGTGCTGGATTAGCAAGTTATACGCATATAAACATGTACAAACCTCAACTGTACGGTCACAACGTCAAGCAACGAGGACCAGAGTTCAACAAAGGTCAATGACAGGTACCACTGTCACGGCAGTTCAAGCTCGAATTAAATTATGCCACTTCACGTGAGCAAAATATTAACAAATGTTGAGGTGTGGTTATTGATGCATGTTGTACTTGTTCGGGGGTCAATAAAATAAAGAGCAAAGTCTCAACGATGCAAGTGTACGACAACCGCCAGGGAGGATTTTCACGCATGTACGTTACAGCCGCTATCAAACCTTTGTTACTTTCCCACCAAAGCGACTAAAATCCTGTGGGTCGTTTCGACGTATCGTCGCAGGTTGTGCTGACAGCAGCTCACCCACATATAAACTGAAATTCATCGGACTCCTGCTCGGTCTGTAGCCAGAGGCCAACAATGCACTTCCCGAGTGCTGGAATCGCTCCATGTGTCTGCTCCCCAAATTCTCACTCTTCAGTAGACGGAGACCACGGCACCACCAATAAGAAAACAGAAACAAGCTTGCGATGGTCTTGACATGCGGGGAAAACAGCCCGCCCTAGCAGTGGCGACCCCATGGGTCACACGTAAAGAATGGCGGGCGGAGGAGAAATGGGGAGTACGCCCCACAGGGTGAGCATGCCTCATCGCTCCTCCAGAGAAAAACCAAAGTACCAAAATGCTTCTGGCTGCGAAGGTATCGGATTCATGCTCTGCACCCCCTCAGTAACGGATGAATTCCCCATTACAGCCACAACCCAACCTTGCTTATAGGATGCCCTCCAAGTCAAATGAGCTTACGAGCTGAGCCCTCAGCACTTCTGCCTGACTCTGAGCCGGGCGATAGCGTGCCGAATGAGTTATACACATACAAACCAACCCCACCCATCTCAGTTCATATCACCCTGGGTTCCTTACTCCATTTATGACCATCATGCTGAGGCAAAATTACGTTGCTCTTGCACCCTTTCCGGAGTTTACCGTTGTAAAATCAGTTACGTGCATAATCCTTCTCGTCGATACAAGGATGGACTATCCCCACCCATTGTTTACGCTCATCAATAATATCTAAACGAACCTCACCAAAGTCAACCTTGGATACTCATTCATAACCGACATGCGACCCAAAAACAGTTGCGACCCACCCATGTTTCCAAGCGCCTACGTGGTTTACTCAGAGCGCAAATAACAAGATTTTGGTTCTCAAGCATGCTGCTGACTGGGGTGATAGCTAACCGGACTCTCCATGCATGCTTATCCACACTCCACAAAGTTCAACACCCCATTTTTCGCTGTGCGATTGGGAGGCCGCGGGCTGTGCGCGTGGTTTAAAAATATCGCCGTTTGATGTTTGGCGGATTTTCTGTGGCAGAATCTTTCGCGTCGCTGAAGTTTAAATGACTGCCGCAAAGCCGACTTACCTTCCACTGTCCTGTGAGCTATCTGCCACTTAGCCTGCCATACCAGAAGCTAGTCACTGTCGAGCTTCGCATTTTGAACCCTTTTCCCTTTTCCCAATACCCCATCATCCATTAAACCATCTTCTAGCTCACTGGAGACAATCAGAATACAGGATAGCTACAAGAACCGAGAAATTTGGACTTTAGCCTCAAGCCCATACACCTCCTCAAGAACCAGCGCTCTTCCATGCACGCCTAGCGTGTGTGTGGACGTCAGTTGCTCAACCTCCGTGTGGCTGACTTTCATCCCACTGCTCTGGACAATAGCTTTCTACTTTTTCTTTTTATGCAGCTAGCTCCTGCGAGAGGGTGAGCCGGCTTCATGCACGCCCCGAGTGGCACCAGTCTGTGAGCGGCGATCGGACGCGAGACCTGAACACAGAGAAACCCAGTTCAGTTTCAGGTTGCGAGCGCCGTAGACAGCCTGGACTCCTTACCCTTTACCGTTTGATTTGATGGCACTGACCCATGTTTTCAACTGTCCATCGAGGCGGCAGCAGCAGGGACAAGGAACAGGAGCGATGCACTGTTTTGAGATCTCCTGGTGCGGATGAAGAATGACATGTCCAAACCACTGCAATCATCTGCGTTGGGGGAACTCTAACAGTTTTTCCATGTCAAAGCTTCGTTGTCTTATTGTCTCGTGTGGAAGCCTTTCGTGACAAGCCACTCTCAGTATCCGACGCAGACACCAATGGTCAAACACTTCCAGCCTTCTGATGTCCTCCACGCGCAGTGGCCACTTCTCGCAGCAGCAGGTCAGTATAAGACGGATAGCGACCCGGAAGAAGCGGACTTTGGTTAGAAGGCTGGTTTCCTTCCCCTCCCGGGGTACATTGCGAAGCTGAAGAAAGGCAGACCTGGTCTTGTCAATGAGCATCTTGACTTCATCTTTGGCTTAGCCATTTGCAAGAATCGCAGAGCCCAGATACTTGGACTCCGGGATGTGTTCAGTTAGTTCGCCGTTCAGGCTTATCGGGGGAGTGGACTGTACAGTGCATGTCGAAAGGATCTTGGTCTTTGACGTATTGATTTCTGGTCCCATGGATTTTGCGAAAGACTCTACTCGATTGAAAACTGGCTGTTATGTAGTCGGGCCATTTTCAAGGATTACCATTTGGTCTGCCAAGTCTAGGCCGGCGTGAAAAGCATCTGTGCTTAACACCAGGTTAATCAGTGGGAGCTTGACGCATTATCCAATCGATGGTGCAGTTGAACAGCACAAGCTACAGGGAAAGCATTGTCTAACGTCGAAGATAAGGGAGAGACTACTGGACTGCTCTCAGTAAGCGCGTATTCTCGCGCGGGTATTTGCGTAGTGCAACCTCAAGAGATTAAAGCTTCTGAGGCGTTTCATCCGCTCGTAGTGTAGTCCATACATATTCCCTCTCACCTGGGTCAAACACAGCTCGCAAGTCAAAGTAACAAGCTGCAGTCGGTTGCTGAAACCAGTATCCGTGTTACAGCACTCGGCGGAAGGTGAATTTTTGGTCCACACACCCTCCACAGCGGCAAAAGCGTCCTTGATTCGAGAGTGTGCGCACCACCGAGAGGCGGTTCAACAAAAACCATGGAGAACATTTTAGCGGTCATGTCGGTTAAACTGAGGCCACGACAATTTTCCCGCACGGGCCTGTCTTCTTTCTTTGGCAGAGGAAGTAGAACTGAGGTCCCCCGTCCGCTGGGAAGTATTCTCATTCCCAGATTGAACACGGTGTGCAGTGGCTCGAGCAGTGTCGAAAGACATGATTTATATGTTTCCGGTGTGACGCCATCTTCTCCTGGGGATTTTCGCTTCACCAGCTTGTGTACTACATCGGTGATTTCATTTCGGCTCGGTGGGTTGGTAACAACGTCAAACCTCTTGCTCTGTATTGCTGGGATTCGGTAAGCAGAGCTTGCCGCGAGAAGGTTCCTTAGGTAGTTGGACTGTCTGCCCCTTCTCTACGGCATTTTGGCCTGTGCAGTAATGAGGAGCTCAGCAGCCTCTCAGAAAGACCCTGCTGCAGTGGATCTGTCGTCAGAAAGTCGACTGGAATCAGCCACTGGATCTAGAAGATCGACTGGAATGGGAAGAATTCATGATCACTTTGAAGAAACCGGGAGAAGTTTGGATTCCACGGTGCTTGTTCTCCATCATACAACACAGACAGTAAAGCTACATGCCTTTTCTGACTTGTCCGAAGCGAGCTGCGGAGCAGTGGTGTACCTTGGATGGGGCTTGTGGGCTGGAAAATTGGCTACTAGGACCCAGTTCGTCAAAGCCCGACTCGCCCTACTGAAATCCGTCTCCATGCCACGGCTCGAGCTAAGTGCAGCCGTGTTAGCAGTGTAGCGTACAACTTTGTCTATGTGGTACACTAAATTAATGTCAGCAATATCTAAGACGACACTAGCAAACTAAGATGGACGGAGGAGCGTGCTGTGATAAAAAGGCCAAAAGGGTATGTACATTAGGAGTTAAAATAAAACAAAAGGTGTGACTCAATCTCACAGTTGTTCAGTGTTCTTGTGATCGGAAAATGAGCGCCGAAGAGCCAATATTCGCCAATGTCTTCAGTACAGTTCGGTCTGACAGCCATTCGTTGAACAGAACAGGATGGTATTGAGGGAAGTGCCAAGAGACGCCGTGGAAGCTTCTAAAATGTTTCGATTCCCGAAGTTAGTTCTGACCGATATAATTCCAAGACACTCCAAATCAGAAGATGAGACCGTGCTAGAGTGAAAGATTTATTGACAGCCTTTTTGTATTGCGCAGTGATGACGACCAAAAAGGTGTGTGTGTGTTTTACATTAAAACGTCGGTACAACAAAGGAATGTTGCACCAAGGGAAGTTGAAAATGATGGAATAAGTCGCAAATGTACAGGCACCTACAGCAGTAAGGGTGGTACAAGCGGTAAAGAGATGTTTCGACTTCTATATTTAGTCAGCTAGTTTTTGGACGGGATCGACATTAGGGCTGTACAACATTACCAACGTCAGGAGTCGTTTTAGTTCTTTCGTTTCTAACGGGCTCACGATCACTCACGACGAAATTACCATGAACCGGAGGAAACATGTCAAGTCTAGCGGTAACCCAGTCGATCCGCGCTCCCGAGGTGCGACCAACTTACGGCAGCTGGACACAAAGACGGAAGGGCGGAAGTTCCTGCACGCGTCTCGGCAGAACTGGTCCGTTTGCGAACCAAAGTCTTTTCGGACGTTGGAAGTGGAGATCAAAGGCGCGGTGTTGACGGTGACATTCGCCGAATTGACGTCTATTTTTCCACGGCTGGCCAGGTTTTCCTCCTGCGTGGGGAAGCTTCTGTCACTAGTATAGTCGGTCAGGTTTATTAGAACTTTGCTGGTCATGAGAGAGGCCCATTCATCCGTCCATGTACGATTAGGTACAAACCCATGTGGTGGAAGGCTGCAATGGCCAAGGCCATCAGACGTAGAAACCGCTCTTGGAACCAGTACAAAGCTTCCGGCAGTCAGCTAGCCTGGAACCGCTATACGAAGCTGAGAAACGAGACTGTAAGCCTTTTGAGAACTTCTAAGCGGGAATTTGAGCTGAAATTGGCCCAGTCTGTAAGACAACAGCCGAAGAAGTTCTACAGCTATGTACAGTCTAAAGGCTCAACAAGAAATGCCGTAGGTCCGCTATCCACTAGAGAATATGGTATTGTCACTGACAACCAGGGCAAAGCAGACGCCCTGGGGGAACACTTTGGTAGTGTACATAGGACAGATAGTGGGGTACGAGTAGATCTGGCTCTGGTGCATCCTCCTCAGTTAAACGAGCTAGATATCTCAGAGGAATGCGTGCGTAAGTACCTACAGGAGTTAAACAGCCACAAGTCAGCTGGCCCAGATAGCATTCATCCAGCTATCATCAAGCCATTGGCGGATATCATAGCTCCATCGGTATGCAGATTGTATAGATCCACGTTGGACCAGGGAAAGCTGCCTCAGGACTGGAAAGTAGCGGCAGTCGTGGCAATACTTAAGGGTGGGCCTAAGTCGGATGTGCAGAACTACAGGCCGGTAAGCCTAACTAGCATTCTCTGTAAAGTCCTCGAGAAGATCATCCGTGCCCATATCTGCCAGCACTTTACTGCAGCACTCCATGCTAAGCCCGGCGCAGCATGGATTCCTGAAAAATAGATCTTGCCTGACCAATCTCCCGTGCTTCTTAGATGAAGTAACTCGACGACTGGACGAAGGCAAGCAAGTTGGGGTATGCTACCTAGACTTTAGCAAGGCGTTCGACTCCGTTATTCATCGTCTTTTGCTATGCAAGATGGAGACTTTCGGTAAAGGTGGGCCAGTATATAGGTGGCGGGAGGACTTCCTCTCCCACAGGACGCTTTATGTCAAAGTGGGGGACAGGTGCTCCAGTTTGGTGAACGTCACCAGTGGTGTACCTCAGGGATCCGTCCTAGGCCCGGTCCTATTCTTGTTATTCATTAATGACCTAGCATCCACTCTTCAATCGCCCAGCTTTATTTTTGCGGATGATGTGAAGATTGTTGGATCTAAGGGTAGGGCGGACTTGGGCAGGGAAATAGGCACCGTCCTGAGCTGGGCATACAAATGGGACTTACCTCTAAACGCTCAAAAAAGCCATTTGTTGTCAAGGGCAACAGAGAGCCTAATTGTCGCTCATGATCAAGGGCTGTTCACCGTAGAGGCAGCCAGTAGGGTTAAAGACCTGGGGATCATCATGAAAAGTGACTTCAAATAGTCGGAGCAGTGCAACGCTGCTGCGCATAAGGCTCGTGGGGAGCTCTTTAGACTGCGATCAACTTTGTCTTGCCGGAAGCCGGAGGTATTCGTACCTATTTACATGGCTATAGTACGACCTCACTTAGAAGGTAGCGTGCAGGCTTGGTCACCCTTCTACAAAAAGGACACCGCCTGCCTTGAGAAAGTCCAACGTCTCGCCACGCGAATGGTTGAAGGGCAGAGGGGTAAGACTTACGAGCAGAGACTCTTTGACCTGAATCTCTTCTCGTTGGAAAGGAGGAGACGTCGAGGGGATCTCATAGAAACGTTCAAGGTAATGAAGGGCTTTTCTGGCCTTAGACCAGATAGTCTATTCCAAGTGGCCGTAGACTCCAGAATAAGGGGACATGAAAAGAAGGTGATAAAAGCCCGATCTAGGTTGATGGCTAGATCGCACTTCTTCAGCAACAGGGTTGTGAACAGTTAGAACGGTCTGCCTGGTGAAATGGTAGATCTGCAGACAGTCCAATCCTTCAAATGTGCCCTTGATCGCAAGTGGTACGAGATCTTTCCTTGTAGTGAGCCTTGAGAATATCAACTAGATGGATGACGGGTAGCACTGTGGTCCTTCTGGAGTATGTTTTAGCAGACTTTTTCTCTCATTACATACTGTCTCAATGAACGCTCACGATGCATAATGTCTCTCGCAGTTGATGTGCGATGAGGTTTTCGTTTGCCTCTCATTTTTAGAGGGGATTCGACGAAATACACTCGGCAGTGGTGGGTGCATAACTGGTGTGCATACCATCGAAGGAATTCTGGACGCTCAATTGGCCGTGGCCATTACCTGTCCTGTGCAGACTGAACTGAACTGAACTGAATAAACCCCGATGAACCACCAGCCGCAGTGCCCCTGAAAGACGCAGAGTAACATCGCGTCGTAGCGCGCTGAGATACTGAGGCTCACTCACGCAAGAATGTGGTTTCTTGCGGACCGAGGTGCAAGTTCGGTGCCCCAGCCTGATATGATCTGAACTAGAACCCGAAATGAATTTGTTTCTTCGTGGTTTTGCGTTTTGTTGCTGAGGTCTTGGTTTTCCCGTTTTTCGATTACGGCCTTGGGTGGTCGGTAAGGTTGTGTGTCTAGCGATTTCTGTGGCGTATATGGATCGTGCTGTAGGCATTTTCAGCTACTGCAGTTCAGGGTTTCAATCTCGTTTGAGAGTTTCTCATTCGTCCTTTTTTGTTGGCAGCGGTTGTTATCGTACTTACCATTGGTTTACCAATAAACCAAACACTCATCGCAGGGCAACATCGTCAGAGAAACTTGAATTTTCTGACGACTATGATAACTCATTTCTCTGATATTTGTTCTGTTTTGTCTAATAGCCTTATATATAAGTTGCATGAAAACTGCAGTATTGCAGTTCTTTATAGAACCCATCGATTGTTTGAGGATGCAGACTCTAAAGATGGGTGTCGTGTCAGGCTAGGACTCGATTCATATCTTCCTCGGATTTTTACTGATCAACAAGAAGTGCTTTTTATATGTTATCTACTCGGGTTTCTTCCCTCGTCTTCGTGTTGTCTGTTGGTGTCTGCACGATTTTCTGCTCCAGAGTAGATTTCTGTGTAAGCTTATGAGAATCGCGGACAGGGCGCCGTGCGTTAGGTGGTTTCAATTCATTTCGTTTCATTATCGTGAACTTGATGATGAAATGCCTTGTTGTTCAGTTCCTTGCACTTATAAGCTCCTTGTATATCCCGGTGCTTCGATAGTACCCAGCCAGTGCAAGATTCTGAACACGAGACCCTAATTTTGTCCTCTTGTTCCGGGGACCAGTCAGAGTAAAAAGGGTTGTTCAACGCTGTTATATGGTCGTGTAGCCCATTCTTTATCCCATGAGCCAATCAAATTACCCCATTCCAAACAATCAACGTACCTGGCAGTTTTGCCAATCTTCGGTTCCATTGGCTACCAACTGACGAGTTGTTGTTCTAATGGATTAATAAATAAATATATCAGCCCACTGGTATACGTTGAAAGAGACATTTACCTTATTGATCTAATCCATGCGACTTATTCTCAAATGTAAAATGTAACGTTAAGCGTTTTATTCATCTTTTATAAAAGAGTATTTTAGATGGGACACTTCATTCGTGTCAAACATTTGCACCTTTGTCCCAGCGTCGTCCACATGCTAAGGCATCTCCGTGATTTTACTCGGAGCTCAACTATCTACCTGGCGTAGAACTCGAGTCTTAAATTTATCATGCAACCGGAGCAGGATATCAACGCTATTGCGGCATTCGCAACCCGTGTACCGAACTTAAACGTTTGAAGCAGTGTGCATTTGAGGAAAATTTGCGGTGTGCTCTGTGTGTTCGCGTATCTAGAACGTAGAACAAGAACCACAATGAGTGTTCACCACTAACGGGGACGATTCGTTGACCAAAATGGATGATCGCACGGAGGATATACCGGAGAGATACTACGAATTTGTGTATGTACCAGAATATCTACCTCTTCCAAAGGTGCCAACTAATGCTCATTCCGTATCGTTTTCTGAAGTCATTAAGAAAGGGGTAACAGCAGCACTGCGTTCAGTCTAAAATCATCAGTCTGCATGGCTGGGTGTTGTTTAATTTATGGTGACAAAAGAATTGACTGAAGTGTTAACTCTACTAGTCGCGAGACTCTTCAATTCTCCGGTGTTAGCTGGACGACTACCTAGATAGTGAAAACAGGCCTTCGTTGTTTCTTAGCTCAGAGGTGGTTCGAAGGCAGCTGTCATTAACTGTCGTCCTGTCTGATTAACACCGGTCTTTGGCAAGACGCTGACACGCTTAGTAGCTTTCCGCCTCAGTGAACACACTACAAGTAACCAGCGACTTCCATTGCAACAATATGCATTTCCGAAGAAACCCGATGCCCATACGTAAAGGCCACAGAGCACCCCACCGTCGCAATCTTTGTTGACTTCAGAAAGACATTCTATGAGGTACTGCTTAGATGACTGTTGCAGAAACTTGGGGCCTTTGATGGTGAGACCCCATTGACTTACTGGATTAGATATTTCTCAGATGAAAAATATGTCTCCCGTGAGAGTTGCGTAGTCGCTATCGTGTCTCTTCAATGACTTTAATGGGGTCCCGCAGGGGTCGGTTTTGGGGTCACTACTTTTCTGGGTATATAAATGATCTTACATCCGTCTCTCATCACCTTGTTTCATCTATGCGGAATACCTTGAAATCGCGAACAGTCTAGTCAGACATCGACCAGTAGGTTTTGCAGGATGATTTGGACGCATTGGAGCACTGGCCCGAGACATGGCAACTCCACATCAATGTGGAGAAGTGTGTTCACAAAAGTGTGGGAGGGTGGCGAGCGATACATCCTACAGCCCACACAGGAATCCCATCCGCACGTCAGCTTATGAGAAAGAACTTGGTGTAGCGATAGCCTCAACTTTAGAGACCGAAGCCAACACGTACAAGGCCGGCGCTCCGGGCTGGGGCATATACGGAGCAGTACGTCTGTCTTTTGGGCAACTATCAACGAATTCCTTCGAAGTACGGTATGCTTCCCATGTAAGCCCGCGACCGGAATGTGATGGTACTGCCACATTCCTCCGTACGGCTGCAAAATTGGCCAAGTTGGGGCTGGTATAGCAGACCGCCATTCGTGGAATTACGTAAGATCAGATATTAAGGTCGTCTCCAAGCTACAGAACTGCTCCTGGAAGCCTGTCTTGGAGTCTGCGCTAATCCTTTCTACGGGGCGCTCAAGGATAAAGAAAAAAATTTACGAGCGAACAACAGTTTCAAACCTCTTATCCTCAATACAAACAAGCGCAAACGCTGAGTTTGCTTGCTTCTGGCACACATAGACTCCGTAATGAAATCCCGTCTCAGGCAGAGTTACATCTTCATGTGTAAACTGACGAGGGCCTAGTTGAATCTGGAAAGCCGGAGAGATCTAAGGTCTCGTCGGGTCTCTCACGTGATGATCTCAATCTTCACTTGCTCAGACAAACGAGCCAGGCTGAACCCCGTTCACCACAGTCGTCGGTAAGAACGATGTGCTAACGAAGGACGTAAGATGGGTTGAACGTTTCCAAATTTCAGGTGACAGTTAAAATGCAAAGTGAATGAAATGCAATCGATTTTCGTCTGCTCAATACTTCTTGTGGATCTCAAATCGATCCTTTCATTTTCAGGCAATCTTCGCTGTGGACCTAAACTTGAATGACGAGGCTGAATTGGTCTTGTTAAGCGCGTCCGGTCACAGCTTATCAGCTACATGTGATGAATATAAACGTTTATACCCGGAAAAAACAGACTTGCACCATCCACTTTGAGGAAACAGGACCAAATTCATGGGGAGCTGGTCCGTTCCTCGCGGGCGCCGTTCAGTAATCCTTAGACCTATGACCACGGAATAAATAGAAATCGCCTTGCAGAATGTTGTTCAAGCAAATCCTCATGTTTATACTTGGAAGTTTGGGCAGCAACTTTGTATAATTGCTTCTGCAAGCATATATATATATATATATATATATATATATATATATATATATTATAGAGAAGTCAAGGCGTACACTGAGTTGTAAAACAGTTATTGTGACGTTTCGATCCAAACTAGGACTCGTTGTCAAACGTGAGTGGATATATATATATATATATATATATATATATATATATATATATATATATATATAAGGATTGTTTTGATATCAGCTAAGGTGTTAGCCGCCGAATACAACCGGTAGAAACGAATGAATGTATAATGCTCTATGTCTCTTCAAAAACGATATACATGTCTGAGAATAGACGCTTCTGGTATTGTCGCACCGTCTATCCCTTTCGAGCAGGCTGTCATTCTGGCTTAATTTGAGTAAACCAGAGTGTGGAAGTCTCTGTTTCTCTAACTAAAAACTCTGTTTTTGATACTACCTCAGACATCACACTAAACACGGATTTTGATCGTCCTCAAAATTGATACTGTTTTTTATAACCCCTGTTCAGCTGCACTGGTTTACGTGGTGGGTTTTTGTGCTAGAAGCTCCGATCTTTGTTTTGAAAACATATTTACCTGTGATACAATCATAAATTTGCCGATATACCTGTAGTTGTTCCGGTTTCTAATGCCATAGACCAAAAGTTTCGTATTTGTTTGTATTTACTGTAAAATCTCACAAAAAAATCTATTTTCAGTTTTTTGATATTTCCTCCTATTTCGATTGCACGAATGCCTCACAAGCTCCCATTTCGTGTCGTCCACGTGACTTGTCAGGATGAGAACTATCCAGCTACCGAGTTGAATCATCATTCTCCAGCCACAAGGGGTTGGGTCTCGTCTCGATTTTGTACTTTTCCACAGCAGCTCATATTCGTATTAGAAGAGCGAGCTCATTTACGTAAAATTCAAGTGCTTTCTCATCAGTATTTGATCGGTAAGTAATTTGGCAGTAATGTTTGTTCAATGATCCGGTTCGGTTAGCCTCGAAAATTGAATTTTTTGTCGGCGATTTACGAGATGATGATATACGTCATTATGAGAACGCCCGGTACACAAGACTAGGGTAAGAGTGATAAAAACTACCTCGGATTTTATTGTTTTAGCTACGTGTCATTGTCTGATAACCGGAGCACAGAATTTAAAGCACGCGAATTGAAGTCGGTGCATGTTGATGCTATGGGAACGTTTGTACAGCTGTTGTTACACAAAAACTATACGAATGAGCACAATTTGTACAATCAAGTAATTGTTTTCTCTTTTCTAATTATGTTCCATTTTAGGTTGGTTTAATTGCGATCAATCTTATCGGTGATCCAGTACGCAAATTTCCCGGAAGCACCAATGTTTTATCGGGGAGTTCGGGTGCAACAAATAGGTAAGAACAACCATTGCGTTGATAGATGACCTCAATTTTTTGGTCTTCTTTATCATCTTGTTTTTATGTTGCTGCCAAAGCAACAGCGGCATCCTTACTTCCTAACATCCAGATGAACAACTACTAGAGAATACTGAATGCTAACGACAGACATTATTGCTTATCTCCTCGATAGTGCTTAGGTTATTTTCTTTTTTCTAAATGATGCTTTACTTCATTTTTTTATTCATCATATGCAAGTGCTAAAATACTACCGAAAAAGAAGTGACCAGAGGTGTCAGGATTCGGATCCGGAACCTTCCGATTTAAGGTCTGCCATGATTATTGGTTCATCACCACCGACCATAAATCGTAGAATGTGCGGCATGCATAATGTAAAATTATTACGCCTACCAAACCGCAATTCTGCTCTGGTGACTTAAGGAGTTCTCTGATTTTAATATTCCGCCCTCTTCGAGTCTGCAATGGACCCAGATCAACCACACCGCTATAAGCCACAAATGGCAGGGTTGCATACAAGACTGTCGCTCATGCTGAAGCACCTGCTTTGATTGCGACCGCGCGTTAATTTGCACTAAGCTGTTCGTGTGCTTTAGTGGACGCTCCAAACGCATGCTACAACGACGATTAGATTGCGACAAGCTGTCCCATCCCCGCCTGTCCATCTTTTAAAACGCACTAGCTGAGAAGCTGGCTGTAGCCCCACCTGATAACACTAATCAGCGTTAGTCACCGATCATAAATACTTTGCATTCCGCCGGCCTAGTAAGTTATGGTCTATCTCGTCCTGCCGTAATACCCTGGGTTTATGCATCTTCTCGACGCTCGCCGCTTGATTCCGGCTAGGAGCGGATATAGCAAAGCACGACTCGTAATGAGACGTGCATTTGACGCGGGTGCTCGTAGGGACCGCGAACTCTGGTGGTCGCAGCGTATATCGAAGATAGGACGTGTTGTTGCCATGGGAGATTCCCGCAAGCTGTTCTATCTCATTCGAGTTGCCGATAGCAAGCCACTAGATGTGAGTGAAAACAATAAATGAGACTGATGGTTCGCTAATTTTACAATAAACAGCGGCGTCTCGAACGCTGGGCCGAGCATTTTTGGACATAATCTAACTGACCATTGATGCCATCCTCTTCAGTAGCTCTCCCGAGAAGCGTTCGTTTTGACAAACCGACCTGACGAGGAGAACATCCGCAGAGAAATCCGAGCCTTAGGACGTCACGAAATGGTAGGCTCCGATGACCTTCCTCCAGTCCCTTTTAAAGATGGTGGAGTGCAACCCGTTAGAAAACTTCATGTTTTGTTCTCAAAGGTTCAGAATTCTGAGCAGGTTCCTTCTTTGTGGGAGGAATCAGTTGTTGTCCCCGTCTTGATGGAGCGCTCGTGCGGTGACTGCGCTAAACAAAGAGGTGTAAACCTTTTTCCAATAGCTTCGAAACAGCTAGCGCCTGTCGTACTCCGCAGTTTGTGTCAAATGCGCAAAGAGCAGACTTGCGAGGAGCGGCGGGGTTTTATATATATATATATATATATATATATATATATATATATATATATATATATATATATATATATATATATATATATATATATATATATATATATATATATATATATATATATTCCCACCTGATTTCAAGCCTTATGCCAAACAGAATATGGTACCACCGGGGAGGTAGATGTAAATGGAGTCAGATTCCATGATTTATTTGCGGAGGCAATACTGCCAGGTTATCCAGGCCAAAGCAGATGGTTTTATTTTGAAGCCCATGACCAGAGCCTGTAGCTATTCAAAACCTAACCCGCAAAGCAGCGGGGTGAAGCGTGGGGTCCATAACCCCCTGAGGACTGGGGACTGATTGCTCATTTCACATGCCCTTCTGATGAGGGCAGACATCCTGAGTGCTCAGATGCCGGTGAGCATAGTACTGCATGCATCATACGTTGCCCCTGTGATTGGTTTGCAATAAGGGTTTAGCTATCTCCCCTCGACTAACTATCAGTCAGCCAACCTGGTGGAAAGCGCCTGGCATTCGCTTTCGTCTTCACACTCAGATGAAAATACCTCCGCTACGAAAATGCAGTGAGTAGGAATTCCTCGACAGAGACTGGCAGACGCATGGTCCTATAAATATATACAAAGGTATACATGGAATATCACCTAAATCAGTCTCCACTTCCATCTCAACCGGTGATGAGCTCGTTTGCTCTGCTTACCCATAGAACGCAAAAATAGAGGCACGATAATAATAAGGTGATTAATTCGTTCCGACCAAAGAAAAATCAAAACTACGAACAAAAATCATTTCTGATGGGCAAGTTACATTCTCGGTTAGTTCTCCTCTTGTGTTTGTCTTCTGAGACGGAAAGTTTGTGACAAAAACTGGCTACCAGGTGCAACCATATCAAAAGTGGCGCGCATCGGGAACATTAGTTTATTAAGTTTGAACAGTTGCTCACGGCAACGGTAGCCTCAGTTCATGAACTCAAAGTTGAGAATCACGTGGGTAGACCATACAATTCAATGTGGCCTTGGTTTTTTTATTGCTGTTCGATCACCACGCTAATGTCAGGAAAGTCATAGGAAATCTAGGATTTCTGACACTGTCAATTTAAGGCTAATTTACACAGAGTTAAAATCTGGTCGTATGCAGATATGATTGAGCGAGAGGTTAAAGCAAGACGAATGATTGAAAGCTCCTGATGAAAACCTAAATCCGGGTTGGTTGGTCAGTGTTCTTTTAAAAATCAAATATGTAGTATCATAGAGAGCTTCAATAAATATCAGACATTTGATGAAGTCAAAATGGGAAACTGATCCTCCTTTCTAATCAGGATTAAGGGAAAAGACTAGCTTAAAAAGAACATCATAAGCTTAAGGCTTTTAAAATGGGATTCGAAATTCGTATTGATATGTCTCACTAGTCGCTCTGAAGAGAATCTTCTTTAAGGTGGGGACTAATGAATAGTTTCTTTTTCAGCCACGACGGTAATAATGCCCCTGCAGATATTTTCCTTAAATTTATTTTTATGAATCTACGATGGCGACCATTAACTCTACGTATTACGCTTTAGAATTAAGTTTGATCCTTTCAGTTTCATTCGGTTGTAAAACCAGTCTTGAAAAAGATTACCCGTGGTGACCGAAACGTCGACAACCTACCAACGATTTCGACTACGCTGTGTTATTAAACAATAAAATTCTACCATAGGTTTGAATTTTTTCTAATCATGTCCCTATATATTCCACTAGATGATTAACGAAGCTTCCCGAAAGGATCGATAAATAAGTGAGAACACACGACCACAGAAATAAACCCAATTAAAACGATGTTTTCTGTGGACGAAAATTCACTGTTTTCTCATGCTTCGGCGGGAAAAACTGTTAGGCTTGATGTGTGACGAGAAGAACTGTTTATTAGGCACCAGGGTTTCCATATTAGAGGTACTGCAGTGGAACATCTCAGTGAAACCGTTAAATCCACGTCTAATACCACGAATTTAAGGCATTCTCTCAGGACTCACCTTCAACCCGGAATAGGAACAAAGATTGATAGTCCATGCTGATCCTGTAAGCAGTCATACCCCTTTGACTGGTGGTGGTCGAGTGGGTTAGAGTGTTTAATTACCACATCGGAGGTCCGAGGTTCGAATCCCCGCCACCATCTGTTACCACCTGACCCACTGGGGTCTTATGCGGTTCTCCACTCCAAATCTCAGGATCTGGTTGCCGGTTATACCTGATGGTGCAGTGGGCTTTCGTGGCTATGGAGTATATACCTTTTCCACTGCACTCGTACAAAAGCATGTAATAAAAAATTGAGGTGCATCCTGCGTTGTCCATTAAGTTCAGCAACTATCAACTTGTCTGAAGGAATATCATCATATTGGTTCTAACTGGGGCGGATCGGCCAAAATCTGTGTTGGTTCATTAGGTTGCCAGGGTCATCAGGTGGATCCCTTTCGTGCTTAAATGATGATAAAGTGCCTCATGGTACGGACGTGGTAAACTGAAGCATACTTCTTATACTTTGCACGTGTCCACACATTGTAAGTGGAGTAGCAAACCAAGATGATTTAAAATGAAGCAAACAAACAGAAGTTCAAAACCAAAGTTGTTTGAATAGTTATTAAATTTTGTATATCTGTCCCCACTTGAGTAGTGCTTGGTCAACATCCCGATTCCATGCACAGAAAACCGTCGTGGGGTTTCAAAAGTGGAAAATGAGGTACAGCTCAGTTCACTTCAGTATTTCAGGTTTCCTACCACTCATACTGATCTAGTGCTCATTTGGTTTAACGAAATAGAAGAGTCCAATTCCAGTTCTTGTCTTGAGCTCTGTTACTGTTGCCACACTTTCTGACCTGGATTAGGCTGCATTCATTCCCTTATCACAAACAGCTATGCATATCCTCCAAAATTATTCATTAAGCTTTCCGTCTACAGTACCCATGTCTCGAATCTACAATGCGTTTCTTTATCGACACGAGAAACACACTCAAAGGATCTATTTTTATGACGGATTTCCTAACCGACATGAATTCGCTCTTCGCCGTGTGTGAAAGCGACATGGAAGCCCGAGAAAGCAACCGAACATATCGATCATTGGTGGATCCCACCGGCCATACTAGTTATGCGTAGCTAACTCAGTTCGAATGCCTGTTAGCATATACACACATGTTCGTGGTCACAGAGCACAGTTGAGTTGATGCATTGATTGCGGTCACGTCTGGTTTGCTCCCGCTGATCCGTGCTTATGCTCGCAGCCACGCATGTCACGTGCAACTCTATCGGTTGACAGCTGTTTTCGTGACACACCTGGGAATTTCCTTTCTGGATTTTGGCCTTAGTTTCTACCGTTTCTTGTTTACTGTATGCAACATTTAGTTTGGAATAATCAGCTTCCACACAATAATTTGAAATCATATATTTTTGTCATTTGCAATTTTTCTCTCGCATCCACGACGCTGTTGTTTCCGTAACTGGAATAATTTGTCGCAGTCTTCTATTTCTCTTACTAATAGTTTGCATCCCCGCAGTAATAACGTAATTCTAAAATACACACATTGGGATTTAGGAAATACTAAGGAAAGAACTAAAAAGTACGGTATACAGTCACTTGATCCGGCTTTCTAACCTTCGTTTTGCGTTATGAACTAGCACGTGTTACCTTCTAACCACCATCTGATTCATCGAACTTTGCGCATCGAAAATCCCAGCCATGGAAACGATCAATATATGTCCTAACTGTTGTAGCCTGGTGAACAAAAATTTTCGTTCGACTTCTTGTACACATTCAAATTACCTCCTTTCCGGCCATCTTCACGCCTTCGCATTCTCTTCGCGTTGATGAAGATCGGTTGTTCTACCAATTCAATTTTACATTTATAAGATGCTAAAGTCAAGAACTACAGGTTTTCAAACGTGATTAGTTTTTAAACCTGTTTGCAGTGAATACACGTTGAGGAAAACGAACAAGAATCTCGAGTTTCCACGTTCTGATTCGACCACAGACACAAATCGTTATTCCCGTTATTTACTATTGTTGCGTGACAATTAAGAGTAGGGTAAAAGGTTGAAATTCCTGTCTTGGATTATAGTTCTTGAGCTTGCAGTCATAGAAGGGAGGACAAATTGAGATATTCATCTTGACAATTGTTATTCCGGAAAATACGACACGAATTTGTACATGCGAGGTGTAGTCGTTGCTGATACTCCACGCCTTTTCAAATCACTGGTCAGGTACCGCTTCAGTGATGTACTTGCATTCGATCTCATTCTTCATCTATGCGATTTTCACTCATACTTTTCTTTCCGATTTTCCTGCTCTTTATGTTTCGATTTATTTTACTTCGGATTCGCTGATGCCGCGAGATAGTAACCAAGTCCAACACACAGATGTGCGAGGTCATTGTTTAGAAACGAACTGAACTGAACGGTTATATGCTGCGTGATTATATATATATATATATATATATATATATATATATATATATATATATATATATATATATATATATATATATATATATATATATATATATACTTTCACATGTGTCTGATTTCAAGCTGTGTACCAAACAAAACATGACAGTCAGAGAGTCAAATTGATGGGAAGAGGGAAACGAAGGCTAAAAAGCAAAGTTCTTTTGCTTTGTTGTGTGCACATTTTGCACTTTTTTGTTTTGTTTGTTCGTTCATGTTTGATGGTTATAACAGAAACGAATGCACTTCCGCCACTGACTTCGGTTTTGAGCCATGTCCATTAGTGAGACAAGCCAACGTTCCTCGTCATTTCCACCTTTCCAACCTGGCAACCAAGACGGCCCTACACGTGATAGAAATTCCTTTGGTTTCTTCATTCCTCTGCGCCAAGTCATTGCCTGTCCTCCGCGCGCCTTCTTTCAATCAGGCCCAGGGAGCGCACACAATGCACGAAGTGGCAGTCGCTGAACGGGCATCCTTCATACATGTCCCAGCCAGCGGAGACGATGCTGCAACGGGGTCTTTTCTAGGGAGAAGTCAGTAGCACCAAACACTCGCCTGCCCACCTGATCATTCCCGGTACGTTGCTCTCACCGTACACTGGCAATACTACGTAAGCAGCGGGTATCAAACACACCCAGGCGACAGTTATCTTGAACTCGGAAGAGCCATGTTTGGCAACCATACAGCAGTACGGTACGCACGGTGGTATTGTACACTCGGCCTTTCAAGGAAAGACTGATGTCGTGTCAGCGCCAGAGATGCTTGAGGTTCGAAGAAGCTAGTCTGGCCTCTAAAATATGCATAGATATTTCCTCTTCCACGCCGCCATTTCCAGTAATACAACTGCCCAGGTAAATAAAACTTTCGGTAATCTCCAGTAGAGCGCGGGTACATGCTCTCGTCAATCCTGGGGTAGCACTTTACACTTTGACAATGCGGAGTACATTCCATATTATATTGTATTGTATTGAAGACTTTAGCAAGTTAACAAAAACTAACATTTCCGCCAAATAGAGGGAAAACTGATCATTTGCACTTCGAAACACGCACAAAAATAGGTACTTTAGAAATAAAACTGGTTCAGCCACCGAGGTTAGTCCGGAGATTTTCCGTGACCTTTATTTTGTCAACCAGATCACGTGCTAGGCAGGGCACTGTAGAGTTACGATAGACATTTATACGGGATGGAATAAGTCTAAATTCGGAACGTGTGGGGGGATGCGAACGGCATGCAGATAAGTCACACTACAGCGGATGGGTGGGGTCAGCGAGAATCTTCTTGGCGAATTTTTCATAGGCTATAATGTGCAAATCGCAAACTATGGAGATAATATAGCCCATGGAAATCAACGAGACACGACTGATAATGGCTAGGCCGCGGCGTAGAGTGATAAAATCTTTCTTAAGTAGACCAGGAAAGATTACGGGAGAAAAGTAGAGTAAGATTGGTAATGGACGAAAGAAAGAATGACAGCTTGTGTGACACCAGACTGCCTTAGCCTACGAATTTGAAAAGACAATCTACTCAGTTTTTAACACAATCAAGAATGTGAGAAGACCATTGCAAATTGGCACTGAATGTGACACCTAAGCATTTGACCGAGTCAGCTCTGGAAATTGGGACATTGTTGATGATTGATTGCTCATTGGGATAAGAGGGACGAGAAAGGGAGAAAGTACACTCAAAACATTTGGAAGTGTTGAGATGTAGTCCAGAACCGGACGAAAAATTCGGAATATTATATAAGTTCTCGGAAAAAGAGTTAAAGTCCTGTTGTTTGGAGATAGGTTGGCAGAGTACGACTTCAACAGCGTACTAGAAAAGTTGTGCAAGTGGTGCAGTGGTCAAGTCGCTGAAATGTGTGGTGAAGAAAAAGGGGGAAAGAACGGCACTCTAAAGAGCCGTTTCAGTGATGTGTGATGTGTGACATCCACAATAGCTTTGTAGGGTTTCCTGTTTCCATCCATCATCCACTGCAAACTGTTTCGAGTAAGCAGTGATCAGCCGTTTCTCCTTCTGTATCTATTGTACACCGGCGGTGAGAATTGCTTCTATTTACAAGGAAAATATCACTTCCAACTGATTTCATTGTGCTTGTATTTTTCCATGGTAGATTCCTTTGGTATTAGTAAAAGGGATAGTTACTACTTTTGCTCTCCTGACTCTGTCCCATGACCATTGGTACCCAGTCGGTCGATGTTTCGATCACTTGACACCTTTATCAAACACACTCATGAGTAGGGTATAATGAGTCCTCCCTAGCAACAAACGGTTACTGTCCAGTAGTTGGGGATCGGAAAAAGACCCAGAGGTTTTGCAGTGCTGAATCACACATGGATAAGATCAGTGAACAGTATTGGTCGTAGTAGTAGACCGTCCAGTAGCGTAGCCGCATACTTATTGTTGAAATTATATGTACTGGTCCAGTATGTGTTCATCTGTAAGCTCTCCATTAATTTGTTTATCGCCCAACTTCACGTTAATTCTCACTTCATTCTTTAGATATTTTCCGTCCACTCTTCCGCCACATATGGTTTCATTTTTCATTCCGTTCACGTTGCCATAGTTGATTTTGATAGCTTCCGGGTGGAAATGTTACAAGTCTCAGTGTCTCGACGACCGATTGATATTACCCAAGTCATGGATAGTGCTTAGTACCAGAAAATAAACCTAAACTTAGTGTAAACCGGGGCACTTCACTGACTGATCGCATTCATTTTCTAACCATTAGTAATGCGCTATTCATGCTGTCCCTTCTTTTTGCTTCTGCTTTGCAGTAACTGACGAACGCAGCAACCATAGTACTATGATCCCAGGTTATCAGTTGAAAATGAGACAAAATCGGAATAAGAGGAACGCAAAATTTGGTTGACCGATAATTTTTCATTGTTTTTAAGCAAGACTGGCAAAATTCCAGAGAACTGCCGACTGTATTGGAGTGGTATTCGTCTCAGACCATCGGACGTGGCCACCGCCGGCCAGCGTTTTGGGTAGACAACGTCCCGTTTTCCCCCGAGTTATTATCATTCCTGACTTATCGAGACTTTATGTGACTTGACTTCTCAAGTCTGAGGGTCATGGTTGTTTTTACACTCTGATAGTGCTATGAACCCTAGGGCTTGTAGGTCTATCTCCTTCACTGCAGTTGGGCTGTTTTCGGTTCGGTTCAGTTCAATTCAAACAACCATTAACCACGCACTGAGTGCAGTGGCTTTGGTTGCTATATCTTAGCGGCAACCTCAATCGCAAATAATGAAAAAGTAATAAAAGAGTGAGAAGGGAACTAGAAATAATAACAAATCGACAAGAAAGTTTGTGAATACAAGAACGCCATTGATCGAGACACCGAGCCATTTTCTTTGATGTATCCAACCACCGAGTGAGGCGATCGGTTGGACCCCACCCAGGAAGTCTAACACCCTACATGGTCAATTCCACTGGTTAAACTTCTCATACCGTTCTTCCTTGTCATGGACTGACCATCTTCGATCACCTTCCAACCACTACTCACCTCAGCGAGCAACGCGCGCTGAGGAATTCCATCCGGGGATTCGCAACACATGTCCTCACCACCCTACTCTGGTGGTCTTTAATGCTTCATCTAATGATTTGGTTCGTTTGCCTCATTCGTGAGCATGAAGGAACAAAAGACAAACTCACCTGCGCAATATCATTTGACCCTCCACGTGTAAATCGCCCTCAAAAACAGTTTTTGATCATCAATCCAGGTTGAATTTCCTTTTCACTGATTTTTTGTTTCTCCTTTCTTTTTAGACCTGATTTCATTCCTCCTACGGAAGATCTTGCTTTCGATATTTATCAAGATCCGGAAGTTGCAAACATAATTCGTAAACTAGAGAAACAAAAACAAGCTTGTGTATCCCGTGAGTATGAATGTTTGCTTCCGAATCGATCGGTGATCTGTCTTATGCATCATTGTGTCATTTTTGCTTTCTAAATTGATTCCATTCGTATTTCCGACTCTTGTTGCAACCTCCAGGTCAGTGTTATCTTGTAACTATAACATGAAATCGTTGTAACCGGAAGAGCCTAATTCAATTCAGTGTAGTTTATCTATCCATTGAATTCGCACGAGTTTTGTTAGGCACCTCGCATTATCGACTCAAAGCTTAAAAAGTAATGAGAACAATAATGAGTGGTAAATCAGTCACGCCTCTGAATGCGGCACTTGACCATATCGCCCAAGGTCTTCACCCGTCTGGTAGGCGGGTTTCGCGCGTCCCAACTTGAATGCCTATAAAGTCCCACACAGCCAAATTCACTGGTTAACATTTTCATACATCCTTTCTACTCAATAGAATGAACGCCCTGACCTTCCCTCTAACGACCCTTTGTCTTTGAAAACACTGAAAAAATCTATCTGTGTTCACCAGTAACACATGTTTCGACCGCCATAGCCTTTTTAGGTTAAGCGCTTGCCCCATAGATTGGCCTCTGGATCCCAATGCTCAGCCTCAGCTTTACTGATACGATTTTCCCACTGTATTCCACAAGTATTGAGAAGACATCAGTGTCCAGTCGCTGACAGTCCTTTTGTATCTTTCGCCCTAATGGTCAAGTTTCGGAGCCTTGTAAAAGGATAGACCTAACCACAACTGCATACAATCGACCTCTGACGGAAAAGCAGATATCACGTCGATGCCACAGGTGACTCAGATTAGTAAGAAAATAAACGAATCTTCACATTGCTTAATCTGATATCCGACCACCAGGTGAAATAAAGCTGCCAAAATAATTGGATTTATCTACCTAGGCTAATACTTCGCTGATAAAATCAACGTTTGTGTAAGACCAACGTTGTCCTGCCGCAGTATTTCACACTTCCAAGGTGCAAAACACCCCAAACATCGGTATGCTGTCTTCCAGAATATTTACGATAGTTTTCACTTTTTGGGTATGCACTCAAATACAAGGTTATCCGCGTATTCCAAATCAGGTCTGAAAAAGACCCACGCCACTATTCTCAACCGAGGATAGGACTGTTTATAAAACTATCTGGAAGAAATAAAAAAGAGTTGCAAACTGCCGCCCTAACGAACGTCGCTCTTCGTCGTGAACCTGACAGCCGAAAGGCACCTTGAAAAACATGCTCAAGGCAGTGTAGTAATGATAGTAATAACGGATAATTGATTCACCAACACTTCATTTCAGGTCCAGGTTTGCCGATACTCCTCAATGTTTATGTGGCTGATTTAATCTCCTCCCTGGCATTTTTAGTACTTCCGAAGCTTGTTTAGGTAGACTTTGTGTCTTACCCGCTAAGCGTACAGACAACGGGAACAGGTTTCTCCAGTTTTGTGCAGACAGTCGGTTATTCCTGTCTAGAACAAATTTTTGACACAGATCGCGTCGCATAGCGACATGGCGCTCTAACCCCACAGGCACTCTGAGTTGAATTGGTCGTATCGCAGTACGCTGCCGATGGTGCGGTTATGCCAAAAACTGTAGACCCTGCTGGCCCACATACATAGAGCCGAACCATGCATTAGTTTTAATGTGATTATCGCTCCAGCTCCGTGGTCATCGACACGAACCGCAAACCCGGTTAGGCGTACAACTTTTCTCTGATCCAGACGTTCGCACCAGTTATGAACGGAAATTATTGCATGCTATAGGATCTGCAATGAACGGTAATGTATGCCCATATCAAACGGGTAAAGCACGTGGCAGCTGGTTTCACCTGTGGTCCTAGACCCGATGTCCATCAAAGACACTGGAATTCACAAGGGTCGCTGAGTTTAATGGAACAAAGACGTCAGCTCTCGAACTGTATGAAGATGAGTAAGACACGGAAATATTTAAAAAAGAAAGTCACAAAAAGCCTTGAGAAGGGTCGTGAAAATTGGTGGGTCAAGGTAGCCAAAGAAGTGGTGGGAACAGTTGCTTCGGGTAATAGTTGAGTTATTCACGGAAGCGGTGGACGGCGAACCCCAGTCAGTGAAATGATATGCGGTTTAAATGGAGAACCTATTTGTGGCAAAGAGCAAAGGCTTGACCGTTGGGCCAAATACTTCGAGGAGCAGTTTAGCTGGCCTTGTGCTAATGTAGTTACCCCTGTGTCAACAACTGCCATCCCTTGGGGAGTATCACTTGACCCCCCATCGGAAGTGAAAGTAGGATCGAGCATTCGATTACTAAAGCGTGTAAAAGCAGCCAGTCCTGACGAACTTCCCCCTGTTCTTTCCAAAATGGGCGTGGATGTTTTACTAAAATCACTTACCACCTTGCTCCGTAATGTTCGGAACGAGAAGTGCATTCCGTTCTCATGAGACGAGTTATTGATTGTATCCAGCTCCAAGAAAGGAATACTCAATGATAATAGTAATCATCGTGGGATCAGTTTAATTACGATAGTCACTATGGTATTAGCCTCGATTTTGCTGCGCCGTTTGACACCAGCGCTCGAGAGGAACGCATGCAAACAGTAGGTCGGATTCCACCCAGGTCGGGGATGCATCGATCAAATTTTTACTCTTCGTCAAATACTCGAAACGCGTTCCACCCACCGTTGACCGATAATAACGGTTTTCCTCGACCTGAAAGGCGCCCTGGATTCATTTGACTGAACAGCATTGTTCAATGTTGTTCACCGAAGAGGTATGCCACAGAAGTTTGTGGATCTACTGAAATCATTGTACTCTCATACTTCTGCCCGCGCAAGGGTTTACAGTGAACTATCTAGTCCATTTGAAATGACCAGCGGTGTTTGATAAGGGTGTCCCATTTCTCCATTCCTGTTTAACTTTGCCATGAACAAGATAATGGAGAGTGCCCTGCGAAACCTTCAGGATGTGGGCTTCGAACTAGAAATTAGTGAGAAGCTGTGTGACCTAGATTACGTTGACGACCTTGTCTGCTTGTTCGAATGCACGGAACTTATGCACCGTGTACTAGATAGAATTGCGAGAGCTGTAGCTCCATTCGGCACGTGCTTTGCACCTTCAAAGTATGAAGTGATGTTGGAAGGCTGGGTGTCAACGGTTCCGAGCTTGATATTCGATGGGGAGGTGTTAACAGTAGTCGACCCCATCACTCACTTCGGCAGCAGTGTGATAATGGGTGAAAGCACGGTAGTAGGGGCGCGCACATCCACATCCAAGGCTGGAGCGGCTTACACTGGAATAAAGTAACTCTGCCACCGACCTTAAATTTCGCTGAAAATGAAAGGTCGTGCGTACTTTAGATTTTCTTTTATCACATGGTTTCGCATGAGTGCAGTGAAAGGAGTATATACCCTATAACCACGAAAGCCCACTACACTGTTAGGGATAACTGACAACCAGACTCTGATCCTTGGAGTGGAGAACCACGCAACTTCCCAGTAGGTCAGGTGTGGTAACAATCCGGGCTACAGTGGATTACTGTCTGCCACCAAAGTAACCGGCGATTGCGGGGATTCGAATCTCTGACCTCCGTGGTGGTAATCGAACGCTCTAAACCACTCGACCACCATCGGTCTGTGCCGCGGTGTGCCCAGTTCTGCTGTATGGTTGTGTGGCTTGGAGTCTGCGTGTGAAAGATATTCGTCGCCTTGAGGTTTCCGACCATTAGTGCTTGCTTTTTATCGCTAAGGTTGTATGGAGTGACCGGGTGAGGGATGCTGAGGTCAGAAATCGAGTGTCGTAGAATACTTTGTCACATCTTATCCAACTTAGTAGACTTCGTTGGTTGGAGCACGTTTTGCATATGGCAGATATCACTTTACCGTACCATGTTCTGTTTTCCGTTCCTTTTCGGGAGTGGATGAAGCCACATGGAGGTTAACAGATGACGTGATAGCGGGAAATGAGATAATGTACAGCAAACTTAGGAGAAGTAGGCTCCTCACATCTTCGTGGTTGGGGTCCAAAAGATCTCTCAACTAGTAGTAGGCTGGAGACATTGAAGGGTGTGGCAGCGAACCGTTAACAGTGGGGATCGTGTTGTCACTTCCTGTCGGATCAGAATGGTTGATCAATGTGCGTTTGTAGAGTTAGACTGTGTATTCCGAGTGTGGGCTACTAGGGTGTTCTTTCCTTTCCTTATTTCTGTGATCACATTGGCGGAAGAGCTGTGGAGATGCTGCGATGTGATTCGGGACTTCTATTTTCAAATGTCCCATTAATATCTACCGCACCTATTCGTGCCGAGGAACGGTATCACGACAAATGCACACCACTTGTCTTAACTAGTGTGACCTGAGTCTCAATGTTTGCAATCGGGTGGCTGATCTTGAGTACCCATTGCTCTATGACTGGCTTCAGCGCTATTAAACCATCATCCCCAACAGATTTATGCAGTGGTTTAAAGGTATTAACGTTTAAACCTAACAATTCCCAAGTTTCTAGGTCCCAGCAACCAATTTTTGGGGCTGCATAAGTGAACTGATTTATCATTACCGGCGATTGGCAAAAAAGAAACTTTTTCGGCCTTTGTGACAGCATTTCAATGAATATCGGATCACTGAGTGCAGTAAATCTGCACACAAAACAGAAATTGTCCACCATTTACCTTGTTGCAGTGAAGTTATTTATCCCTTGTTTACTTCCTCTTTGTTGTATTTTAATGGTACAATGTTTCACGAAGGAGATTGCGACCAATTCTAAGTTGCCAGTTGGCGATTGATCTACGTTGACGAAAGCTTCCGAACCCAAGACAGAACGGCTTAATTTCACCATGATGACCGTGTTAGACTAAACCAGTCCTGAAGTACCATTTTACCCTCGGGTGACACGATGAAATGTCGCGATCAGTGACGCATCTGCAATTTATAGTCTGTATATCTACGCCATCTCGAATGTAAAGAGAAACGTTGTAACTTTTGACGAAACTGGCAAATCCGCCGCTCCCCAAATGCAGATACTTGCTTGTTTTGACAGCGTTCATTCATTTCACCTGCCCTATCTAACACCTTCATCCCATGTTGACGTCCTCTTCAGTCGAGCTGAGATCTCGTTAAAAATCTTGCACGAGAGCATGCGACACGTCGCCGAGTTCAGGATCTCCACATGACAAATGCATTGAATACCGACGACCTACTCGAATTGATGGACATCGTAAATGTTCCAGCTGAACCATTTAGGGTCTGAGGAACTTGACTGATATATTTCTTTTTTTCCTTGTTCGCTTTACTGAAGATTGATCATTACGAACAATTGATGAACTTTGTTGAGTCTAATCATTTTCCTACTTACGCGTCGTTGACGCAGGATTATTTTTCCGATTCCTTTTTTTTCTATCTCTTACCATTAACACTCTACTCATGCTTATGTTCGTCTTAAATCCGACAACTAATAGCAACGACAGCAGGCCTTTCACTGTAAGGCTGGTGGTTTTGCGAAATACGAAATTGAGTGTTTGTTCCTCTTTTCTCTATTTCTCTCATACACACAAGCACGCTCACTAACACTGAATCTCCCCGCTTCATACATTTTTTCATACAAACAGAAGAGAAATTCGACGAGGCTCAGAAAATCCGTGACGCTATCGGTTATTTGCACCGGGTAAGCTGGTTGATCTGATGTGATGTCGTCATCAGTTCCGTCATTTGTGAGTCTCATAGTATGTGTTCGTATCACATTCTGGGTCAGGGAGCGGGTCAGTATTTACAACTGGGTCACAAAGTATATGTGCATCTGCGGGACCCGCATTCGGCAACCAAACAGGTGACCTCTGCCTAGTATGTTTCACGGGTGCAATTATATTGCTCATTGTTTCCCCTTAACCCCTGATTGAAGTGGGGCTGGTGGCAGTGGTTGTCCTGGAAGCATTCCGCAATCAGACACACTCCCTCAACAACGTGATAACGTCTGGTATCTTCTCAGTTCAATGCAAACCTATGTTTGTGCATAGCTAAAGTTCTCAAAGTGTATGTAGTCCCATATGATACATTCCAAAGTTACTTCCTAACTACAAGTCAGGTTTCTTAAACAACAGGTTAGTGTTTACGTGTTTTCAGTGGAAGACGTGAAATTCATTTGCGTGCTCAAGTGTATAAAACAGCGGTATAGAGCATTTAATGGTTTTACCAACGGAACCGTCTCCTCACCTCAGACTGTGGTGTTTATAAGGTGTTTTACGTGGAACTCAACTGTCCGCCTCATCCGAAGCTGTTCACGTTGCTTGTTCTGGGACAGAAGAGCCATTAGAGGAACTGGAGGGCTTTGAAGAGTTAAGGGGTTAACATTGCTGTTTAAAAATCTTGGAGAATTAGGTGTCTGCCATCAGTTTTGAATGCGTTTTGGTGCTACATGACATGATTTCGAGTCAGACCGTTTTAAAGTAAGTGCATGCATGACAAGCCTGCGCATTATCTCTGGTGGTTTGTGAGTAAATAGGGTTTTCTTTGGTACATGCTTACTCTTGAATGCAATGGAAAGGGTATACCTCAGCTTCAAAGGCCCACTGCGCTGGTAGTGATAGACGGCAACCAGACCCTAAGACTTGAAGTGGTGAACCACATAAGGTCCCAGTAGGTCAGGTGTGGTAACAAGCCGGACGTCAGTGAATTACAGTCTACCATCAAAGTAACCGGCGATGGCGGGGATTCAAATCTCTGACATCCGTGGTGATAATCGAACCCTCTTAACCACTCGACCACCACCGGTCAAATGACAGGTAACTGTAGCACCTCTGTCTAGGCGTCTGTCGTACGTCTGTGGTGGCATTTCTTCAGTCCTTGATCTTTATCTGGAATTCAGCTTTCAACCGTGTTTCTGAGAACCTGCTTATCGAGGCAACCATCGTAACTCGATAAACCGTCTGACGGGCGCGTCAAACCGCGTAGAAAGATTTTCAGTTATTCCTTGGATCCAACAGAGGAAATCCATACTATTATCTGACGATCATAAAATGATATTGTCCGTCGCACTCGGTTCCCCGCCGGAAGATTGAAAGCATCAATGTAAACTGCGGAACCCTACTGCACTGTAGGTTGCGCTTGCTTATGGGATAACTAGGAGAAACTTATCGAACGAAAAAATCAGGAAAGGTCATCCGCCCACGGTGGACCAGCTGACCTAAAAATGCAACAATCCTAGGCCTCAAATAATGAATCATTTGAATTTCATCCCGTTTGTTGTTTTCTGGTGCTGTTACCATGCCTGTCTTTAAGCCCATATAGTATATATGAAGTCACCTATGCCAGCACTTAGTTGCATGCCTTTTATTGTGACTTTTCCGTTCAAACTAGAGCTGGTCAATTGCAAGTGGTTGAATGGATAAGTTAAGTTTGCTAGTTACGTGTACATTGGCGTTTTAATGCGTCTGTTCGCCCATCTGTTTATCGATTTCAGCGCCTGTGGAACTATGAGTTTTCCCGTCGCTACTGAGCCTTTTCGCATCGTTTTCAGTTGCGCATGATAATTCCCAGCCTGTGAGTACTTTCAGAGAGAATTGATCTATCAAAATTGACCTCATGAGTGGAACACGGCTAATGCTCTCTTCTCGTACCGCCATCCATCCAACAAACATGGATTTTGGTACGTTTCTTCTATGAGGTCAGTTTTGAGAGATCGGTTCATCAAATTTCATGTTAAAAGTAGCTATTGGCTTAGAATTAGCACACAAAGCTCAGTAAAGATGAGGAAACCTATAGTTGGTCGAGTAGAGTGCTTTGAGGATCAGGCGCTTCCCGTTTATGTTAGTCCGAGCTACTGCCTTTGCGTTGTCGATCTCGTGACTTGCTTTTCACAGTGGTTTCATCTGTGAATGCGGATCAGCGCGTCACAGAGTCAGTCTGCGTTTGTCTAGTTGTTTGGTTATCTCGATTGTATGATGTGTGTTCAGTATATTCTCAGATACCCTGAGGAACTCAAAATTTGCAACTTACCAATGTAACATTTTTTTAACAAACAATTCAGCGTTAAAATGCACACGATGTGATTGAGAAGGTGGCCAATGGGATGTGCTAACGATGTCCCGTTTGACCTTCGTTGAGATAGACGTTGACCGATTGTATCACAGAAACACCTCAAATACTCTACTCTGCTAGCAGAACGCGGAAGCAATCAATGCACAGAAGCTTAATGTGAATTTAAAGGAAATCGGTTAAGTAAAATTAGCTCAAATTCTTTAGAACCACACTGGTCATCTACCAATTCTGAGATACGTGAATGTATGGAAAAACGAGATATGATATTTCGATTACCCATCCCACTTTTACATTGTACACTCAATCGTGTCTTACTCATCTAAGCAGATTTTTTGCAAATAATATCTTAACGTGCTCAAACATTTATTTTTAACTGAATTAAATCTCTTCAAAATGCTGGTGAACGAACTTTTTGTGATTCCAACGTTAGTCACATGAATTTTGATTAACTACAAAACAATATTCATAAGCCATGCAGAGAGCAACTACACCAGCTGTACTATGACAGAGGTAGTTCCGAATCTTGAAACCGCATGCTTTCGTGCTGGCATTGATGATAGCGAAGACCGGATTTTTCAAGTCAAGTCAAGCCAGTGGTAGCTTTATGCACCCAGTTGGGTAGATTTTCACCATTTACACCAAATTTGAACTTTGAGGGCGTACGTATTGTAGATAGCTTTTGAAAGTTAGTTGTGTAAAGGATGGTGTTTATCTGAAAATATTTTGGAAGCACACTGGCCACAAGCATGGAAGTTTTTATCAGTGATAGTATTAACAAGTATCTCTGGATATGCCTCTGTACTTAGAGATGTGTTTTATAGATCTTATTATCAAGTTTAACTCTTTTCTCAATAGGCCGGGGAAAATAACTGGGAAGCAGTACGACCAGTGTGGAAGAAGGCATGTAGTCACAAATTTAAAAATTAAGTGGTGGAGATCGAAAGTATTCTTGAACGGAGAGAGAGAAGAATGACATCTTTCTAACTGTACAAAATGTCTGTTGAATGTGCATGAACCGTAAAAGATCGTGGGGTAGGGTAACACCAAGAAATTTAACTGTGTTGATTTTGGTATGGGTTCATTATTCTCGGATAGGAGGGGTAATGTAGCGTACTACTTTGTCTATGTGGTACACTAAATTATTGTCAACAATATCTAAGACGACACTAGCAAACTAAGATGGGCGGAGGAGCGTGCTGTGATAAAAAGGCCAAAAGGGTATGTACATTAGGATTTAAAATGAAACAAAAGGTGTGACGCAAACTCACAGTTGTTCAGTGTTCTTGTGATCAGGAAATGAGCGCCGAAGAGCCAATATCCGCCAATGTCTTCAGTACAGTTCGGTCTGACAGCCATTCGTTGAACAGAACAGGATAGTATTGAGGGAAGTGCCAAGAGACGCCGGGGAAATTTTGTCCACACGTTTACATACTACTTACTATCAATATATATATATATATATATATATATATATATATATATATATATATATATAACTTGTCCAAACGTTTAACTTCAGATTTGATCAAGTTGGTTAGTTTTTTGACTCGTGTTCTCTGTCCATGTTTGTAAGCATATTCTTTCTTTCTTCGCAGCTGTTTGAGTACTAGTGAAGAATGTCGACGAGTTTGGATGTAGACAGTTTCAAATTGGCAACAATAAATGGAGCAAAAATTAAGGTAATCGGTGACATGCTCACAAAAGATAAAATGGTTAGAGTTTGAAAACACGGAAAAATCGATTAAGGAAACCGGGGCACTCAACTCGACCAGGTTGTCCGGTGAACAATTCCTCTGCTTCATTTTTCTGGATGGTCCTCTTAACATAGGGTACCGGTTGGTGTTACTGTCGGACAAATTTTCAAGATGCTCAAGGGTGCACTTTTTTGAACAATGAGCAATGGCGGTCTGCTTGTAAAAATCAAGTCTAGTTTTGCGCCAACTTTGGTGGTAATGCGTACCAAATTTATCAAGCCAAGCGTGGTGAGAACAGTAATGTCATGCCTGTTAAAGTCACCGACAAATATACAAAGGGATCCACTCAGTTGTGCAGTTACTGGGTAGACAGAAGATCAGAAAATATGTTTAACCTCGGAAAGTGATGTACTAGGTGTATAATTCCATCGAGTATGTCCTTGTTAAACCAAGATTCTTGTAACAGTAATTTCTGCATTTTTGTACTCCTTCTTCTGTATGATTGCTGTCATCCCTTCGATTTCTCCCAATGAATAACGGATATTACTCACTAAAATCACGGGAATGTGAGTTTTCCGAGCACTGCATTGTTGGGACCATCTTACCAGCCAGCACGGTATTTCCTTACTGTCCCATCTCGTTTTTTGATAATCCGCTTGAACCCATTCCGAACTCTGTTACCATAATTCACAAAATAGTCCATGTGCACGGAAACACGTAAAGATTTCATTAACGTGCTCATGTACGACAGCACTAGTGACCTTCACATTAATACGATAGCGAGTAATGATATAAAAATCCACAGAAGATAGTGTAATTTGATTTTCCAACGAAACAGTATGGCCAATTTCAAAGGCCTGGCCTCGTAGGTTGTATTGAGAATCATCGCATAACCCAAAACTGCTTTTAATCTTGCAGCTACATAATCGCTCAGCTACCACTGATCAGACGGGTACTCAGATTACCTTCCCCGCAACTTGACGTAAAAAACCAAGCAGTCAAAATCGTCTAACAAGTGGCGACCTATCAAAAATTTTACGGGGATCGGTCCCTTCCTTTGTTGCGTTCCGTTGATGACTTATGTCGTCAGTAACGCCGTGACCACATTACACTAACAGTGGCTATCTCTATAACAGACTGTAGGGTAATTAGACCAATTCAGTGTACCAAATAATGGAATGAACACTCAGATTGTACTAATTCTTGGTAAGACCAAGTAGTCTTATTCTGGTCTTCGGTTTGGGATAGTATGTTCCTCTTCATAAAATCCCTAGGGAATAAGTCATACGGAGTTTTACTCATAGAAATTGGTGGCTATATTGTCAATCCCTTGCGTTCGATTCTTCCCGAAAAGAATGTCTCTTCAAGTCAGGTATTCATACAATTTGTTATCGCTCTGGTCTAATGGGATAACTGAGTACCGTATCATGACGGAATCGTGCTTCAGGTTCGCTAATTGGTCACATTCGTGGACAAGTTGTGGAAGAGTAGTGTCGGATTCCTGTTCGACTTTTGCCAGTACTCGGACACACAGATCTAAGTAGCTAATTGATTGAGGGACAAATGAAAATTAGACATCGAAATTGGTCTTCTTTAAGGGATCCCAATTTGAAGCTACAACATTCACGATTGACTTTACCGGCATAAGCCACAAAATCTTCCACGTCACGTTTAACTGTTTTTAGCTATTGGAAACATGTGTTGAGCAGTGAAGATGCGTCACGGAAATTTTTTTACAGTGTTCATTGTGCCCACAAATGACTGATTGTGCGGTTCGTTAGGGAAAATGAAGTTTATGTAACGGGTCCAAGCTTGTGGAACAACAGACAGACTTTGGTTTGGTCATCTTTGTATACCAGTTCCACGGTAAATAAATCGAAAGTGATCTCTGTATTAGGGTCATGAATGAAAGCGGAAACGCTGTAAAACAATGAGTCAAGTGTTCGATCAGCTGGAGCCGCAGTCGTATTTATGTTTCCCACTGAAGCCGGCAAAACCTGCATCAGCTCCAGCTGGGGCGGGAGCATCTTCTTGAGATCAGGATCGTTGGAAGATATTGTCAGAAAAACCCCGTCACCAGATATTTTGTTACTCTTGAGATCTACTCTGCGATTTCTATGGACAGCCTGCACACTTGACCTCTACTTGCAACTCCTGTTGCTCTAGCTCGTAAATGACAATCAAAAGACGACAGCACAACACACCGAGTGAATGTGTGTTTACATGAATGGACAAACTGGAACATTTTCCAGCTCGGACGTTGTGTCAGATTTTGCCTTGTCGGGTTGGTTGGTTTGGTGCTGTGAGGGTAAGGGCTGATTCATCGTCGATGGACAGCCAAATCTCGTTAGCAGTTCGTAAGCACTCATTCGAATTCCTGGTCAAGGTTTGAGCTGACGGAAACACGAGCGACAGAACAACGGATCGAGAAGATGAGAAAGGATTCCCGTCAGCTGGTAACTTGCCGTATCACCATTCAACCAATCAGCAGAGAAGTTACCCGATACCAGTGTAAACCCACTAGTTCGTGATGAAACGATTAGTGAGAATGATTATTGCATCCTATATAAGCTTTCTATTGTATTAATTAAAGGACGATTCAAGGGCAGAAAAGTCCTCCCACTGGAGCAAATGAGATGAAACAGAACAGGTAAGATGCCAGCCAGTCTGATCTATTGATGTTTGACCCAAGTTACGTCGGACTGATAACGAATGTTCAATAGGCTGAAAAGGTTAAGCCTCATGCAGTATGGCGACCTATTGATTATTGATTGTTTGACTCGGGCTGGCACGCTCAAAGCTGAGTAGTGGCTTTCTTCGGGGAAGTTTTTGACCCCTTGAGATAACTCCTGCTGATAAAGGTAGTTACTTATTACGAGGGAAGTGAACTTTCTTCATAATCTCATGGCGCTCGTTCAGATCTTTATTGTCGGTTTCTAGTACATATGTAATAAGTACTAAGTAGTATGTAAACCAGGTATGCGTACCTGGTAGTCCTCTGTTCACTCATCTTCATACCTGATGAGCGGCAACAGCCGCGAAACCGGTCCTGTGCTTCCGGGGAAATTTTGCTCACCTATTTATGTACAAATTACTATCAGTTGTTCGCTGGGTCAGCAATGACCCAGACACGAATAACTAACAGAAATCACAGTTGTGATTCATTTGTGGACTCTGCAATGAGTATTCATTCACACTCCACACAATTCAAATTAAACCCTATATATATATATATATATATATATATATATATATATATATATATATATATATATATATATATATATATATATATATATATATATAACCCAGCCCGCAAGTCTACCCTTTGCGCATTTGATACAAAATGCGAAGTCCGACAGACGCTAGCTGCTTCGAAGCTATTGGAAAAAGGCGTTTTGGCGATTCAGCCAACTGGGATGGTTTTCATGATTTTCTGGACTGGTATTCCTGGGGTGACTATTACTTTACTTCAGATGTTGCTTTCTCCGCTTAAAACTTCACTGAGGCTGTTCTCTAAGGCATGCTTCTTCTTGTTCAACACTTTTCAAACCCGCTCAGCTGTGTTCTCCTGAGTGGTTTACTCATGCCCACAATTGCGCTGTGCGCTTGAAGAACTTAGGATTCAGATGATAGTGCCGCTCTGATACTCCCCAGTCTCGCAGTTTCTTCGTGCAGGCCAGAAATAAATGCTCGCTTTCCATTCAGAAAGCCAAGAATCGTTTCATCCGCCACAAAACCGAACGCCCAGCTTTTCCCACTACTGGTAGCCGATCATCTTGGTCTCTCGTCAAAGCCGTTTCCCGTAATTTTTGCCCTTCCGATTTCTCCCCCGTCTCTAACGCCTCTGGTTTTTCAGTCTGTGAGCCCCATGAGAAAGCTGAGGTTCTTGCTTCCCGATTTGCTTCTAATTCAAATTTACCCAACTCTCCTATTATTCGACCTCGAACCACGCTTGCTAACCGCCCTTTTATTCCACTTATCAAAACCAAAATGGTCTTCCAGACCTTACAATCGATTGACCAAAAGGAATCACCTGGTCCGGACGATATTCCACTAATCGTCCGGAAAGTATGTGCCATCTTTTTTGCTTTCCTTTAATCCGGCACGTTTCCCGTCCCATGGAAGGAAGCCGTAATGATTCGCATTCCCAAACATGTCGGTTCCTCCGACCCGAACGACTACCTATCTCCGTAGCTTCTGTCATTTCGAAAGTCATGGAGACAATAGTTCCTGATCAGTTGCGACCGTTCCTTGAACGTTAAGAACTACTAAGCGATCGTCAATACGGATTCCGACCTATCGTTCCACGGGCGATCTACTAGCTGTGGTTTCGCACTCCTGGTCAGCGGTATTCGATAACCACGGAGAAACGCCCCTGGTCTCACTAGACGTATCGAAGCCTTTTGACCGTGTCTGGACGTCGAGTTTTCTCAGTAACCGGTCCATCTTCGTTCGTGTCGATGTGGCACAATCACAGCCTTTCCCCGTGAATGCTGGTGTTCCCAAAGGTTCTGTACTTTCACTCATCCTCCTGCTTCTCAACCCCATCTGCGGTTTTGCCGCTGATTCCACCCTTCACTACTCTCTTTCGCATCCCACCTGCCACCGTCAGCATTGACCGTGGCCGTTGCATCCTTGTAATATCGCTCATTTCAGATTTTGAACAGATCTCATCTTCGGATTCTCAAAATTATGTCCTCTTTAATGCTTCTAAAACATCTCCTCTCTCAGTTTGTTTCGAACACCATTGCTTTTCTCCCCAATTAAATTTTTATTCAGCTCCCCTTCGTTCCTTTGATTCGACGCCTTTACTGGGTCTTTCGATCGTATCTTCATAAGTATGTCCGCCTGCTTTTTGTGTCGTGCACAAAATGGGTTTCCTGCTCCGCGCCAGACTTTTCTTCAAACCGTCCCATTTCTTACTGT
The DNA here is from genome assembly GCA_948099385.1 of Fasciola hepatica. Lineage (NCBI taxonomy): Eukaryota > Metazoa > Platyhelminthes > Trematoda > Plagiorchiida > Fasciolidae > Fasciola > Fasciola hepatica. The sequence continues at coordinate 3,999,956 of CANUEZ040000034.1, read as the reverse complement.
ACAAAGTTTAAATCCGTCCCACACTTGAATACCGCTGTAACGTATGGGGTGGAGCTTTGTCTTTATCTCTTCTCCACCGGGATCAACGTAAAGCCATTCGTGTGATAGATGACCCAGTTTTAACATCCAATTAGCGGTCGCTTGCCCATCGCCGGGTAGCTGCTTCATTGTCCCTATTATTTCGGGTTTTGTTCCTCCGAACTTGCCTCAGCTGTTCCAATTTCCATTACTTTTCAACGCCAATCCCGAGCACAGGAAACTAGTCACCCTTATCAGGTCTCTGCCGCTCGGCCTCGTAGCTCGACCTTTCAGTCCTCTTTTTCCCCTCGGACAGTTAAGTCGTGGAACACCCTTCCCCTCTGTCTTTCCGCCCACCTACAACCTTTCTCTTTTCAAAAGCGGAATCACAAAACTGGTTTTGACGTGAATGTCCCCTACAGGCTCTTACAGTATGTTTTTGAACTATGGAGTTTATCCCGTCTACTGTAATTCACTTCGTGTGTAATAAAAAAAAGTATCAACGCAATAATAAAAATTATTTAAAAAATGGGGGAAGGGAAATAAAATGGAGAATAAGAAGTGGTCAATGGTGTGTTGTGATTTTTTTGTCTTTAAATCTCAAAGATGAGTTCTCTTTATGATTTCTACTTCTAGGAATTAAAGTCTCAAAATATCCTAATCATGTTTCCCACAAGCGGTTTTCACAACAGCTGAGGTTTTTGACTGACTTTTAGATATTTGCGACTGCCTTCATAAAATAATGCACAATTAGTATAATAATTAAAAAGGGATGTCAAACATCACTCACAAAACGGCTGTTCGCCGATAAAACACCGAGCACAGTCTCATCCACTTCTCGTTTTCATTAGAACCGGCGGAACATTATTAGATGTATTGTCATCGATTATTGTCCCCACTGTTTGGTTCTGTTGTTGAAACTGCTTCTTAAATTTTTCCAAAAACTTTTGACCTGAAAGTAACTAATGTTTGTTAACTGAAATCGTACGGAAAATCATATAGACACTGGGTCGTTTTCCTTTCTCGCCATCCGGGACCTAATTCACAAATCAATTGGGGCTCGCTCAGCGAAACGATCCCCATGCAGTACTCTAGTTGAACGCTGACAGTTATCCGATTTCATTTGTGATACTTCATATACACCGTATTTTCTCTAGCTCTATACTGTTGGCTGTGATGTCTTCGGTATTCGGTTGGTAAAAGTGTCAAGTATTTCGTAAGCTGAAATGAAGTGTTGCAAAATGCTGTTTTCTCGTAAATTAGTTCAACTACTGGATAATTCGATAAACTGGTTTTATTTTCTTTTGAACTTAAGTTTTTCGCCGTATACATTGATCGCGCAATATTGCAATATTTTCTTTCTGTTTACCCAAACCAGTGCATTTTTTGGCCGTCTCAGTTAACAGAACATGCGAGAGTGCTCGTACATTGCGCCGTTTATGAACTCACAACAGATTCGGTTCATGATTTTTGTTATAGCATGTCTGTACATGAGTGCAGTGGACAGAGTATGACCCATCACCCCAAAGGTCCAATGTACTACTAGGGATAGCCAAAAACCAGACTTCGAAACATTAAGCGGAGAACCACGTAAGGTGTTGATAAATCAGGTATGGTAAACATCATTTCCACTCTTTTTCCGCTTTGAATTTCGATTCAGGTGGGTGAGCGTCTTGGTCGTTTAGCTCTTGAAAAGCAGCAGGCTGTTGAGGAGGAGAACTATGAGCGAGCAAAATTGAAAAAGTTCCAGATCTCTGAACTTCGAACCAACCTGTATAAAGACTTGGATCTGATTAATTTACTATCACAAGACATCCCTTTGGTTGGACGTGTTCAAGCGAACGGGGATTGTGCAGATCCGTTGTTCACATATGAATCGGTGAGTACTCTTTTTGTTAGCGTCGACTGTTCCTCGTGCCGTAAAAAACCCCGTAGTTATGCGTTAAATTGGAATAGCGTTTGGTTATTTAGTTTGTTCCAGTTCACTGAAGAACTTGTTGAAAAAAGCTGTCGCCGCTGATTTCGCTTGCAACACAGGTTAGTGGACACCAAGTAAAGCTGTGCTGATTTTAAAATACATGATAATTGTGTTATTTATCAAAAACTTGAGATCAAGCTTGATGCCAACACTACCACGTTAACAGAAACAGAACAAAGTTATGGGAAGGATAAAGTACAAAAAGATGGGAGAGAGTAATAAAAAAAAATGAATGTGCTTTTGCCGCACATGTTTTGCCGTTTTCTCGTTCATGGTTAGCGGGAGTGCAATAGGCAGGGCGTACAACGTTCGCGTCATTAACTATTTTAAGATGTATCTCTCAATGTCCAGCACATGTGGATGGAGCAGATGATGGGTGGTCATACGCAACACGTGTCCGAGCCATCAAAAGCGGTAAAAAATGACCGATTCGGTTGGACGGCGGCTAACCGCGCCGAACTCATGACAGTGCAACTCGTCTTTACTTGTTCGACGCGAGCAATGCTTCTGAGGTATCGGTAGTCGTACACACAAAAATGTCGAGCATCTTGAACTTGGAATGACCAGTTCTCGCAACTGTAGAGTAACACTACAAACCGTGGCGTTAAACATTTTTCCTTTAAGGGAGAGCCCGATGTCACGGCTACGCCACAGATGTCGCAGGTTGGCGGAAACTGCTCCAAGTTTCGCTATTCGTGAACTGATCTCCTCCCCAATACTACCTCCAGCTGTAATCAAGCTCCCGAGGACCTTGGAGTTGTCGACTACTTCAGCTGATCACCACAAAGGGTGAGTACAAACACAAACTCCTGCCAATCTTGCAAAAGCACTTTGCACTTGGAAGATGCAAAGTGCATACCATGGATTGTGACTCCATGTACCCTTTTTCTCAGTTTGTTCCGTTTTGTTTGGCACACAGCCTGAAATCAGGCGAGTGTGAAATATAATATAATATAACCTCAGTCGCGAAGTGGCTAAAAACTTGTTGCATTGCCTGTGTATTGCTACTCCGCAGTTCGATGACATCAGCGTATTTAAAGTCGAGAACCCTGTCCCATGGGATGAGTTCAAGTCCACCGTTTGAGGGACCAGATAAGACATTCTGTCAAAAATCCTCAAATGAAAAGTTGAATAGAGATAGGGGTACAGGGCAACCCTGATGTATTCCACTGGAGACAAAAACGGGGTGAAAACTGACCGTATACCCTAACCCGGCCTCTGGGGTATGACGATACAACTCTTTGAGGGTGGATATCTACTTTTCAGGTACTCCATTTCTCAACAACAGTCCCGCAGAGCAGCCCTGTCATAGTCTCTGGAAGGTGTGGAATCCATGACTCAAGTGCGTCAAGCTGACCGGAATTGTTTTTTAACGTCTTATTTATTGATACTCGAAAAATGTATCATTATCATCAAATTGTACGATCTAACTGCCTTCAACTTTTTTGTTTCAGGACGCCAAAAGTAAGGGTGAGTTCACGTCTCTGTTAGCCTACTTCATTTTAGTGAGTAGCTAAAAGTAGAATGTGCTATATCATAATCCTTGTGCCGACCAAAACCTCTACACTGGAGTGCAGTTTGATTATATTTACAAAGCATTCACTAGCTATGTTCACTCATTCAGAGAGAACGAAATAATAATTCGAGCGGAGATGCGTTATGATTGGCCAAGAAAGTAAAAAGTTATCCACGATGATTAGTAATAAAGTTCCCGAAATACTCAGAAATGGGCAGCTTTTGGGGAAAGTATTATTTTTCTGGAATTTAGTTACCTAGTTTTTGAACTGACCACGCATTTTTCAACAGACTTTGATCGCATAGCTTGGGGTTTAGTTCGCATACGCTTATTCATCAGTCGTGGTGACATCGACATTGCACAAGCCCATCACGACGAGACTGCACCTTGACGTGGTGTGATGGCTTGCGCGCCTCCATGACCCGAAGAGCTATATAGGATGGCTTCTTTAAGCCGGAGATGCAATCATACCTGACAGGTCAATGAGTAGAGGTCAGACAAAGTCCAGTCTCCTGGTCCTCCAGGTTGGGGTTGATTTGAACTGGCAACTCAGTCGGAAAAATCAGTGGAAGACTAATTGATCCAAGCAAATGGGCTTCCACTAAGGCACACCGCTGCCTTGCGGATAGGTTCTTGTTGGAACTAAAGGCTTTGGATGAGGACCCTAATCGTTCTCCTGCTTTGTGGCTGGACACCCTAGCAGTACCCGTCCAACATCTCTCATGAACTTCACGAATACATAGAATTCCACACTGCATCGGTCGTCGCGCAGGATAATCAGGACCGCGCTGCCCATTGCATGGAGCGGAGTGGGTAGTGATAAGTGGGCTACTGCTCAGAGTTCCCTCTCTTATCCAACCTTTGTCTTCTGTCCCTAACCACCCCTCTTTGCTCCATCTATCCACCCATAATGCTCCCACTGATGGCACGGTCGATACTCGCAACGATTCACTGTCAAATAGTATCGAGAATGATCCTCTGTCTGGTAACTCACATTTTCTCAAACCTCGTCAGCCTCTGAATCTCGACTCCTTCAACGTGCGTACACTCAAGCAGACCGGTCAGCAGGCGTGTCTAGCGCTCACAATAGACTCTGAAGATTGATGTCTGCTTCTTAAGGGAAACGCGTATACATGATTCGAGCAGTGTAATTCAACTAACTGCTCCTGGTATCTCATCGAGGAATTTTCTGTGCACTTCGGGAGACGAAGTTGCTCGAGCTGCGGGTCAACGTGGTGTAGGAATAGTCCTGACTGAGAAGGCTGAGGCTGCCCTTTTAGACTGGATCCCTGTTAACAGTCTTTTATGTGCTGTAAGACTTCAGGAATCAGTTGGCGTTCGAAAGGATAGTTGTGTAAAGCGCAACTTGTTTGTGATCTCGGCGTACGCCCCAACGGACTGCAGCTCAGATTTGCAGAAAGATGAGTTCTATGATGCACTCGCCACCCTCGTTCGCAGCAGTAAAGGCTCTGACATTGTAGTGCTAGCTGGTGACTTCAATGCACAAGTTGGCAAACTTAGTGTGTCAGAAGCCTGTTTAGGTGGGCGTTGTGCTTTACCCGCTGAGCGTACAGATAACGGTGATAGACTTCTCCAGTTTTGTGCAGACAATCGATTGTTCTTGTCTAGCACCAACTTTCGACACAGCTCGCTTCGCACAGCGACATGGAGCTCTAAATCTACAGGTACTTTGAGTCAAATTGATCATATTGCCGTAAGCTATCGGTGGCGCAGTTCTGTTCAGAACTGTAGATCTTACTGGTCCACGTACGTAGAGTCGGACCATGCATTAGTTTTAATGCGATTATCTCTCCAGCTCCATGGTCATCGTCGCAAACCGCAAAGCGGATTAGCCGTGCAACGTATGTGTGACCCAGAAGTACGCACCCGTTACGAGCAGAAGTTAGCACATGAGCTAGGATCTACGACGAACAGTGATGTAGATGAGCATTGGGCTCATATCAAAGAGGTGATGCACGTTGCAGCAGGTTTTGCCTGTGGTCCTAGATCCGTTGTCCATCAAAGACACTGAATCTTGCAAGAGCCGCTGAGTATAATGGAGCAAAAGCGTCAGCTTTAGAACCGTAAGGAGATGAATAAGATGCGGGGAAAGCTACAAAGGTAAGTTACGCAAAGCCTTAAGAATGATCGCGAAAATTGGTGGGTCAAGATAGCCGAAGAAATGGAAATAGCAGCTTCTTCAGGTAACAGTCAGAGACTGTTCAAACTTATTCATGACACCGGTGGACGGCGCACCCAGGTCAGTGAAACGATTTGCGATAGGAATGGAGAACCTATCCACAGCAAACAGCAAAGGCTTGACCGTTGGGCCGAATACTTCAAGGAACAGTCTAGCTGGCCGCACGCTAGTGTAGTTACTCCCGTGTCAACAACTATGACTCCTTGGGTGGTATCACTTGACCCCCCATCGGAAGTAGAAGTAGAGTCATGCATTCGATCACTAAAGCGAGGGAAAGCAGCAGGTGCCGACGAACTTTCCCCAGTTCTTTTCAAACTGGGTGGTGGGTCGTTGATAAAATCACTTACCGTCTTGCTCCGTGACATTTGGAACACGGAGCGTATTCCGTTAATATGGAATGAGTCATTGATTGTTCCCATCTTCAAGAAGGGAATACGCAATGGCTGTAGTAACCATCGTGGGATTAGCTTAATTCCGATAATCACCAAAGTATTAGCCTCAATTCTACTGCACCGTCTTACACCGGCTCGCGAGAGGAATGCCCGCGAACAGCAGGCTGGATTCCGCCCAGGTCGAGGATGCACCGACCAGATTTTCACTCTTCGCCGACTACTTGTAACGCGTCACACGCACCGCCGACCGACAATAATGATTTTTTTAGACTTGAAAGGCGCTTTCGATTCAGTTGATCGAGCAGCGCTTTTCAGTACTCTACATCGAAAACGTATGCCCCAGAAGTTCGTGAACCTACTGAGATCATTGTATTCTCATACTTCTGGCCGCGTTAGAGTTTACGGTGAACTATCCGGTCGGTTCGAAACGACCAGTGGTGCTCGACAGGGATGTCCCTTGTCTCCATTCCTGTTCAACTTCGTCATGGACGAAATAATGGACAGTTCGCAGCAAAATCTTCAGGATGTAGGCGTCGAACTAAGAAATAGTGGAAAGCTGTGTGACCTAGATTACGCGGACAATGTTGTCTGCTTGTTCGAATGCACGGAACATGCTCAACGTGCACTAGATAGACTCTCAAGAGCTGTAGCTCCTTTCGGCATGCGCTTTGCACCTTCAAAGTGCAAAGTGATGTTACAAGACTGGACATCAACGGTTCCGAGCTTGATGCTCGATGGAGAGATGCTGTCAGTTGTCGACCACTTCACCTACCTCGGCAGCAGCGTGACGACGGATGGGAGAACTGTAGTAGAGGTGAGTACGCGGATATCCAAGGCTCGAGCGGCGTACGCTGGACTGAAGCACTTGTGGCGTCGATCTGATATTTCACTGAAGTTGAAAGGTCGTGTATACTGTGCCGCAGTGCGTTCAGTTTTGTTTTATGGTTGCGAAACTTGGAGTCTGCGTGCTGAAGATATTCGTCGTCTTGAGGTTTTCGACCACCGATGTTTACGTAGTATCGCTAGGATCGGGTGGATTAGCCGAGTAGGCAACGATGAGGTCAGAAATCGAGTATTGGGTACTAATTCGGAGAATGTTTTGTCACAGCGTATCCAACTTAGTAGACTTCGTTGGTTGGGGCATGTGTTACGTATGTCAAACACACGTCTACCGTATCGCGTCCCATTCTCCGTTCCTCCTAGGGAGTGGAAGAGACCACATGGAGGTCAACAGATGACGTTGCAGCGAGGAATGAGAAAATGTACAGCAGACTTAGGAAAAGTCGGTGCTTCACGTCTTCGTGGTTGGGGTCCAAAAGATCCGTCTACCAGTTGGCTGGAGACACTGAAGGATATGTCAGCGAACCGCAAACAGTGACGATCGTGTTGTCAATTTCTATCGAATCAGAATGACTGATCGATGTGTGTTTGTACAGTTGGAATGTGTATTCCGTGTGTTGGCTACTAGGGCATTCTTTTCTTTTCCCACCCAAGTAGGTCCATTCCCTGTCCATCTTGTATATTCATACTTTCTAATTCAGCGTGCAACATGGTGAGAAAGGCAGTGGTCAGTGGGGCTTGCCCTACTGTTTAACGCTGTACGATGACGATGATGACATTGCACAAGTGAAGGCCCTCCTATTCAGAAGCTGTGGAAAATCACGAACATGAGCTACCAATTTTCAAAGGGTTTGACACTGTTCACTAGTCCTAAAAGGTTGCTACTACAGACTACGATTCCATGGTGCTATGCGGTTTCTGTCCGTCGCGTTTTCAACTGCTTTATTAGATAACTTTTTTTGTACTATTTTCCCTTCAGTTAAGCGCCCGGATCCCATACGTCTGCAAGCTCTGCAAGAGTTGTCAATGCAGACTGTTCTTACTCAGTCCACCACCGAAACAAATCGCGCGCGATCTCCATCTCCAAACCGGCGTCATTCTAGTTCACCCAGTCGGCGTGGCACGTTGCATCCAATGGATCCAGACGAACGCCCTTTGCCCGCATTACATCGGCAACAGGATTCACGCTCTTCTGTGTCCGTAACAAAACCGACAGAGCCTGATTATGATGATCGAACTCTGTCCGATCAAGTGTCGATTATGTCAGTCGATCCATCTTCTGCGCTGGATCTCCCGGTTCTGGTTCCAACGATAGGAGCATCCGGCCAAGGTTTGGCTCCTATTGAAGACGAAGGGACTGAGGCTTTTGAATCAGAAGAATGGGGGGACGAACAACAGAACTCAGGTCAAGAGCACGAATCCCGACCATCGGTGCCGACGAACCCAGTGACCGCCGGACAGCATTCAAATCAACTTGAACCGTTGAGCGAATCAAATCGACGCCTAGCAAGCGTTGCCATAGATGCAGTTGGTTTAGAGATGGTATGGATTTTATGTACCGCGCTAATAAAGCGTTTTTCGCATCTGATCATTCTATGGTGTAACAGATCATCTGAGTCGAGTCTTCAAGAAACCATCTAGTTGGTGGTTGGATACTTCTACTCATTTGATCATTTAGCGACGTACAGTATGCTCTCGCAATCCATAGAAACCCTAAACAAATAGAATAGGCGGTTCAGTACTGCAGTGCTGTTTGACAAACAAAATCAGTGGCAGAAAACCAGAACGCTCAAGAGTGAACGAGTAGTAACCCTTAAGCTCGTACGCCGTCCCGTCAGCTAAACCGTTCCTCAGCATCACGTAGTATCCGCAGTGGCAATGTTTCTGAACCATAGAGAACTGGCCTTACTGCTGAGTTATGCCTCTAACTGCGGCATTGGTTTGCGTTGCTTCGTGTCTTTCAAAATTCAGTCGGCGTCCTGTGGACTCCAACATTGAGCCCCTAAATCTCCTGTGAGGTTAAGTCCCCCGGTTAACGTTTTCATACATTTTAACGTACCGTAGACGGCTCAACTCGACCTGCCCCCCAACCGTTACCCACCTCGAGAAACAATAAGTACCGATTGAGTTTAATGTTGGATACATATGTGCCAATACTGTACTCTGTTCAAGTAAGGTCTTTAATCTAGAGACCTGCACTTAAAATTGATGATACAGTGTTCTTATCGTAACCGGGATAAAGACAGCAAATCCAATATGTTCTGTGGGATTTTTCAGACAAATCCATTGCTCACAATCTACTTGGTCTTGTCACTTGGATAGACGCATCGGAGCTCCATTTAGTGCCAGAAGACAGTCAGATTCTCCATAAAACAGTGGTTCTGTAATAATAAAATCGTTTCATCGGTGGTGTATGCCGTAATGAACAAGGAAAACGGGTTACAGAAGCGAAACCTGCATTCGAGGTGAATTACCAAAGGTCTTAAACGGAACACATTGTCACTTGGTGTTCCGAGTAAAACAGTAACCAAATCCAAAATGACCGACTATTCAGAGCAGATATCAGAAGAATCGACCAATAAGAAATAAAAAATGCAAATAGTGTATATGAGTGGTAAGAGATTAGATTTTGCGTAATGTGATTCATCACGCAGTGGTAGTGCTCATATTAAGCATGTGATAAAAAGCATCTGGGTCGTAACAACTAGCATTACCTTCAATAGCTCGGTTGAGTGGAAAATTAACACAACTTGGAGAGGATGGTACTAAGAGTAGATTTACTGTAATTCTATATTATTTCGGGCGGCGTGTGAGGTCTCCATTTATCTACGGAAATATTCCCAAAAGTCGGGGTTTTTTCGGAACCTGCACTTGGTTAAACACCGGTTCTTTGTCGTCCAAAATGGCAATCTTGTCGGGATCTCAAGAGTAATCCTACTAAGAAGTTTGTGAAATCTGGTCCTGACAGAAATTGTTGAATGCTTACCAAATTTGGCCGCGCATTCAAACACTACTCGTACTTTCTGTTGCCTGGCTTGATTAGCAACAGGGTGATGAGGGAGGTAAAAGGAATGGCTCGGTTCTCCGGTCGCCGCTTCCTCAGCATGTCATCATTCTGGATATTAATTCATCGATTTTGTATATTTTTGCTGGTTTCCCTCAATGCAAAGGTGTTTACCAAGCTAGGATAAGCGTTGTAAGATAGGTCACTGATTCTGCTCGCCAGGGCAGCGCTAACTTCTTATGTCTGTTTCGAAGCACATCGTCCTTTTTATGATCATTAGGGCTTTACGATCTTCTACGGTTATATCCTTTTCCTTTGTTGGACTCTCATCTAACGAGTCCTATTGGTAGTAGCTATCTAATTATTCTCCCATTTCAGCGATCGTGAAACGATGAGCACTCTTTATTCCCACTGAACCCACTGAAATGGTCTTGTCATCATCCATCTCAGCGCCCTTTTGACACTATGCGATTCTTTCGTGTTACCCATGCGTTGATCTTGTAACCAATGAGCTTCAGGTACGTCGCACTCCAAAAGTGAACCAGTCTTATTCCCGTGTGACGCAAAATTGATGGTACTCAGATGCAGCCATAACGTAGCTAATCTATAGCTCAGTACACTATTGTTCTCCTATGGCAGAGACTTCGCAGAGCACGCCTTTGTGGTGTAAGTTGCGTGTTTGTTATCATCGGATTCGACGTCGGATTCCACTTCGCTAGCTGGGAATGTAGCTTACTTTATTAATAAGATGGAATTCTTACTCTTGTCTCTCATTCCAAGACGCAGTACCAGACTTTCGCAATTGTGGGTCAGATCGAAGCCGTTATCTGGGAACGCCAGCTTTTGTGGTGTGTTCTTGCCGTATTGAATAGTATCTGGAACAACCGCCAGGGCGACCTCTGGATTCATCTTCCCATTGTTCTCCATTGCCGTCCTTTAATTAACTACGTCACTGTCTAAGCGCAGCAGCGTTTGATGTGGTCCTCACCCTTCAATCGTACATCCACGAAGAAAGTTGTAACTCGACCATATGGTTTGCTTTCAAACAACGGCAAAAAGGTTTCTTTATTTTGATTTTCCCCATCTTCTCTTGGGTTCATAGGCGAGGGACGTTGGGCATTGATCTGGATTGTGATTGTCTCCGGAAATCCAACATCGATGATAAATAGTCACGCATTGGTTTGATTCCATACCACTTGAGGATTTGACGGTTTCCGTTGCATGATGTTTGTTTTCTACATGCCGTGGTCGCCTTTAAATGTAATGACCAGTTTGCCAAATCCGGTACAAGCGATATGAATTCATTCTTCGACAAAGTCAGCAAACTCAGCGAATCCGGGCCGGCTGCCTTGGCACACGATTGCGGCTGCCACCTCAGCTTATTTGAATTTCATCTGAGACGATAACCTGTTCACAGCGGCTTCCCAGGTCCTACTTGAATCCAAGTCTGATATATGCTATTTCAATGTTGAGATGCATGTTTACATCTTCTGGTTCAACTAGATAGGAGCTTTTTTGTCATCACTTGTGGGGTTCGGTCCGTCTATTAGGGAGTCAGTAAACCTCCGTGCTACCATGTAATTCTGTCTATACTTCTTTTTCAGTGTTTCTTTGACGATCTTTAACCCTTCTTCCACCTATAATACAGCGCAGTGATTATATATATATATATATATATATATATATATATATATATATATATATATATGGCCTCGTTTTGTCTACACAGTATTGGATTATGTACATGAGCTGCGTAGTACTGTTCTTCGTCTTCTTTTCGATAACTGAGTGAAGTCCTTTCATGAAAACGTAATGCAGTTTGGGATTACCGTTGAATTTGAGGACCTGTCGATCCACGTAACATCCACTAGCGCATAATGGACGGTCGTTGTGGTTGCCTGCATCGATGGAGATTACACCGCATTTGTAATCACCATGCCGCTTGAGTCACCTTTTTGCACTGTAGCTTTTCCATTTCGACACACTTTTCAAGTACCAATGTGCACAGTTGTACAAGTTTCTGTTATATCTCATTTCTGTCGAATTCCATTCATTTAACCAAAATTTATGACCCTTCACGCGAATTTTCTTTTCACTTTTTTTTCTTAATACATGCTTGCGCACGATCGCAGTGGAAGGGGTTTACACCCAATAGCCACGAAGGCTTACTACATTACTAGGGATAACCGGCAACTAGACCCTGAGACTTGGAGTGGTGAACCACATAAGGTCCCTGTAACGGACTTCTAGTACTCCTTGAGATACGCGTAACACAATCCAAAAAACGCCAAGCGTCCGATTGTGGTTTTCATTACGGTTCTTTATAGATCAATCGTAAATATGACACAAACTTTACAAACCTCAACGGTAACCGCTTCGTGAATTAGAGTCGGCGAAATGCAAGCAAATTCAGAATCGCTTGCGGTTCAATTGGTCAAGTCAACGAAATGTCCGTGGAAAATGTGGGTCAAAGGTTGTGGGAAAAAGTCAATGCACGCGCCAGTCAGCCGTCGCTTAAGGTTAATATCCGATATGTGCCTCAACGAGTGAGCAGGTGTGGCGCAAAACCTTAAAAGGAAACATAAATTCGGGGTGATGGTAGTGGTTCAAATCGATCTTCAGCTAGAGCTTCGAGTTAGCTTGTTTTGTCGATTACCTGCCTAATGGGTCAAGTGTGGTAACGATCCGGATGACAGTGGATTTCTGTCTACTACCAATAGGCTCGATCATTCTATGGAATAATTCATCGAACAATTTTGTAGTCTGCAAATCCCTGGTTCGTAATCTAAGTTGCCCGAAGACCTTCATATTACCGGTAAAATAGTGATTCCGTAGTAAGAAAACAATTTTATCTGTGACATGTCATAATGAACAAGAAAAATGGGAACAGAAGCAAAACCTACATTTGAGATGGATAACCCGAGGTTATAAACAGAACACATTGTCACTTGGTGATCCAAATAAAACAGTAACCAAATCCAAGATGGCCGACCAATCAGAGCAAATATCAGAAGAATCGGCCAATAAGAATGAACGCAAATTTTACAGATGCGAAATCTGTCTACTGAAATGGAAGTCGGTAGCAAACCACAGAAACAGAATAACGCAAACAGTGTTACTCGAGCGATGTTGGAAGATATCGATGTCTAAAAATTGACCTCCTTTGTTAGCATTCTGGTTACAGCATCTACAATACCAAGTTGTTCAAAGGAACTGAACCGATAAAAATGTTCGTTTTGTGCTGTTATAACGATCACCAACGCCTTCTAGTTTCGTTGTTTTTCGTGACCCCCCGAAGCTGCTATGCTGTAGCAAATGGTTCTCAAGCTATGGGGAATACTGTAGACTATTTGGTCTCCCAAATAACACTTATCTCATCATCTTATTCATATTGTAGATGTAATATATTTGATGTCACCGTGCTTCGTGGGACCCTGCTGCTGGTTGTGCAAAAGCTAGAAATACACTATTGAACAAAAGGTTGCTTGGGGTCCCGTCAATTTATCTTTTTCATGCTGGTGTTACAGGTTGACTGTCACACCCATTTTCTTATTCTTTGTATTTAACATCCAACACTGAAAAACAGGTTACAATGGCATTGAGTAAAGTATGGGCTTTCCGTGAAAAGGCATTGCTCGAATTGGAAAAACGTGTTACCGCTCCTCAGTTGCTACCACCAGCTTCGCAACCAGACTCGGCGGAACCAGATCCACGGGGCGAATTGCGTGCAATCACATTCCTTATGAAAAGGGCATTGGAAGATCAAGTGAGTGACTAGTTGATGATGTGGTCATAATGTCTCGTCGCCCATGCTTCTCTCGTTTTTTCGGAACGTTTTGTTCAAAATAAAATAATTCCTCACGCCACACAAACACCGGAGTCACCAATAGAACTCCATGGATGCACACCGCATAGTGGCACTCTGTTGAAAATCATCAACTGCAGTGCGTATTTTAACCGATTCCCGCATTTGAAACTCAAATTCGGTGTGTTTGTTTGTGTTCGTGTCTTTTTTTGGTTGTGCCAAGAGGTTGCCACCAAAACTAGGGCCTTACGGTTATACGTTAGCCATTTGTCATTCTAGAGGTAAAAACGAAACATTTCACTAAATATCAATGGTATATGAAACCACTCATCCCACAATCTCTACGCTGCATTTATTATTGGAAAGATATGGAAACACTTCACAGCTCTTTATGCCTATTTTGCTTCATCGTGAACTTCACAGTGTCTTGTAGTGTCATCTGCGGGTACTCCACGGCAAATCGCTAATAATTATTAGAAAATATACCATTCAAAAAAGTAATTTCAGTTATTTGTTCCAGATTTACTTGCCAATATGTTACCAATTTTCGAAATTGTGCGGTTCAGTAATGATATCTGCTTAGTTTAAAATTCGTGCTTGAACACAGCGGTAGTTGATTTTGTGAAGACGAAGAAGAAAGTTTATCTAGCTATTTGTAATCTAAGCAAGAAGAGGAAAATGATTTGACGTCAAGCATATGCAATTACAGTTATTAAAGACAACTCATAAAAGAACGAGACAGACCGCAAGATGATAAAATTCAGATTGGCATTTTGACAATCGTTGAATTGATCCAAATACTCAGAATCATTTACCTCGGTATGATTTGGAACAAAGAATGGACGCCATCCATACTTTGGTACCATGTGGGCTTTACCATCTGAATTACGAAGTCATATATATATATATATATATATATATATATATATATATATATATATATATCGGCTTGAAAAAAACATGGTACCATCTCAACAGGACATATTTTGTATAACGTGTTGAATGACAGACGCTAGCAGCTTATACGCTATCGGGAATCGGCTAAAGCTCCAATGGTTGGCACAATCACTGCGCGAGACCCTCCTAAATCTGGTTTTCAATTGTTTATGGGGAACAGGGGTCCACGAACAAGCCATACAGCATTCGCGTCACTGGATTCGATTCCGAGCCATGTCTCTCAGCATCTCCATCCAACAGCAATCCTCATCGCTTGGGCCCCAACCGGGAGGGCGCGAAGCACCAACCAGGGTCGAAAACGAAGCTAACTGCGTCATGCGCCTACGCCGGGTCATAGCCTGATCGGCACGCTGCTTCTTTCAGCCCTACCCGGCACGTGTACAAAATGCATCCACATAACATGCTTGAGCCGTCGGAGGCGGTGTAGAGTGATTATCTCAGTTAGAGGGCGACTACCAGTACCGAACACACGACGATGCACTCCATCGTAACTCACCGGCTTTTCCCACTAGACACGAGCAATACTTCGAAGACGTTGGTGGTCGAATACATAAATCTGCCGAGCATTCTCAGTGTGGAGGATCCAGGTCTTGCAACCCTTAAGAACAATACGAACTGTGGCATTGTACACCCTTCCCTTATAAGCATCGGCGTCTCGTAATGAATGTTGCCAGATTAAAAAGACACCGAGGGCGATGAAGAGCATCAGCTGACGGGAGCGAAATCGGTGGGACTTGGATACTAAACGAAGGAGGATGTGAGAGATCAGACACTGGACTTCCCTCGGAGACTCAACCGTATGTATGGCCGAGTGCAGTTTCCGAAGAATGTGAAGTGGGTCAGAGGGGGGGGGGGCGAGGTTTAGGGTTTGCGTAACCAACGTGTATGTACCATGTGGAATGTCATTGCGACCTTGTATTTGAATGGCGTAACGATCATTGTGTAAGATATGTATCATTTGCGTTGTTCTTGGTGTTGTGAACTGTTGTACTTCTCGGTTGCCCTGTCCTAACTGGACATTTTTGTTCGAGGTTGCACCTCTTGCTTTTGTACAACCAAGCGCTTCCTGCAAGACAGCAGCGTTGGTCTAGATGATCCGATGGCCAGTTGTATGGTTTATTCGCCTCTTCTGGAAACCACTGTTAGCCGGTGACTGATAGCTCAATTCAAACGCCCTTCGGATGAGGCCAAACACCCCTCCGCCACAGATGTCGGTGAGCATAGTGTTGTACACTTTATATGCCACCCGTGGTTGGTATAGAATCAAGGTTGAGCCATCTGCGTTGGAGTGGCCATCAGTCAGCCAACCCGGTGGAGAACGCCGGCCATTCGCCTTCACCCTTACACTTACGCCACGAGAATGCGGTATGTAGGACCTCATCAGCAGAAACAGTTTGAGACTTGCGGTCATTTGGGAGCATTTCGAGAGGCGTTCAGGGCGGGTCGCCTTCTCGAAACCTGAGACAGCCAGTCCGACTACACTGAGGCATTTAGAGGCTGAATACTGGATCACGACGACGAGATGCTACTCTATAGCTTACTCAACGACGTCAACGATATACGAATTCACTGTCACGCACATCATCTGAGCAGTTAAGTAGAGCAACTTAGTTGGCGCTAATCCGCGATAGGTGTGCATATTAATCCTGTAAAGAAAGACATCACACTGCCTACGGTGAATGGAGCATGCTTAACGTCGGTCCAATCATCATCTTGTCCTCACTCGGCATCGTAGCAGACCGTAAAACAGGATACGGCGTTCAGATCATAATTTTACGCTGGGCTATGAGAAAGTACTGACTACATTGGTTGCATTCTTATCTTACGATTTGGGCTCAAGTTGTGAGGCGTGGTAATATTGTGGTGTACAGCTTGGAATAGAAGCCAGTGGAGAAAATATAGTGTTTTTCGCGCTCAGTAAACTTCAATAATAAGTGTTCGGGAATATTCCAGCTAGGAAAAAATACAAATTCTTTCGGGGAAAATACTTATTATATCTCTACTCCCATGTTTGTTATTTTTCGGGTTGTATTCATTTTTTTTCTTGTCGGCACCACGCCTGAATCCAGGCTGGTGTGAAAATAATGTTACGCTGGCAATTGCAGATACCGGATCTCCATGGCTCTACGTGAAATTGGTTGCCTTTAGCGAAATACAACCGCCTCCATTTTTCAGAATGGAAACTTCAGAGAAGTGGGTTTGTTCAGCATCGTGTCCAAACCACTCCTTTGAATTGCTGCCTGTAGCCTGTTTAACGGTCGTGTATTGTGGATGGCTTCGTGAGAGTGAAGCTGGATTTAGGCCCCGGTTCAGCTTTTATCGACCTAAATAGCGTAAACATGATGGTTGGAGACAATGAGAGTTAGATCAGTACATCGTAAATCAGTGGTACTTTTCTATTCCATTTCTTCATTTGTCGTTCTCGCTTTATTATTTTCATTTTGAGTTTCAATTCGGTTTCTTGCTAACAAATAGCAACAAGAATCGCCTCCTCTAGGTGCGGGAGTAACGGTTGTCTAAACCGAATACGAGCGTGACCATTATCGGTCGAATATGGATTGGAATTTATTATGCCCACGTGAATCGTTCAAAACTCTGGTGTTTAGAACCGGAAGTCAATCGATTGAAATACTTTTCGTTTTGTCTGAACGGATGGTATCACCCGTATATGTGACCGCTGTCGTATGTGCACTGATAGGCCTTTGGACTAAATTGAATTGGTTGAATTTTTGTCATTGGTTTTGTTGTTATTGTCATTATTGTTATTTAATAGTGAGTGGATTGCCTTGAGTTCGTCGCATCCGCAATCAGACTTTGATTCATTTGATGAACGAGTTTTAATTCACTAAATGTCTCTTTTTTGGTTTCCGTTAATACAGTTTTTATAAATCACAACCACATCGTGATACACCAGAAAAACTGGAGTGTTATGGATCGTTACAGTTCGAATATTCAGTACTAAAAGTTTTAGTTCCTGTTCACGGGTAGATGCTCCAGCTTGTTGTGTTGTTCGCCCAGTGTGCTGTACGTGACTTCAGATACAATTTATTAATGTAATTCGTTCACTGGGTTCCAGTCCGTAACCTGACGAAACCGTAACTGGTGGTCCAGGTCGTGAAGAATGTTTTGGACTTTCTGCCTGGGATATTTGAAATGACCAGTTTCTACGGTCAACGTCATTTGCGGTCAGAATTTCTTAAACGTTACTTTTTGTACTCCTCAGGTATTTTTGTTGTGTTTTCGATTTATTTTATCCTTGGCTGTATTATTCTAAAGAACCAGCAAAAGATAGTATTTGACGGTCCAGAAAATAGTGAAATTGACTATTGACTTAATAATGTCATCGTCCAACCATGCGGGTTAGCGGTGCTCACGTGTATGAACAAATAGCCATGATTTTGACGTATTATCTGAACCCCACACGCAGCCGGTCTTGCATGTTTCATTGACTTGACTGTGTATCAACTTCGTCCGTTGCGATTCATATGGAGTGTCTATTCCGTAACTGTGGGTCAAACGGTGCAACACAGTTGTCGGCATCTAACTTTCAATTGTTTCTCAATTATTTTTATATTTTCAAATCCTTCATCCTTATGGTTTGCACCTTCCTCATTCTGTTCTTCCTGTCATTTGACGTTCCAGGTATTATCGATTTTCCGGTTGGCTGTCCATTTCCTAAAACCGTTAGTGATTGATTTTGTCGAACGGTACATGATTCCGCGACCGGAATTACACTATGCACTGGATAAATTACTTCCTGTACTGTTCCGTCGTACAGGAGACACAGCCGTACGCATTCGTGAAGTGGCCAAAAAGCAAGTCCTCAGCATGGCCCAATGGCCTCAGGTCAGTGAGGGGATTTTTCCCCTTTCCCTCTGACTCCACTTGGTTTATGATTTTATCGGTTGAACTGCAGTGGTTGTAGCCACGCAAGAACGGGAGTCTGTTATCCAATAAATCTTTTCAATTTTTTGTCTCATCATCGAATAACTGAAGGTAGATTGAAATACTGATGAAATGATGAATAGTTTCAATTTGTGTGTGCCTGGGGAACAATTTATTTAGTTCTATCCGTACACAATTTCTCTGAGTGCGACGGCATCAGTCGTGTTTTACTCACACGAGAGTAAGGACACATCCCATAACCCAGCAGAATTACGCTGCCTCATCCGAAAGAATGTGCAGTAATGGCTTTGATAATTTCAGTCGAACGGAGCCACATAGGGTCCCAATAACTCATGCATTGCAAGATTAGAGGCGATGACATTGTTCTGTCCATCACTGAGGTTGGTAGGCGCTGGCCGGATCTGCTCCTCGTACCTCAGGCTGATGAGTTCGTGACCACTCGACAACCGCTGGCCACATGAAGCGGAGGCAACAATGTGATTTTTTATATTCATACATCATGTTTGATACACAGCGTGTTCGGTGCATTCGTCTATTACGATGAGTCACTTAGTTAATTTTCCTCATTAGACCTACTGTAGTTTCCCAGGATTTACTTTGGAACGTTTTTATTCAACAGTTGGCATTATTGATTTATTTTTCTGTCGTTTAGTGGCTTTAAACTGAAGTGGCCAAAGTCGTCAACTTATTTCAAATCCCTCAGTTCGTGTGTGCGTGTGCGTGTGTGTGTGCGTGTGCGTGTGTGTAAGTATGTGTGAGCGAGAGAGAATGTGAGTGTGAGTGTGTGTGCGTGCGCGCGTGTGCGTGTGTTCTGTTTGTCCGTCATCTCGAGGATTTATAACGCTTACATTCAGTCCATCATATATTGTTTCGTGAGGCTATTGGTTAGGATTTTGATCTTGTGTGTCACACTACTGTTAGCATTTCGTACGAAAATGTCAATGCGAATTGTTGAAACGGTCATGTCACCGGAGAATGAAGTGTGTGTTTTGGGCTTCCGAATTTTGTGTATGTGGGTATTCATATGATACAATTCATACGCGCGCACACACACATGCAACTAATTGTAATTTGTCACTGAGTCGCCACATCGATCAGATTAATCAAAAAACTAAGCTGTTGCTCCACACGATGTCCACATTATCAAGCATCCTCCTTTTCTTTCACAGCTTGTTTGTTACTCCTGATCGTATCGATCCCCTTTTTTATCAAACGGAACGACTAAATACTTGTCACTTGACACTTGAGTACATTAACCGAACTTTTGGACAGTCCAAATCGAATGCTATCAACTTGACATTCAGTATTATCTCAGTCAATAACTTAATTAATTTCCTACACGGATTTGTTCTGTGCATTATTTTTTGATGGACGCGTGCCTCCGAAGTACCGCTTCATACATTCCCCAAACAGATCTGCTTGGTTATCGTTTTAGGCCTTTATGTGGACTGATATATTCTGTCAAACTGCGGTCCATTGCTAGAAAAATACATTCTTGTGGTAGCATAATTATTTCCGTACCGACATTGATACTCCTTTTGTACACGAAACTTTAGTCTCAACTTTCACATTACTTGCCTTTCTCTATATTTCGCTCTATTTGCACCAGCTTCGTCAAAGTACGGCGTACTGGAATGAGGTATTACGCCCATTTTCAACTGTCACATTAGATCGATTGGCTCTAAGTCGAATGGAATTGGTCACTGAATTGTATGCAGCTCGTGGGATTGATTCTGCCCCTCTACCCTCATCCGAGCCTACCGGTGGAGGATCACACAACGGTTTCACACTGGAAGCAGTCGTTTTTTTCACTGCACAGGCACTCACGCATCGATCAAACGAAGTGAGCTCTTTGGAGTAGATTGGTTTCGGTAGTTATTATTTAATGATTCCTCACGCCACACAAACACTGAGGGAACAATAATTGTACCAACCACACTGCACATTTATGAGTTTTCGCTGATGAGTTGGGCGTTCTTGATGCATACTGATTCGTTATTCGAGTGGTTATAATTGTTGAGGATATTGGAATCGTATGAATTCGCAGCCCAAGTAAATTAGCTTGATTTCTGCTGGCTCACTGAGTTGAACCGCTTGATCGCAGACGTCTTATTCGCAATCATTGTGATATCACTAGAACTTTTGGCACGAGAAAAATACCAGCTCAAATAAAAAAGTGTAATCACCTGACGATGGGTTTATGGATGAAATATCTTGTTTGTACTGCAAACGTGTTTTTTTTTCTACTGGTAATGACCATCATTTTACCCACCAGTGATCGTTCTTTCGCTGAAAGTGGTAGGTCAGTTTTACTATACAACTCTGAAACTTGATGTTTGCGTATTTTGGATTCACAGAGGCTCGATTATTAACCGTCGAATCCATTGAAGTATTATCGGAACGCGGTCTGAACACCAAATCAGCAAGTCTGGTTTTAGTCATTGAGTGTTAGACAGTCCAATTCGGTCTCCAGTTCCAGCGCTCAGTCTGGCCAAATAATATCAATTGGAGCATTCATTACTTTTGTAGACAGACCTCGATATGCTCCAGTTACTAAGACAATTAGCGGTTGTCGGATGCATCAGGCTAAAAAGTACCCTACCGGACGTTTGTAGACATTGAGATATCAGTAGCGCACTTTTGGACTCAACAATCCGCAACCTTGGGCGCCCACACAACATCCGTTTCTCATTTAAGTGACGGGTGTACAATATGACTACAGTGTCCCTATCAGCAATCTTTCGGCATGGCTGGAATAAGATCTGGTTTTCACTCCATAACTTTGTGGATGTATGAAGAAGCTGACGTCTTCACCGATCTCATTAGGTCCTTGCAACTCCCCGTTCGGGATCTTAATGCGAGTTGTCTCATTTGGGCGTAATTTTGGCTACACACAAAACGGAAACATGACTATTTCGATTTTGGCCTTTCTGTTGTTCTGCGGGGAACTTTTTCTGGAATAAATTATGCATCATTTATTAGTATTACCTAATCCAACTGTTGGCGTTTTATCGATGGTGAGTGAGGATAAATAAAATTGACTGTGGCAGGTGTTTTTGACAACCGCCGTTTGGCAAGTAGTTTGCAAGCTATACGGAAAATCTAACACATCAGTAAGCAAAAGCCGTGGGGTTATTATTTGACTTGGTGAGTGACAAACTTGCTATTTGAAATTCCCCGTTGTAGATGTATTTTTCAAATATTTCCGAATAATTCATCCACCGTGGAGCGTTTTGTTTCTCAAATACCAGCATATTTTCACACAACCAGTCTGTTTTGGTTTTGAACCAAAGTATGCAGGGATACAATCATTTTACCTTCTGTTTATGAATACTGATTGTCAGTATTTGCTCTTTACCAACACTGCATGGTATATTGCTTCCTGTCTTGCCAAACCTATTTATCTGAATTATCAACTGTCGTTCTTTGAATCCTAATGAGTAAAAATATTTTACTTGACCAGAGCGTTCCATCTGGTCCATAAAGTGTTGTCTAATTTAGGATCTCCATTTGCAAATACCAAACAACCAGAGTATCTGGTTACTGACATAGCCCATGATCGCACGACTTCCCTCCAATAGTAATAAAATTCTTCCATCTGTCTGATGAATCCAGCTCTTCTAATTTTATTAAATTCGTGGTTTATTCTCAATAATTATAGGTTCGTGAAGCTGCAGAAAATCTAATGGTCGCGTTGTATCGGGCAGAGAACCGGTCGATGATTCGAAGTTGTCTACCTTCTGCAGATGACGTGAAAACTCAACGTCATCCACTTTATCGACGTTTGCTCGGTAAATTTGAACGAATTGATATAAAATATGCCCCTGTCGATGCGCCTCCTAATGGCGCGGTTCCAGATGCCACGAAAAAACAGAAGGACTTAGAAGCACTGCAGGTAAATGATGCTCGTATACTGGAAAGATTTACTGATAATTTCCACTTTTCCAGAGAAGCACCAATTAGATAGGGTATGAACTGAAATCAGACTATAGATTGTGTGGTCATCAAGTATGCAAATACCGACTTTGTCAATTTTGCTCAGCTCTTTTCGTTGGATGTTTATCGCCCACTGCAATGAAGACGATGGTTCTGTTTTCTTCCGCAACGAGAACCTCAAAAGTCTTAAGAAAGTAGGAAGAGAAGTACAAATAGTGATATGAAGTCAATAAAAAGTGTGTAAACGTGAGGGCCCCTACCGGTCGCGAAACCTAACCGTATCCTCCACTTTATTTAATCATTGAGTGATTGCATTTCTTGTACTTTACTCGACCAACAACAATGCAAATAACGGATGTCTTACAAAACGATCGGTACACATAATCACGCTAATATTCTCACACGGTACACACACGTTGGTTATTCAAATCCCTTCACATCACCCCCTCACACACTTCCACATTCTTCGGGAACTGCACTCGGCCATACATACGGTTGAGTCTCCGAGGAAAGTCCAGTCCCTGATCTCTCACATCCTCCTTCGTTTAGTATCCAAGTCCCACCGATTTCGCTTCCGTCAGCTGATGCTCTTCACCGCCCTCGGTGTCTTTTTAATCTGGCAACATTTATTACGCGACGCTGATGCGTATAAGACAACAGGTGTGTTTAGCTCGAGCTGGAGACCCCTGATATCGACGTGTGTTGTATCCAAGACTTCAGCTCGGTCGCTCGATTGATGCCTCCATCTAATCCTTTTGTGAAGTTTCACTGGCGTTTATCTGGGGACTCTAAAGCTACGACTGCTGGTCTTGCTGACGTAGGCGTATTTTAGTGAGAGGACTGATGATGCTCTACATGACTAGATCCCTGCTAACATTCGGTTGTGTACAGTGAGACTTAAAGGTTCGTGAAAAGTGTGCAAAAACCGTTCTGATAGACGCAATTTATTTGTCATCTCAGTTTATGCACCAACAGATTGCAACCCAAATGCAATCAAAAATATTTTCTACCAAAAGTTACGCGACTTCCTACGTAAAGCAAATCGGGGTGATATCGTGATTTCAGCTGGAGACATGAATGCTAAAGTAGGTTGACTGTCTTCGGACGAGGTGCAATTGTTGTCGATTCATGTCGTAGAGGAAATGGGGAACGTTCGTTTGCCCTGTGTTGAGATCACCGACTGTGTCTCGCCAGTATGAACTTCAGATTTTCTACTCGCTGGTGTGCAATTAGCAACAAATGGCTGGGGTTGCATACAAAATTGCCGGTCGTACCGAAGCACTCCACTGTACTCCAAGCACGTGTTAGTTTGCACTGAGCTGTCCATGTGTTTTGGTGGGTGTGCCAAATGTACGATGCCGCAGCGGTTACAACGCGATATGCTGTCTGATCCGTCTTGCCTCTCAAGTTTGCGAAGCTCGCTATCTGTAGAGCTAGGATTGACGTCATCATATGACATCAATCAGCACCGGTGGCTTACTGAGGATGTTTTGTATTCTGCTGACACTGAGTTGTGGCCTGACCCGTCGTGTCGTGATTTCTACCGAGTCTCTTCGCCTTCTTGAATGATAATGAAGCACGGTTCACAACGAGACGTAAACTCAGCGCAATTCTTCATAGGGATTGCGAAATCTGGTCTCAAAGGGAATCAAAGATGGAAAATATTGATGCTATGGGAAACTTCATCAAGCTATTTCATTTCATCCGAATGACGGATAAGAAGACATTTGTTATGAGCGAAACGATCCTTGAAAGTGACGGTTCGCTTATCCATAGTCTGCAGTGACGTGTTGTGCTCTGTGTGGAGCACTTCAGAGCACAGTTTAGTTGGCCCTGGACGTCAGCCACTCCCGTAGCCTTTTTTGGTACAAATCTTGTGGTCGGTTTTGACAGACCCACTTTCTGTGTCGGAGATCCGCAAGCAAATCCAAGCCCTGGGACATCCCATTTCCTTTTTACAGCCCCAGTTGAAGATGGTGGAATGGAGCTTGTTAGATAGTTTAACATTTTGTTCTCCAAGACAACCCCCCTCTGAGAAAGTCCGCTCTTTGTGTGTGGAGGGGGGGATCGATCGTTGTCCCATATTTGAGAGGGTCTTGCGCAGTGTCTGCACGAAACACAAGACATAAGTCTTATTAGTAAAATAACTTCACAGGTTGTACAACACTGGCGACTAATAGGCTGGGTTGCTTACCAATCGTGAGTGCGTCGATCAAATGTGGACCTTGGGACAGTCGTTACAGCACCGTTGCGCCTTTTGTAAACGAACGACCATCGTGCTTCTAGACATTCGCGCGACTTTCGACTCCGTCGATATGTCTGCACTATTCCGCTGTTCCTTGAGGCATGATACAACCAATCCCTTCGACGTCTCCAGTGGAGTACGATGAGGCTGCCTTATATCCTCGTTTCTTTTCAACTTTACTTTAATCTAATTCAGAACGTTTTGTTCGGTCTCCCAAACGGTAGGGTTAAACTGCCCCTAGAGAGCAGAGTTTTTAAGTAGAGTATGCCAGTGATACCGCTTAGCTAAGCGACAGTGAATAGACAATTCAACGCACACTGGATCGCTTGGCGATTGAGGTGTTCCGATATTTTATGTGCCTTACGCCTTTAAAGTGCTAGGAACTTCTTCAAGACTGGCGAGAGCCTGCACTCACCCTTTGTGGTGATTAGTTGGAGGTATTCAGTACCTTTAAGTATCTCGGAAGCTTGATCACAGCTGGCGGCGATGTTGAGTAGGAGATCGCATCATGCATTGTGAAAGCCAGAGCAGCTTTCGCGCACCGGTGCCATCTGCGTCGTTGTCATATCATTCGGCTTTCGCTCAGGTGAAGAGTGTACAATGCCACAGTTCGTATTGTTCTTAAGGGTTGCAAGACCTGGATCCTCCACACTGAGAATGCTCGGCAGATTTATGTATTCGACCACCAACGTCTTCGAAGTATTGCTCGTGTCTAGTGGGAAAAGCCGGTGAGTTACGATGGAGTGCATCGTCGTGTGTTCGGTACTGGTAGTCGCCCTCTAACTGAGATAATCACTCTACACCGCCTCCGACGGCTCAAGCATGTTATGTGGATGCATTTTGTACACGTGCCGGGTAGGGCTGAAAGAAGCAGCGTGCCGATCAGGCTATGACCCGGCGTAGGCGCATGACGCAGTTAGCTTCGTTTTCGACCCTGGTTGGTGCTTCGCGCCCTCCCGGTTGGGGCCCAAGCGATGAGGATTGCTGTTGGATGGAGATGCTGAGAGACATGGCTCGGAATCGAATCCAGTGACGCGAATGCTGTATGGCTTGTTCATGCACTTCCACCCTCCATAAACAACTGGGAAACAGACAGAGATCTAAAAAACGTATGCGGTGAAATCAGTTAAAAGAGTTTTGCTCTCACTTGTTCTGATTTTCATGTTGTCCTCAGTTTCCTCCCATCTTGTAACCTTTTTCCGTTTTTTGCGTCGGGCCCATGCTTGTTTTCAAGCCGATATATATATATATATATATATATATATATATATATATATATATATATATATGAAAATACTGTAAATTTACGCGATTCTAGTGGAAGTAACGTTCCACCCCATTAGCACCTATTCAGTTTTGGAGCCTTTTTATTACGTGCGTGCGCATGGGTGCAGTGGAAGGCCCACTGTACTATCAGACACCACCGACTCTCTGATGCAGACAAATGGAGTTAAGATCCATGTAGTATCTGAATTTATCAAGCACGGTAATGATCCTGAAGCCAGTGAGTTTCTGTCTACAACCATAGTGCCTGGAGGTGGCTGGATTCGAACCTATGATTGCCGTGATGAAGCCTAGACCGCTCGACCACTTGAACGTTTTCTGGTACATTCATAAACACACGTTGAGTCGGACTCTTCTTGGCGGCTTCTGCAGTTATTCAGACTGCTGACTGGACGGTTTTTTGGCCTTAGAAGTAGTAAGTTCCGTTTCCGAGTTATTATGTCCAAAGTACCCAGGAGGTTGTCCAATGGGAGCTGCTGATCGTGGGCGGGTGGCTGCTATGTTCCTCGGAAACTCACAGCTGCCTTTGGATTCCGTCCAGCCGTGCGTTATTCGTTTTATTCGGAAGTGACTGACGAGGGGATAGTCGAATGACTGAAACTAGAACAGTTGGTATGTATCACTGGAATAATGGTTGCGCGTTACCTGCGTTATTCACACGATTGGCCATCAGCTGGTAAATCAGCTCTCCGGTTAGCGGAAAGTCGTCGGTTCGATTCCCGTCTGTTACTTGAGTTTTTCACTGTTAAAAAGCGAGGGCAGTTGTATCTAAGCCCCATTTACACCGTACAGAATGTTTTTTGTTTAACTTTTCCTGGCCGTTTTGAATGGTTCGCAGGTATTGTCGACCATAAGACGGGTAACGAAGTCCCTCGAAACGCCACCTTAGAGCTAAAACGATTTGTACGGTTGCAATAACATGATTATGAATAACTTCAACACGTATTAGAGCAGTATGCTATTCAGGCTTCTGAAGGATCCCAAGACTGGTGCTCCGATAGTAATCCAAATTAAGGTTGAACTCATTGTCAAAATGGAAGGTAAAAAGTGGTATTCTTTTTTAATTTAAACTTTCTTTTCGTCGATACCAAGTACACCATAATAATAACTGTTCACATCAGATCAAATTTCTTAGGTATGGAACCGCTTTTCTCGGATTTAAGCATGATATGAAGGGGAAGAAAAGTTTATTTTCAAAGGTTTTTACGCTTCAATTTCGACAGTGTATGTTTATTTTTGGTGTAATAAAAGTGATCTGATTAGTCTGATCACTCCATGTTCGCCATGATACAGAAAAGTCATTTCCCTTCGTTATGTTCACCTACGAGATGGTAACTCGAACCGAAACCGTCTGGTCATATTATTGATGAATGATCCAAAGGTAACTGGATATGACGTGAACGTTGCAGTTTGGCAAACATTATGAATTCCAGTACAATGTGTATAGGAATTCGGTCATGAATACTGAAAAATATCAGAACAATAAAGTGTACTGTAATCTCGACAAACCTTACTCTCTTGGCCGCTACCGGCAGTTTTGCTACGCGAAATTACTTCGTGATTGTGGTCGCCTGCGTACTTTTTTCATCGTATTAGGTACATTCCTGTTTCGATGCGACCATATCACGACCTGTTTTCGCTGGGTTATCTTTTTTCGTACCCTTTTGTTCCAGAATCGCAACTAATTGCGACATAGCAGGCGGCGTGCAAACTGAAAAATTGCTGATTTCATCACACCACCATCCGACCAACGAGATGGACATGGATTTACGAATCCGGTTCATTACTTCTGTTCGTTTAACTCTATCGGTCTTTTGCAGAAATTGGACGGACACCGCTAACACCAGCGGGACGCACATAATGCACAATATTATTACAGAGTATTGCACACTTGATGGGTGTTTCCGTGGTCTTTCTCAGTTTTTACCAAACAGATGTCTGTAGCGTGAATGGGGCGTCTGTTCCTTAAGGGTCGAGTAATAGCTGCGACAGTTCTCGCGTGCTGTTTGGAAAACCTGACCACCGCGAGCTATAGGCACGAGGTCAGCATTGCGCGGTTGCGTTAGGAGCATTGGATGTGCAATTTTGATACTAGGTGATTTATTATTCTGGCGCATGTTTTCGGATTGATTTTGTTATATTGTTTGATCAGTTTTATCGCCCCGATTCTGTGTGATTGGTTTCAAACTGGTATTCATTGTTGCCCCATCGAATGAACCGCTTTGTGTTTTAAATCTGCTTCAGTTCTCATTGTGAATATTATTGTTATGTTCTGAAACATATACTGATTATTATGTAAGTAACTCCATTGTATTCCCGTAAACTATCCCCGTTCTATTACAAACAATTGTTTCATTATTTCTCTCTCTCTCTCCTATCTTTCCATGTACTCACATCTGAGTTGAAGAAGGTCAGATGTGCAGCTCAATTTATGTGGGAACGATCAAGTGATACAGTTCAGTTGGTCTTTCTCTCATGGGGTTCAAGGATGTGAAACGAAATGAGCTAGACCATAACACGGAAGAAACTTTTTGGGAGTGTTAGTACAACAGTAACTACAATGGACTCAGTATGTTATTGGGGACTAGACCGTAATGAACCAGCCTCTTCTTGATATCCTTTTCTTGTGGCTAATACATTTACATGGATAGGGAAAATATGGGTTCTGAAAAGTAATATTATTCAAGTAATAAAAATCCTTAACAACCACATTGCCACTAGAATAACTTTTGAGAGAGGGATTATGGATAGAAAATGCAAACAATATTGTCTTCCGACCTGTGAGAAAGAAGTGAAGGATTTAGCGAGGCATTGGACCAAGTCAACTTCTTCTATCAGATCTAACTCTGTATTGGTACCTATATTAGCCGGAGAATGAATTCACCTGCAGCAAACTTATTTTTTGTAGTCGTCCATGTATTGATTCTAACGTAGTAGGCGACCATGTGTCCACAGCTCGCAGTTCGTTTTCTTGGAAGCAGTTCCTGAGGTGACAAGAAACTGTTACGTTATTTCAAGATCAAAATTCCTCCATCCACTTGGTTTCGATTTGATAGATGATGGCCAGTGCCCGCAAGCCAAGTTGTCATTCCGCATCAGTTCTGGCTGCCTATAAATGAGGTTGATTTATGTATTTCGTTCGGTGCCCATTGATTAGTAGTTTTACACGCACTCCAACCTCCGCACTTGAGACCATATCCGTTATTAGTATAATTCAGTTCATATCGTGATATTATCAACGATGAACTCGTAAGACATCAGTTTTCGGTTTGGGTTTTCAGGCCGAGGTTCAACAAGTACGGGCCATGATACAGGCCGGCGTGAGTCGAGTACATGCCAGTCCGGCTCGAGCTGAACGTGGTCGACCGTCCAAAGTGAAACCGGTTAAGCAGCGACCTTCAAACATGCGTCAATCAAACCCCCCGTCCTCAACCCATGCACATGCACTCACGCGATCTGAAACTGAAGCAACAACGAAGACAAAAGGAGCAACCACGGCAACACGACAATCGCCTCGTAGTCCTAGACGCGTCCCATCTCGTCCGGCGGACTCCGCGCCACAGGATTGGTCTGATACGGGTCCTATGCCCCCGGGTCAGCTGACCAGTGAAGCAGAACTATTACTCACTTTGGATAAAACGTGCATTTTCTGTGGTGAACGGAACGAGCAGTTCACGGAAGAAGGTTTGGATTTACATTATTGGAAAGACTGTCCCATGCTACATCGTTGCACGAATTGCAAGCAGGTCAGTGTGCTGGTTAAATATTGAAGATACAGGAATTCTGATGGTAGTTTGTTTCTCAAAAATCATTGCTTATGGATACAGTCGGTTTTCCTCATCGCAATGCTTTCACGCGTAATCAATGTTGTCCACTAACGTCAACAAATCAGCGAATTCCTTTCAGTTCAAATTCATCATCCACTTACCTTACACTTCTAAGTTCTAGTGTTATTCGCAAAAGCACCGCATCAGTCAAAAAGGACGGGCCGAGTTATGAAGACCAACTAAGCGTTAAATAAAACCGACGGGAATCACTCTACTTTTTCAGAATAATGAATTTAGTTTCTATATTCCTCCGGTTGACGATGACATATTTTTCCCCTAGCACGTTAGGCTGGAGTTAACATCTCATGGTCATATACACTAAAGTTTCCGCTAACAGACTACTCCCTCCCATCGAACAAAAATGAGTTAGTTGAATGTCATTAATTCATTTAATATGACATAACAAGATGTTAGTGAAATAATTGAATAACTTGAACGGATGATCACTTTTTCATCAACCTTGTATAGATCGAATGCGTCGCTGTGGCGTTCGCATTCAGGAAAGTTTGTGATTGTATGGTCGGTATCATCTGCCTCTCATCAACTTTCAGTGTCATGGAGACAGGACTTTTGCGTTTTGTCAACAAAAAAGTGCTAATACAAACCAAATATCTGGTAAACTCACTTTATTTAACCAAAATTGGGTGATGTTCAAATTTTTTTCCAGCGTTTACTTACCGCCTCGGAGGTCAGATGTGCCAATCTCTCCACAGCCGTTTGCTTTGGTGGTAGACAGCCACCCCATGGTTTGTTACCACGCCTGACCTACTGAGATCTTACGCGGTTATCCACTCAAAATTTCGTAGTCGTTTTAGGCTGTGGCTTATTGCTCTTCCACTGCATTTCTGCTGAGATATGTTATGCGAAACGTCAGGGGTGTACCATCACAACGTGCAGTGAAATCTCGTTTGATATCAAATACTCAGTTGATAATAGGACCCGTCGTGTGTTGATGCACCAAATAATACCTTACCAGTCACAAAACAGCATTGATGAGATAAAATAACCGATGATCAAAAAACCACATACCCCCTCTGTTATACGTTATGTGAAACTAAAACAATGTGAGGAGGCGCTACATGTCAACCGTTTTTGTGCTTATACAATATGATGAGCATCGTTCCGCTGGATGCTAACGGCTTCGATTTGGGATTGCGCCACATCACTGTGATGGATTTGGTCGGGCCAACCTTGTGACCTGATGCAATTCCTTGTTTCGCAACTGACGAAACCGGAGATTTGACGTTACTCTCTGCGACCGCGTTAGATTGCGTCATTGATTTTGGCCAACCATCTGAGTATGCGCTCCGACACTCGTTGAGCCGAGCGGCGGTCTGTTCTGTCAATGTATGCGTCACCGAAACTACAAGTGAACTGATAGAGAACATGTGAGGCAAGACTGTCTAAGGGATTTTTGAAGCTAAACCTTCTGATGGTCTCTAGCAGACGTAATTGTGCCACTGTGTATGAGTATCTGATGGCTGACTTAGGATTTCTATTTACTTGGTTTATACATGGTCACGGTTAAATGGTACAATCAAGTAACTTGTTTCTTCCCAACTGTAATTTGTTTTTCTCATGCTTTCCTCGGCTTTCGGTGATGTTCATTGAACCTTTCGGGATGACCATTGGCCAGAAACGTTCCTTTTATGAACCCCTTTTCATTTTATCCTTGATTACTGGTGCAGATGTTCTGTGCTCTGTTGAAGAGCGTTCGGACTAATCCACGCTTGTAGTCCATTGGTGCAAAGCTAGAGAATTGTAAATAGTGACCGGCCCAAGCAACTTTTCGATAAACAGTCGGTTTGAACGTTACACTTGGAGGTCTGGTTAGTAGAATATCTAAAAAAGGTTGACTATTTGCACTTCCTTCTTCCTGAGTAACAGAAAGTTCAGGATGAATAGAGATTGTGGTAATAATAAAAAGGTAAAACGTTCCTCATTTGAAAAAATTAAAATGCGATCAAAATATTGTTTGTAAGGGGAAGCTTGCGAATTACTGCTTTTCGATCATTTCCAAAAACCTATCTTCCAAGGTTGGGTGACTTCTCATGGCCACACCATCGATTTGTTTGTAGTATTTTTCTTCAGAATAAAAGCGGATATTCTCTGTGAATAAAAAATGAGATCTTTGAAGTATTCCGTAGAGATAGGTAAATGAAGGCTATGCAAAGTAATAAAATCACGCAAATAATCAACTGTCTCACGAAGAGGTACCGTAGTGAAGAGGAACCTAACATCAACCGAGATGTCGCTAACATGGTGTTTACTGTGTCTACGAGTTCAAACGAGTCCAGACAGAATAGTGTTAGATTTTATCTGAATGGGGACAAGGATGTCAACAGGCCAGCGTGCAAGTTCCTAATATGCCCAGTTTTGTTTGTATAATATAGGCCTCGAAGGAACTCCATGTGTGTGGCATTTTGGTTACCCTCTTAAATGAGGCGTCGCTGTCCCAATTGGTTTTGGTTTTGTTGTGTATGTTTTCGGATATGAATCCATGTAAAAGTAGAATCTGTAGTTGTCTTGATATTATTTGTTTCTCTGCCAGAATATTGTTATCCGGGGTAGTGTCCGGTTTGAAACGTTGTGTCAAAAAGTGTCTTCCACCTTCTGTATGTACTGCTTCTTCATGGTAACAATGCCCGATCCTTCATCTTGTTAGTGGAACAATAAATCGTCCATTTGTTCCAGTTGTTTAACAGTCATTCGGTGTTCTGACAACAAACAACGCCATTGATGTAGAGATGCGGTTAGGTATTGCTCTGAGATATCAACTGGTTTTGCCTTGAACAAACCGGCTTTGTTGGAAGACGTGGGCACCAGATCTTTGAACTGGTCTTAGAAGTTTTCACATTGAACACCCGTTTGTAACTAGTCACTTTCGTAGGTGGTACTTTAAATTTTGGTTCCAATGAGAGCACTTCACTGTGCGCCGTGGTTACCTGACAATCAGAAAGATTTTGATGGCCAAACCCGAATTCAACCACCTGGTATGTTTGAACGCAGTAGGTTAATTTTCCGATCGGAAATTACCGTCATGTAAAGCAAAGTTCTGAGCTCAATTGGGGTGAAAAACATGTGACGCCCATCAGCGTGGCACCTTTTGTCTTCTTTGTTTGTTTGAAGGCACCTTCTGACCGACAATTTGACTGATCGTTGTAAGAATTCTACACATAATGCTCGTTGTGCCACTTCACACTTCGAGCTACAAAACTGTGGAGCACTATTCGAGGTCATCGAAATGGGGATTGCAGGTGTGTCAGAATTATTACACAGGTTACCGATAATCTCCACAAATCACAAATCAACGTTAATGTGGTGAAAGATTTGGGAATCAAATTATGCTGCCCAACACACAATGTGTTCAAAAGCTGTTCACAAGAGTCATTGATCTACTGCGATCATTTTCTCCATCTCAGAGTTCTCAGTCTGCTCATGATTAGCACCGATCAAGTAAATGGTGAACGATCAGCCGAGGTTTGATTGACATTCTATATCTCATTCCTATTTTCCCCTGCAAAACACCAACTATAACAGAAACTGAGGGCGGTATAGAAATTACAGCTGAAAAAAACTGTTCCCTTTCGTATATTCTTTCACTGAGCTCATTGGGGTTTTTGCCTAAAGCCTTAACCGTTTCTGCCCTATGAAGGTGTTACTTTCCTTATTACATGCGTGCGCATGAACTCAGTAACCTCAAAGGCCATCTGAACTATTATGGGATGAAATTGTTGCCATTTAATTTGCAGTTTCTGAGGTCACTTATTCGTGGCATTTCACAGGAAAGGTTTGATTGATGTACCGCAAAATTAGATAGCAGAGGGAGACTGCTCGCTCAACAAATATCGCCAATTATGCTTGTTGTCTGAAATGGATCGAATTGATAAACACCGATCACAATTATGAATTGATTCTTATTCTTGAACAGGCAAGAGTTTTGTTCGTTACAGCGATAAGTCTGTCATTTAATTCCCCATTTCCTGATGGTGCAGTTGACCTTCGTGATTATTCCTGTGTGAAAACACAGAAATTCGGCTGGGAAATTTTATATTTTGAACAATGCAACCTCTTCTGTTGGACACGTTTGTTTTTTGGAAAATAGACTTGCTGGTCGTCGGCACGTACCGGTCTAATCGCGATGCCAAATGTATTGATCCTCCTACTATTAGCCAAGAATCATTTGCAAGGCATCTAATCACATAATAATCCCTAATGTGTCAGTAAACTTACTGCTGCCGGGGTGCCTGCACTAGAGTGGTTTTTAGGATTGAGGAGTTAATCTTCCAGTCCTG
This sequence comes from Fasciola hepatica, assembly GCA_948099385.1. Taxonomy (NCBI): domain Eukaryota; kingdom Metazoa; phylum Platyhelminthes; class Trematoda; order Plagiorchiida; family Fasciolidae; genus Fasciola; species Fasciola hepatica. Next base: position 3,965,753 of record CANUEZ040000034.1, on the reverse strand, counting down.
TAACTAATATGTCTGTCCGTAAAGCAAAGGTATAACCAAATCCGTTGTGAACCAATGATTAGGTTATCCATCTTTCCAAAGAACACGGAGAACCTTCGGTAAAGTACAGCTCTACCACGGAGGGCTTATCTGACTCATAATTTTTTCACCATGATAATCACTACAGTTGGGATAAAGTGGTGATTGTCAGTAGTTCGCTTACGGTGGCATAGCTGTCCGGATGATTGCACCCTATGATTAAACGCAATGCCTTAGTTAGTCACTTTCAGAAGTCATATGCGTTTCAATCCTTTCTCATCCACAAGAAAATCAATCGAAATAAATGAATCCTCCAACCTCTCTATCTACACCCTACTTGGTTTTGGATATTCGATAGTGTTGTCACGCGTACAGAAGACCAATTTAGCTTTCGCATTTCTGAGCCGGCTATGGCAATGCCGCAATCACTTGTCCTGTGTACACTGTGGCAGTAGTTCAGAGCCCACGACGATGTCCGTTGAACTGGCACCGGCACGGGAACTACCGCTTTTGATGGTAGATAGTTTCCCATCTCACTTCTAAACTTGATATATTGAGACTTTGTGCAAGCGATCACCTTGATTCTCAGTATCCAGATTTCCTGTCATCGGTAGTTCACTAGTAACTGTATCTAGTTTATGTGCTCTGTGCTAAGACGCATAGACACAGAATCAGTAAAATAATGCCACAGTCAATCCAACTCGCTTCACTGGTTCTCATCGGATAGTGGTGATCGTTTTGATGCTGCGGCTGAATATAATCCCTTCGACCATATCATGGTGTATTTCAAATTAGCTCTACTTCATGTTCATTTCAATTCTATGTAGATTAGGCACATTCAATCTGATTCTTTTTATTTTCCTAATACATAACCAACACTGACTGCCCTACCAGATGAAATCTGGTTATCAATAAACCACATACGGTTCAGTTGTTCGATCGATTGTAAACTATTATTGTTCGAAACACCTGTGAGTCTGTTAGTACCCTACATATATGTAGGAATTATTGCTGAAGCAGGCGCAACGCATTTTCCTTCTTTCTACAAAGCCCTAGTCCTTTTTGCATGTCGTGTTTAATGCTCACGGATGTGCTTTCATGTCCGACACAGCAAACACAGCACACAGTTTCCGTTGCGATGTCCGTTATGGTCAGCGTTTTACATCCAGCGACGCATACCAATATTTAGAAAATGTTCATGAAAACATCCACCGATCACACTTTGCCATGACGTTTTGTGTACGGAGACTTTTTCGGGGAGCTCAGTGAACCCACTCTCCGTACTCGAGTTAACCCACCCTAGATCAAGCATTTGTGTTGTGGATTATGTCAATGGACGAGCTATCGGGGAAGCAGTCACTTATGAGCTTGTGCACAGCTAATTTTTCTGTACATCCAAATGGTCCGAGATAATTCGGTAATAACATTTAGTAGTATTCATGCGTCTCTGGTGCTCGATTCCCCTAAGTGTTCCAAACTTTGATTGCCACCATTCCTTTTCTTTGAGTTTTCCACTCTACTTAACACTTCAATCAGTAGTTCCCTCCTCTGGTCTTGATCGCTTTTTAGGGTCCTAGTGAGATTCTCGTTCAGAGATAGCAGCCAGAGTCGCCACACTGGGTGCATCGTTAGTGGCAGTTCAAACTGATACCGAACCTTTACTGCTTAACATTAGCGGTGGATCCATATGCTGTAGATCGACAGACGACAAGTTTGAACTGACATTCTCAGTTTGGGTTCATATTTTTGCGGTATCTAATCATCCCTCAAGAGCCACCGAGCTCGCCATTTATTCGTAATGTCTAGTATGTTCAATGTGTGTGTCTAGTGAACTACAAAAGTGGACACTTTTTTGGTCCGCACGACCCGATAAACTGACCAGAATTTCCAGATCCTTATGCACTATCGTAAAGTTGCTCATTTTTCATTTAGTAAATGTTGGTTCTCAAAGAAGAAGATACAGGGAGTCTTTCCGGTGAATCTACGTTGTGCGTATTCCAACTATTGGCAGGTTTCTATTGAAATTTGCGAACCTGATTAAGATGTCGAAATTCTTTGGGGAGGGTTCCACTCATACTATAAGTAGAGGTTTTAATTTGTTTGCGGAATTGGTAATCGTGCAATGTCAACGCTCATTTCAACGCTGAACCGCATAGAAGCTGTTTTATCCTTGCTGGCAGTCGTCTGAAGCACACCACTATCGAGCTCCATTTGAAACTCAAACCTGGCGTGCATAATTTAAAGTCACACATTCCTTAACACCAGGCTACCCCGGGGCTGTCCCTCAATGGTTTGTTCTACGTCCAAACTGCAGTGATACAGTGTCCGTCCTTTACTCGCTTTTTAAACGGACATTATCTGTCACCCACACGTTGATCAAATCCTATGTGATATTCCAGGTCCTCGTCTCAGTTGTGACTCGGTGGATGTGTTATCGTTGATGATTCCTAACAAAAAGAAAACAGCTGCTCAGTGCTTGCATGGTTTTCCGTGTTGATACTACACGGTGAATCCTTCTATAAAAGAACTGAACATTGTTTTGGTTGTTTGAAGATAAAGGCGCAGCGCCTTTGCTTTTAGTGAATGCGGTTGCAAGCAGCCATCATTCTTCGCAGTAGAGGTTTATTTTTCCTCATATACATATTGGTTTCAATTTCATGCCGAAGGTAATTCTCCATTTTTTTGAAGAAACATTTTCTCCTGTGCCAGTACCATGCTTATTCACATTATTATCTTTCAATTAATTTAGTAGTGTCGTCCAAAATATGTAGAGAAAACAAGATTTGAAAAATAATATTGTCTTAAATCAACTCCGTCTGGTTTTTCATTCATAGGTTGTGGAAATAGCAGGCATGGTGGAACATTTATTGCACGAATGCGAGGCTGCTCCGCCGGGACACTATATTCGTTGTACTCGCTGTTCAGAGGCGGTACTTCATTCGGAACTTGACTCACATCCGTGCATTCCAACTGTAGCCAGTGGAGCACAATCGTCATCCCATGTTCGATGTCCGCTGTGTCACACGGATTTACCTATTCTTCCCACCTCTTCCGCTGTGAATAATGTGATCGCACCCGGTGGTCCGGAAGATATTTGGAAATCACATTTGTTGGGTGGAGATCATCTGGATCTGCCTCCTTGCTCACATAATCCACGGCGTCCCGTACAAACACAACAAGCGGTGCACATCAGAATAGCTTCCAACGGCTCAGTGAATGTAGTGCCTAAACCGTCCCGATTGTCAACTCAGTCACCACGGATGACTCAACCCTCACCTTCAAATAAAATGAACTCACAAACACGCGAGCAGAAAAATTCAGGTTAGTTTTTCCAACCCCACCCAGTTCAGTGTTTGATATATTACATTTCGTGCTTCAGAATGTGTAATAAAATAGTGAAGTTGAATTACTGTGTTGCCTTAAAATCTGCTACCAATGTGCTTCGTCCAACATTTGATCATACTGATAATAGTTTAAGTGGTCGGTCAGAGCAAAACTGTGTTATATGAATCGTCCCCTGATCTTGGATAGGGAAAAAACCATCAATTTGTTGCCTTATCCTGGTCAATCAGGGTCTTGGGCTCACAGAATAAATAGTGGTTGACCCTTGTGGCCATAGCGTATACTCCTTCTATTGCACTCATGCGTATGCAATTAAAAAATCACCGACAGCTCTCGAGTCTGCAGTAAGTTTTCCGTCTGGCTGGCGTTCTTTCACATGAATTCCCCATAAATGCGTGGACAGCACAGTGGCACAGTGGGTGTAGTTCGCCATTCCCCTTTGCTTATCTCGTTTTCCTCAAAATGCTTTGCAAATAGCTCTATGAAACATGCTCCTGACTACCATGTTGTCTCGAACGAAATGACTTCCAAGGTGCGTGACCTGCTTGTTCTTCGCGCCGTTTTATGGTCAATCGCCTGAGTCCAGGGCTTCGGAAGGAAGGTCTGCTTGAGCGACTTTCAATGAAACTTTTGCGGAGTGACAGTAACCGGAACCACCACGAAGCGTACGTAAATGATAGTTGTTCATTCTAAATTGAATTGAATTGGCCTCTTTATTAGAATGGCCTGTGTCAAAATAGTAAACACCTGTATGGGGATAATTCTTGAATGTTCCTGACAGCGAGTGGCCATACTTTGTCGCCGGTGAAAAAGTATGTCATTAAAAAAACCTCTTCTTTTTTATTTATTGAACAACAATTCAGGAAGGGGGTCGCAGCCACTAAAAGGCTGCCAGTTGGGAAAGTGACTGGCGGTGGCCATAATCGAACCCGAGTCGTTTTTGTCCAAAGTCCATGACGATAACCGTTTGTCCATCGCCGACCATTGCTTTTTTGCCTCTGACAAATAACGGAAACTCATCCCGTGTCTCGATATTGTTTGTTCTTTTCGAAAATTCCGATTTGTAGTAAAGAATTGCCGTTGAAATTGGACGAAATAATGCATCTGTAAATTGATGACCTTCAAACCATACAAACACATGGTGGCTTCCCGTACAGCCAACTCGATTTTATGCCGGTATTGACCTCGCGTCTTCTTTGTACTCAAACAATTGATCATGAGACGTTTTGAGTCCTTATCAGGAAGACATCGGTATTTCCTAACCTCCGTGTATTTTCGCACATCTAACATTCACTTTGTCGGTTGACGTTGATCGCGTGTTCCCCGCCAACCAAAAACGTTAGCATTGTAGGGTACAGCAAACGGTTTCTTGTCAGTGTATTTCACGACATGCTCCTAACAACGTAGGCTGTCTAATTTTTTGTATGATGGCCCTCTTCTAAAATATTTCTTCTCAACTCGGTGTTAGTAATTGGACTACAGCAATACTTTGTGGTTGGAGTTCGTAGACATTGCTGAATGAAGTCACTCAACCGTGTTCTTTTCGAGAAATGGTCGCGAAGAAACACGAGACTGAGGATTCAATCTGGAGCATTTCCTGTATACTTTTTTATTATATGCTTGAGCATGAGTATGGTGGAATAGATACATACTCCACAGCCACAAAGGTCCACTGGACTGTTGGTGATAATCGGCAACAAGACCTTGATACTTGGGGTGGATGACCACATAAGCTCCCGATGGGTCGGGTATGGTAACGAGCCAGACGACAGTGAAATTACCGTCTACAACCAAAGTGACCAGCGGTGCCGGGGATTTGAACCCCCGACCTGAACCACTCGACCACCACCGGTCCTCATGCATATTGCAATTGAGGTGATTGTTCTCACTATACAAATTCTACGGTTTTTTAAAAACAAGAAAAACAGTGAAGTTCGACAGTTTGATTGCAAACAGGATATGGAGAAGATAGCCTGTTGTGTGGTAACCATATAATTTTAGTACTCTGTACTATCTGTTCACTGTTCAGAGGTGACTGCTATGTTGGAAAGATTTCGCGCGCTCTGAGTCACGTTTACGTGTTGAGTGATGTCGAACGCATCAGTTGACTTTTCATATATGATGTTCGAAAATATCGTGAGATTGATCCGCTCATGGCGGTAGCCTGTGCCCGCACTAACCCTTTGTGGTGGTCAGTTAGAGGTACTCAGTATCTTCGAGTACCTCGGGAGCTTGATCACAGCTGGTGGCGATGTTGACAAGGACATCACACCACAAATTGCGAGAGCCAGAGCAGCATTCGCGAACCAGTGGTGATGGTCAAACGGCCATCAAAGTGAGCTTTAAGCCCTTCAGCCTCGGGTTCGAATCTTAGAGCCGCCACCGGTCACTCCCCAGTTGACAGCCCTGAAATTGGCCGTGACCCCCTTCCTGAAGTATTTTTCTTCATTATAATATAATAAAAATGACAAAATAAAAGAATAAAAGAATGTGGCGTTGCCATGACGTTCGGCTTTCGCTCAAGGGGAGAGTGTACAATACCACAGTTCGCAGTGTTGTTTACGGTTGCGAGACCTAGCTCCTCCGCGATGAGGATCCTTGGCGGCTTTCTGTGTTCGACGGTTGATGTCTTCGAAGCGTTGCTCGTGTCTGGTAGGAACATCGAGTGAGTTATGACAAGGAACGTCGTCGTGTGTTCGGTGCTGATAGTCGTCCTCTGACCGAAATAATCACTCTACCACGCTTCCGATGGCTCGGGTATGTTTTGCTTTGGCCTGTCTGTGGTTTACCTCCTCATGCTAGACAAGGCTGAAAGAAGCGGCGTGGCGGCCAAGCTATGACCCGGTGCAGGGGCATGAAGAAGTTAGCTTCGCCTTTGACCTTGGTTGGCGCTTCTCGCCTTCTTGATTGGGGTTCAGATGAGGACTTGTTCGGAGACGCTGAGAGATGTGAGTTAGAACCGAATCCAGTGTGGCCTGTCTGCTGATCGCTCGTTCCCCATAAACTATTGAAAAACAAACAAAAAGATTCAAAGAAACATGTACGGTGAAAATATTAGAAAAATTTGCTTTTACTTGTTGTAATCGTGATATTGACTCTTAATCTCCCCCTGCCTCAATTTTGTAATTTTTCTCTGTTGTTGTTGCGTTGGCACTCCGCTTGTTCTCAAACCGGTGTGAGATATCATATATATATATATATATATATATATATATATATATGAGTTGTAAAACGTTTATTGTGACGTTTCAATCCAAACTAAGACTCGAAATAAGCCCAGTAGCGCAATCAGATCACCTAATGTATGTTGTGGGACGAGGTGCACTGTTGTAAAAGGTCGAGTGGATGTCTTTCGAGTGACTGGTCTTAGCTCAGTGTGCAGAGAACTTTATCGATCGAAACTAGACCGAATGGGAAATAATCAGTAAGAATACCGGGGTTCGAAAAAAGTACTGTTCATCAGACTCCCATTCAAAGGGGATCATGAGCCTGATAGTGTCTGTAGAATCCTGTGTGTTACGGTTCATGTTCGGCGCCGCTGGAATCAGATGTCTTCACAATAACACCTGCTATTCGATGCCGGAATAAAGATAGGCTACCTTTGTTGTCATCATCTATGATTATTTATTGATTCGAGTGCACTTAGTGTGCTGCTTATGTGGGTCGAACGACATAGAAGTTACCTGAACGCATCAAAGAACACCTTCCACGATGGCTTAGACACGGACGGAACGGATCGATATCAAGGTACATTATCGCACACTTATTTGAAACCAGTCACTCGACAGACATCCACTCGACCTTTTCAATAGTGTACCGCATCCCAAAATATGCGTCAAGAACACTAACAATTGCCGAAGTAGTTAGCATCCGTCTTTTGAAGCCAGAGCTATGCGCGCAACAAAAGGTAATTCAAGTACTCCAGCTGCCCTGGCCAACAGTCGATTACATCATACACGAGCGTGGTTGTGACGTTGGTTAATTATCACCGGTTGCGCAACCCAGCCATTTGTGCAAGTGGGGTATGGTTTAAGTTGACTCATCCGCCCACTTGTCACCCTCCGCCCCTATTCCAAATGCTTTTTGTTACCACATAGATGTGATTGTAATGAAATCACCGAAAAAACATTCGCCTCCATCCTGTATTCATATATATATATATATATATATATATATATATATATATATATATATATATATAGAGAGAGAGAGAGAGAGAGAGAGAGAGAGAGAGAGTCCGCGGGGAAATCAGGGTCTCGCGAGTGTTTTTGAAAAGCCTTGCCTCGTTCAAACGTGTCGGATACTACTCACGAGTGTCATTATTTGTGAAACGATTCCTCTAGCAATGCCAGCTTACTGTGACTTTCTCCCGTTTGCTTCGAATTTGTTACAACTTTACAGCTAAATTAAATACTTTTACATTCGAATTTCATTGGTTTTACTGCCGTCTCAAATAAGAGAACCATTGCTATCTTTGTTAGTAACACGTCTAATGTAGTCACCTAGAATAACGTTTTGGCAATTATAGGTGGTTATTCATTGCGTTCTTCCTAACGTTGCGTGTTTTTTCCAGTTCCTCAAAAGTCCGGCATACCACGTCCCACATATCAATCCCATGTCCGTCCTGTGTGATCAGCAAAAACACCTTGCATTTGACATACCACATGATCGTGTTTGCTCGTCATTTACACTCGGAAGAATACCACATCGAACTTTGCAGTTTCGATTGTCCAGGTAGTTTCCAACAGTGTTTCCCTTTTACATCGCGACACAAACATCTGCATTATTGTTTGTGTGGAAGTGTGTAGAACACTGAAACAGACTCCTGTACCGATACGCAACTATTGTGCAACAAACTCTGTCATCATCATCATCATGTTTATGGTCATTGTCACATCCCCGAATATTGTGATCTATCTTCGTCCACTTTCAAGCACCGCATTCCTGTTGCAGCTGCAGATCTCTCTGGGTGTCCGGACATGTTTGATCCAGGCATTTCGGTAACACCAAACGAGCTTCTCCTTTTTCTCGGAAACGCTCCTATTGCATTCCTTATCGAATTTCTTGTTTTTTTGGCTCCGCAACCATCTCCCTCGATTTTCGTGTTCTTGTATTTGTTTTAGCTTTTCTATTCCAGCGTCCAGAATGTATTATACGTTTTTTTGTTTCAACTATCAGACTGTTCTATATCCCCTTACTCTACCCACCCTTGGGCCGGTTGTACCGCTCATATCATGCCCATGTGAACTGTTGCTTTTCAGCGCACCGTAAATTACCAGTATTATACTTTTATTGCTATTGCTATTTGTTGTTCTGCGTTTGGTTTTCGCATTATTGATAATAATCTGCCTACTTTCATCAACAATCGGGTGTTTTCGTACAATATTCGTTGCACTCTGCGATCATTCCTTGTTTTTTCATCAACTCGTACATGCGAATAGTGATCTCAGCTGCTGTCGAACGGTGGGATTATAAATATGTCAAAAATGCAGTACTGACACAGGAACGTGCTTCTCAAGGACGTTGAATGAAAGCTATATATTGACAGGGGCATCTTTTGCAAAGCTGGTAGGAATTGAACCCACTCTTCAGTGCATTCAGAATTCGGTTTTGGAAGATACAGTGAGACAGCTGACTTTGACCAAACTAACTGCATCATGATACACGAAACTCTTAGTGAGTTCGAATCGACATTCGTGACCGATGGGCAGGAGTTTTTGACAAGATCATTTCAGATGGCAGGAGACTGGAATTCGGCACAGTAGCATAGCTGATGACTCGTTAACGGTGGTCAATTGGTTATAGCCAGTACCTCTGGCTTTTAAGCCTGACTTGTTTTTGTTGTTGCGTTGATATCTTGATTGATTTTAAGCCGTTGTAAAATATGTATACTACGAATGACTACACAGTAATAGTAGGCGTTTTTGTCCTGCGATAGTAACCTCGATATTTTTGGCACAGCCGTGAATTAAACCGAGATCAATGGACAGGACACCACTGAATCGTTATTTCGTTCGTCATCCTAATTTTTCACTGTCCATCATTGTCACGCGTGAAAATGCGCCACGGTATAAGAACCACACATCAGCATCGCGAACTGATTATCCTCCACCTTGTGTAAACAGTGAAATATCGTATTTTTTGGCTTACACATCCCAGCAGATTTTTTAAGTGCGGATCGGAATTCCAGAAAGTAATGTAAACAAGATATTTGGGCCAAGGCTCACATGATGGTGTCCTAAGGCCTAACAAGATTGCATAGCTAATGGTACCGCGTACGTGTGTAGAAACATAAACTTGCTATGAATTTGATTGTCGCGTTTTTATGTCGCTGAACCCCAGAGACGTGTTTTGTCTACTCAGTGGACGATGTTAATAAGTGGGCTTGATGCTCACAAAGAGATTAATTAAGGTGATGGGATGTCTGCATCACAGTGAATCTCGCATGAAAGCATGATAACTGTCCATTGGTTTACAGTGGCTCTTAATCGTCTCAAATCAACTTAGTGGTGACGGGGTGGGCAGCTGTTCCATTCGTAAAACGAACAAGGCAGATCAAAGATGTCCAGTGAGGAGATGGAGATACTCGATTTGAAACCAGAGAGCTGAAGGCCTATGCGCAGAAGAAAAACTGTCAGCAATGAAGGTTGCACAATTTGCATGCTCCTGTAAGGTGAGCGCTGAATGGTCCTATACACCAACAGGAGTCTGAAGCTAGGTTGGCCATTGGACATTCTTCCTTGTAAAATCGATTTTAACCTCACTGAGGAGGCTTATAACTGCTTTAAAAGTTCGATAGAAGTTTTATTGAAAGAAAACAGAAAAACTCATGGGCTTACTAAAAGGACATTCTGCCAGGGTGCATAAATTTCCTTCATTACAAGGATTTTGCCATGATTCAGTTGACGGTATCACCGTAATTGCACGTGCTTCCTACGATAGGCACAGCTTCACACCAGTGCAGTCATCCAGAGACTTTCTTGATTTGTAGTTTTTTTACATACTTAATGGTATAATTTATATTTTCATGTAGAATTCATACATTTGTGAACAGTTCGCACCGAGGAATCCTATCCTGTCTGCAACGCGTTCCAACCACCTAGTGCTGGTGACTGTTCGTGTTTCATCTAGTGCCTTGGTTCGTGTGCCTAATGCTCGGTGCTTAGCCGCTGCATTGCAATACGGCGTACCCACCAGATTTTTCCCATGCTACGAAGACATTGGTGTTTGAATACTGGAAATCTCGTATCCTCCATCTGCAGTCGGTGAGTTTCTGAACCACGGATGACTCAGTTTGACAGGAGCCAAACGAATCTTCTGTAGACCCGTAGACACTTCATCCGATATTCGACCCTCGATTGAAAGGTATCTGCCTAGAAAACGGAATTCATTTACCAAGGTAATAGCCTTCCCAGACACCAAAATCCTTAGTGTTGGACCCACCAAAACCTGCAACAGCCTCTTTCAATTTGAAGTGCGATACATATACCGAAAATTGCCCCACAGCTGTTCAGGTTAACTAGAAAAGCTTGCAGTTCCCCTGGATCTTCATTCAGAAAAACAGTGTCGTCTGCATAGTTAAGGCTTGACACTCCCGCCCCGCTAAAGTTCAATACCACCATCCTTACATGACAAAAGGACGTTCTCTAGGACTATATCAAAAAGTCAAAGAGAGAGGGGCCAACCCGGACGTACACGGAATGTCGTGGTTAACTGGGGTGAACGATTATCGCAAGCTCGATTTCCGCTTATGCTGTTCATGTTCTGGAATTTTGCGATGGAAATGAATTTTTCTAGTACAATCTTCAACAAGAGGCAGCGCTAGAAAACTTTGCGGTTGACTTAGTCGACGGTCGTTTTAAGATCAAGGGAAAGGACGTACTGGACCTGCGGAAGGTGGGCCAAAATTTGTCGAAGAGCTAAAATGTGAGCAATGCACCCTCTGCCAGGTCTAAATCCAGTTTGATTCTCGCACAGGCACTGTCCGCGGGCGGTAAGTAAGCGGCAGAGAATTAGGTCGATGAGTAGTTTAGATGCAATGCTAACCGGACTTATTCCCTTGTGGTTCTCACAGAAGGACCTGCCACTCTTCCTATAAATCGGTACGATCACCGACTTACACCATTTTTTGGAATTTGTTTCTTCACCCATGTCAAAGCGGTTGTTGACAAAGACCAGTTAAACTTCTTGAAATGTTCTGATCAGCGATCAAGGCGACGCTTCAGAATCTGAGTCAGTGAGCCGCTTGTCTCTGATCAATTCGCTGACCTGTAGCTTTCGTGGGCCGGTATTTTGCTTGGAATGAAAAGGTTGAGGTTGTTGCCGCTAGTCGAAGCCTTTTCCGTCTCCCTACACTACCCATAGTCATTTCTCGGGTTCCAAGTCAGTTGTCGTTTAAGATATCTCCATGACTCATCATATCCTGAATCCGGAATGATCGATCTGCGTGTGTCCAACAATTCAGCTGAGGATGCAATCATCCTTCGTTTCTGTGTGACTGGTTCTTGGACCTTGGGTAGCAATAACAACCACTAACAGGACCTCATTGTTCGTTGTTCATCGCTCGTTTGGATCCTTGGAACATGACTTATGCATTACCCTGGTGGATAATTCTGTTTGCATTCAGGTGGATTGTTATCGCGCGGCTGCAGGTGCAGGGCATGGTTGATTTTGACGTTGGTTCGGCTACCGACGAGAGGTGGGGTGAAAAGCGTTCGAAGAAGTGCGTGATCAGTATCTAGAGACACGGGTCGAAATGAGCGAAAGTCTTGAATTGACCCGCGCCAGAGATAGCCGGTAGCAATGTGATCGACTTGAATCCAACGCTATGAAGATGAAGGAGGACACCAGGTTAATCGCGGTCACATTTCTTCGAGAAATTTATACTCGCTAGGAATAGCTCATGGTCAGAACATAGTTGGATTATAATATGATTCATCATGCAGCTTGAACGCTCAGCTCACCATTGGAAACCATGGTTTTCAATGGTGAGTTGAGCGTTCAAGCTGCATGATCAATCATATTATATAGAAATCTAATCTCCTACTACTCAATTGCAAATAGTAACCAAGCTCTGTAGGTTGTTCATAACGGAATGCCTTCGTTGTACTTAGGCCCAAAAAAGAAGTCATCCATCATAGGAGTTGATCGCTGTGTGGGAAGCTGGTTGCTACCGTTCAAAAGCCAGTGAGGGAAGGGTGCTATATCATGTGTTGTGTAGATGTTGAACAAAGCGTTGAGAGCGAGCGCGGATAGCCTTGCGGTTAAGGTGTTCGATTCACAATCGTTCACCCCAACCGTTGTTCGAGTCCCCGTGGGGGCTCGGTGGATGTGCACTGCTGATGGTTCCCAACAAGGATGAAACAGCTGTACAGTGCTTCCATGGTTTTCAATGGTGAGTTGAGCGTTCAAGCTGCATGATGAATCATATTATATACAGATCTAATCTCCTACTACTCAATTGCAAGTAGTTGGATTATTTGGTCACCGCTGTCTGCTTGATCGGCTGGAGTGACAAATCGGCCTCTTATATGCCCCTTTGTTTCATTCAGGCTTCCAACTAGAGCAATGAAATCAGCAGCAATAACGGTAATGTCCCTAGGATGCAAGCTGCAGTTCAGTTGAGCTAAATTAAGGTGGCAATTGTCAATAGCCTCAAGAGATACAGCCCATTAGAACATACAGAAAAACGACGAACAAGCATTGAAGCTTCCGTTTGTTGTTGTTGAAATGCACAGAACCATGCAACGCAGATGAATGCTGACCGATACTCAGTCGAGCAGTGCAAGCTCAGCCTTCAGGCTCAGAACAATGACAGCGCCAGCCTGCTCATGGGCACCAGACACCGACACGCGTAGAATGTACCGAGAGGCGGTGTGTGGTGGTGAATCAAAGTGTTATCAGTGGAGATGGGTCTTGTATGAATGTTTCGGAGCCACGATACACATCAAATAGGATAGGAACCTTCAAAGGGAGGTGGAAAATTTGATCAGTACTTTCGCAACGGGATCATCAATGTCGTCTAAAATGTCTGTTCTGACAGTGACCAGAAGGACTCTGATTACCCACCGAACTACCTCAAGGTTACTTGTATCTTTAGGAGAGAACCTGCGTCTTACTTGAAGATCATTAAAATGCTCGCTAAACATTCATATTGTGAGCTCCTTCACAAATGCTCCAATTCTCAAATAGCGAGAGCAAGTTGTTAGTTCAATGAGTGAAAAGTACTGAATGGTTTATCGGAAATTCAATTCCTAAACGAGCTTATTAAGGATGATTCTTTATCACAGAGTTATTTTTAACTCTTTTTACCACGATGGGTCCTGTTTTTGACTTTATTTACATGTTATGAGTGAGCTGGAAGGTAAGTTTTACGGTGCTATATCAGGTGAGTATAACTGGTCTTTTCCGAGACCAAGATATCAATAAATGATTTTGATTTGAAGAGCTCTATCAATGCCTAACAGGGAACCATTTGACCATTTGATTTTTCGTGTAGAAAGGAAATTCACTGGATTGTGTAGTATAACAGTCATGAAGAGAACGTCGTTGTCAAGTGACAGTATACACTGCGGGACAATTTTCCTCAAATTTCCGGTTGCATATTCTCTAAAGGAACCAAATCCGATCGGAATGTGCGAACACCCATCATGACGCAGAATATAAAACTTCACGACAAAAAAGGTTATAAGCGAGACAAATGCAAAGGCTTGGCAAAGGGATAACTATTCACTATTTAGAATCATGTGCAAACACCATTCTGCTTGAGGACCTCAGTGCATGTTCTCAGTATACATCTTGAAATACTTATGATTGTCCCTTAGTCAGTATTCACCCATTCGCGCCAAACGGTGGTTACCAGTTCACTCTGTGACCAGCAAACCATGGAACCCTTCTACTGCAGTCATGTTTAGATCTGGGCTATGGGCTGGCCACAGCATGACATTGATGCGAAGGAACAATAACGAACATCTTGTAGTGTATGGGCAGTGGATAGAAGGAATGTCATACTAGAATATGGAATCATATTGTAATCCGCTGGTCAGTAGCTGAAGCAAAAGCCCTTCCAACGTACTAATATACGCAACGACATTTTGTATAATGTCAAACATAACTAACTCACTTTGATCATTGGCTGAGAAGGTTCCCAAATTGTTAACGAACACTTGCTGTTGTTTCTTTGACTGAAAAATCTTTTTTCTTCTCTGATATCAGGCCAGTAATAATTCCAGATATCCGGTTCATCACTTTAGAGAACATTTTCCCTTTTGTTTATTCATGCTACGCGTGTTTCATCCCACGAAAATGTTTGTTCTTTATACAACGGTGTGAGAGCAATGTATCTTTTCATTTTTTTGCATTTCACCCTGAGCGTTCTCTGTAACATTCGTTTTCAAACACTGATTTCGATCAAGGCATTCAACGTCGACATCTGGCATGTAATTTTTTTTAGGTGAAGGGGGGGGGGGGCTAGAAGAAATATTCCGCGCTCGTCTAATTTCGTTATTCTTATTCTGGACGACCCATTCATTTCTAGGTGTACATAGCGCAGTACATTCCAGATATCGTCGTACGTTTCTTGATTCCTTGCACTTCATTTGAAATGACTCCCATCTGGTAGAACGCGAATATTTTGACCTTCTCGAAAAGCGTTAGTTTCTTTCCGTTTGACATTGCGCTGACAAAACCCGCTGTGAGTTCTGTACGGTGTACATATGCAACTAACGCGAATGGTTATCTCGGTCACTATGGTGTACCACGTGCTCCAGTGCATATGACTGACACGTGGTTCCGGTTCTCATGGGTTTATTAGTCGCACAATGCACATGCCGAACTAATCAGTTTGTTGCTAGACTCAATAGTCCGTCTGGTTCTGCAAACGTTTCCGTGGGACAGTGTGCCAAAAAAGGAGGTCCTATAATTCTGTCATCCTCGTTTCTACATTTTCTGTTCTAATGAGCACAGAGTACATAGTTTCGTTCTCAAATTTGGTGTGTCGTGTAGTATTGTGTATTCTGTTCTTCTGGCCAACTATGGGAAGCGGGAATACTTTTGTTTCGGAGAGTAACAATGTGAACAGAAACTCAACTCATTTCCCTACATTAGTTTTGACTCATGAACTTCGCTTTGTTTGGTTCATTCAGTCACCTGACTCATGAGGCTTCTTGGATCTTTCCGCCGTATGTCTGACGAACACGTTAACTACTTCATTTCAGCTGCACGGGATAGTCTATTCACACGAACTTTTGAGTACCATAAAGAACAGTGTTGAGTATTAGATATTCATCAAGACAAGTGTAGTTATTTGATCAATACGACTATAGTACCAAGAACGGTATAATTCTCATCGAATGTGAAGTGTAATTCACTATAAAACAAATACTGATAGGAAATAGTTGCAGACATATTTGAGTGATGACAACTGGAAATGGTCGATTGGAAACCGAAAGTGTCAGGAGAATACGTAATTACATCCAACGGTCATTACGGGGTATACTGAGGACAGAATGTGTTGGAAAAAATGTCCCATTAAAATGAACGTCTATTCCAGGGGGAGTTATTTTCAGTTAGGAGGTCAGTGGGGCAAATAGAAGCAGTTCGGCTAGAACCATTTCAAACACCTTTAATTCGAGGATTATGCACAAATCCGATCGTTCCAGTTTTGCTTTGGAGTCAAATAGAGCGGGGCTTGTCAATGGAGCATCGTATCACAAAGAGAGATATTACTCACGGAAGTGGGGTTATTCAATAGTTTGGGTGAGTTGGCTATATTCGTTTGTTCGTTCACTCACCCTGAGTCTTGAGCATTCGTTCTTGTGATAACAGAGCTAAGCACGGGATTGAAAATTCATTGATACACTAAATACTACACTTTCATTTAGTAGTTTACTAGGAGCCATCAAAACACCGTAAATCCAATGGTAATCTAGGTGTGCCTTATTACGAGTAACATATATCCCCCGCTGGGCGATTCAAGCTCGTTCTTTAAAACCTGCTTCTAATTAACATTCCTTGATGTGGCAAATATCAGGCTTTCCCAGCTGGCACTCAGTGGTTTGATCAGCATGTACACCACATGATGTAGCTCACTTTCTTTATCCGCACTGTACGGTAACAATCCTCTGCCCGCACAACAATCGACTTCTCTACCAGGCATTCAGGGACCTCTTTCTTTCCTTCTACAAGAATATCCGTTGTAATTTTGAAGGAAAATATTACAAACAGATCGATGGTGTGGCCATGAGAAGTCCCCTAGGTCCGACCTTGGAAGATGGGTTTCTGGAAATGATCGAAAAGCGGTAATTCCAAAGCTTCCCCTTACAAACAACATTTTGATCGCATTTTAATTTTTTCAAATGAGGAACGTTTTACCTTTTTATTATTACCACAATCTCTATTCATCCTGAACTTTCTGTTACTCAGGAAGAAGGAAGTGCAAATAGTCAACCTTTTTTAGATATTCTACTAACCAGACCTCCAAGTGTAACGTTCAAACCGACTGTTTATCGAAAAGTTGCTTGGGCCGGTCACTATTTACAATTCTCTAGCTTTGCACCAATGGACTACAAGCGTGGATTAGTCCGAACGCTCTTCAACAGAGCACAGAACATCTGCACCAGTAATCAAGGATAAAATGAAAAGGGGTTCATAAAAGGAACGTTTCTGGCCAATGGTCATCCCGAAAGGTTCAATGAACATCACCGAAAGCCGAGGAAAGCATGAGAAAAACAAATTACAGTTGGGAAGAAACAAGTTACTTGATTGTACCATTTAACCGTGACCATGTATAAACCAAGTAAATAGAAATCCTAAGTCAGCCATCAGATACTCATACACAGTGGCACAATTACGTCTGCTAGAGACCATCAGAAGGTTTAGCTTCAAAAATCCCTTAGACAGTCTTGCCTCACATGTTCTCTATCAGTTCACTTGTAGTTTCGGTGACGCATACATTGACAGAACAGACCGCCGCTCGGCTCAACGAGTGTCGGAGCGCATACTCAGATGGTTGGCCAAAATCAATGACGCAATCTAACGCGGTCGCAGAGAGTAACGTCAAATCTCCGGTTTCGTCAGTTGCGAAACAAGGAATTGCATCAGGTCACAAGGTTGGCCCGACCAAATCCATCACAGTGATGTGGCGCAATCCCAAATCGAAGCCGTTAGCATCCAGCGGAACGATACTCATCATATTGTATGAGCCAGTTCTTTGTGCATAAAAACAGTTGACACAAAATGTTTGTTTGCTCTGTCACTAACCAAACAGAACTCCCCCTTCCCCCATCGAACCCACTGTAACATCTTCTTGTCCAGCTCATTCCACTGTACTGTAATTCCTCGTTCTTTAAAATATAAAGTGAAATGTTTTACGTACACGGTAGACAAGAGTAAATGAAATGCTTGCGTTTCGCGACTTATGTCTTCTTTCATTGAGCTTGAATTGGATAAAGAGGTTTCTTTGCTTTACCTTCTGCTACGAGCAACCTAGAGAGTTGGGCATAGGTAGTTGGCAATAAGATTTTGTATGACAGCTATTCACGCATTTTGCACGGTATGTAGTGCTTACATGGCTTTGAATGGGGAGATAAGTGCTGATAATGCAGGAATAATCATCTTATGGGTAATATATGCGTTGACCAAACCAACTAGTTAGAAATCAGTACGAATTGTCTTTCCTCCACGATAAGCGGTAAAAAGCAGCCACTCGTTTCAGAAAATGGATTTTACTTATTCAGTGAAAGCAGAGAATAAAATTATCAGTAACCTTATCATCGTCAAAACAAATAACTTAGAATCCGCTTTCATAAAATGCTGACTTGTGTTCATATATTTTCAGAGAGGTTGATACCATTCATTTGCCTTCGTGGAAACCTTTCATCCTGAACGATAGGTTCCATAACGAACAGCTTTGTCAAAACAATGAACCACCGATACGAGCATACTCAACAGTTAGAATTATTATTCCAAAATTGGAAACACTGTGTCCCCTTTATCGACTCAGTAAGAATGGACGGAAGACATTTATTGCCAAATACAAACATTTCGTTCTCTCTTGTCTATTGCGTACGTGAAACAGATCAGTTTATTTATGATAGGGAACATGGGATACACAGTGAAAAAATGAGAAAAAATGTTTATCATAGAGAATAGAGCAATTGGTTTTGTGTTTGTCGCTAATGCTAGGGAAGACAGATTGTTTGCAATGATTGTTTCTGTGCACAAAGAGGTCGGTTTTCTGTCTTGATCAACATGACTTCGCTGAATGCCAACAGTTTTGCATTTCGATTGCATAATTGCACTGCCTATCCCTGTAGATTACCTAAAGGACCTTTACTTTTTATGCGTAGAAAATATCCGTTTTGAATTTTAGGGAAAAGCATACAGACAAATGGATGGGTTGACAATGGGACACCCCCTAGGTCCTACACCAGCAGATATTTTCCTTGGAATGATCGAAAATCGGTTAGCCAGTCGAATTGCTCAGCTTGCTTGGTGCAAACGTTATGTTGATAACATTTTATTGATTTCTAAAGGCAAAGGTTTTATTCAGTTCTTCAATATGTTTAATTCTATGCATCCGAATTCATCGATATCTTATGAGAAAGAATTCAACTTGAGTTTACCCTTTATAGACGTTTTGATCCCGTGGCGTCCTGACGGCATGCTGCAAAGAGACATCTACAGAAAAGCTACATGGAGCGGACGTTACGTGCAATTTTCTATTTTCGCGCCGGTTACCTACAAACGCGGTTTGATCAGAAATCTTTTCTACAGGGCCCGAAACACTTGCACCACTGATCCAAAGTAAAAAGAAGAAAGTTTTATCAACCAATCTCTTTTGGCCAAAGGTTATCGAAAAACGTTCTTTGAAAGAAACATCAAACCACTTTACAAAATATACCCCATTTCAACATCTGAATGAAAGCAAACCATTTTATTTGTTCCTTTTAGGGGTGACCACATATTTATTCATTTGAATCATAACCTAAGCTCCGCTCCAGACTGAATATAGAATAATACTCTAGCAGTCATTTGCTCTCAATGCCTCACATGTTGTATACCAGTTCATATGCAGTTGCGGTTACTAGTACGTTGGCAGAACAAAACGATACTTGACTCAAAGAGTGACTGAACACATTCCAAAGTGGATTTTGCACTCAAGGGCTCATTTTGACTGCACTAAACGAATTCCGACGAGAAACCAGCATCGGCTATCTCCAGGCGTCTACGTTTAACAGGAAACCGAGTTGACCTGACCCGGTCATTCAAAGTACGATCACGCAACCGAAGTTCAAAACTACTGGCGTTCAGCGAAGTCATGTTGATCAAGACAGAAAACCGACCTCTTTGTGCACAGAAACAATCATTGCAAACAATCTGTCTTCCCTAGCATTAGCGACAAACACAAAACCAATTGCTCTATTCTCTATGATAAACATTTTTTCTCATTTTTTCACTGTGTATCCCATGTTCCCTATCATAAATAAACTGATCTGTTTCACGTACGCAATAGACAAGAGAGAACGAAATGTTTGTATTTGGCAATAAATGTCTTCCGGCCCTTCTAATTAGCATTCCACTACTGACTGACAATGTTGGCACAGTTGTCTACGTCAGAATGTTTCAGGTTAACGCACCCATTCAAACTGTTGTGAAAACCTTACTCTCTAGTTTGAGCATGTTAGGTTGTTAGAAAGTCACCCTGTGATCAGGGGCTTCACGAAAGACGATTCTCGCGTTTACCACCTACAAGTGGCTTTGCGTCACTATAGCCTGGCAAACACCAAGATTTGCCAACATGTTGGTGAAACCCAGCAGGCAAATTTCATTCCACATCGTTGTGCTGCGTTCAAGTGAACTACCACACCACGGGAACTCTGCTAATCCAGCGGAGCATTTGGGCTGTTAGAAAGCCTGAGTTATTTTCGGTTTCCAATGGACACCTCACAAAGCGCGCTGGCAGGCTCTGTCTCTAGCTCACCGAGAGAGTTTGGTATAGGAGTTTCCATTTAGCTCCGCAAGATCTGGCGTGGAGGAATCTTAAGTTTCTCATATTTTTCAATAATAAGATATAAACTAATTAATCAGTCCTCTTTGCATCACTGGTTGTGTGTCTGTATGCGTGTACGTACACATGCTTGTATGCATGCATGTGTGCATGTATGTAGGTGTGTATGTATGCGGGTGTGAGTATGTGGAAAAGGAGTTGTATCAAACTGACTGTGAAACAGCGTTGGTTAGTTGAGGAAAACAAAGGGTCAAAAATAAAGCTTTCTTGTATTGTTTCATAACCAGTTTTTGGAACTGCCGTGGAACAACGGAAACAAGCTAATAGACTACCGTTTTTCGTCATTAAACCCATCTAAGTGTAAAAAAAGGTTTACGTAAACTTATAACAATAAATTAGTGAGAATTCGTCTTCTCGTTGTAAAATCGATGATCGATAAATTATCTCAATGAGTTACCAGTATCTATCATATTTCATTGAGTGATCGTTTAGTCGGATGAAAAATTTTTTTTTCTCCATATTTTGATATCATGGAGTATGGATTATTGTGAAAAGTTTATAGCTATGATGCCATTTTCTGAAATATAAAGTTTCGAAAAAGTTAGCTGATATATCCCATAGGGAGGAGAGTTGATTTTTGACACACGGGAAATATCTGTACAGGATCATGTTCCTGTGATTAAGTCATTCGCAGAGAAGCACTTCAGAGAACACAAATTCGCTAAACTACTTGCTATGTAAAGATTAATGTGACATTTCGACTGACCTTCTCACTACAGGTGACCACTTCAGGAGTGTCTGAAATCAAAACGGGAGCAAGTTATATTTCACTGACATAGTGAAAGCGAAAAACTGATCATCATCATCATTATCATCGTACGGCGTTAAACAGTAGGGCAAGCCCCACTGACCACTGCCTTTCTCACCATGTTGCACGCTGAATTAGAAAGTATGAATATACAAGATGGACAGGGAATGGACCTACATGGGTGGGAAAAGGAAAGAATGCCCTAGTAGCCAACACACGGAATACACATTCCAACTGTACAAACACACATCGATCAATCATTCTGATTCGATAGAAATTGACAACACGATCGTCACTGTTTGCGGTTCGCAGCCATATCCTTCAGTGTCTCCAGCCAACTGGTAGACGGATCTTTTGGACCCCAACCACGAAGACGTGAAGCACCTACTTTGCCCAAGTTCGCTGTACATTTTCTTATTCCTCGCTGCAACGTCATCTGTTGACCTCCACGTGGTCTCTTCCACTCCCTAGGAGGAACGGAGAATGGGACGCGATACGGTAGACGTGTGTTTCACATACGTAACACATGCCCCAACCAACATAGTCTACTAAGTTGGATACGCTGTGACAAAACATTCTCCGAATTAGTACCCAATACTCGATTTCTGACCTCAGCATTGCCTACTCGGCTAATCCACCCGATCTTAGCTATGCTACGTAAACATCGGTGGTCGAAAACCTCAAGACGACGAATATCTTCAGCACGCAGACTCCAAGTTTCGCAACCATAAAACAAAACTGAACGCACTGCGGCACAGTATACACGACCTTTCAACTTCAGTGAAATATCAGATCGACGCCACGAGTGCTTCAGTCCAGCGTACGCCGCTCGAGCCTTGGATATCCGCGTACTCACCTCTACTACAGTTCTCCCATCCGTCGTCACGCTGCTGCCGAGGTAGGTGAAGTGGTCGACAACTGACAGCATCTCTCCATCGAGCGTCAAGCTCGGAACCGTTGATGTCCAGTCTTTTAACATCACTTTGCACTTTGAAGGTGCAAAGCGCATGCCGAAAGGAGCTACAGCTCTTGAGAGTCTATCTAGTGCACGTTGAGCAAGTTCCGTGCATTCGAACAAGCAGACAACATTGTCCGCGTAATCTAGGTCACACAGCTTTCCACTATTTCCTAGTTCGACGCCTACATCCTGAGGATTTTGCTGCGAACTGTCCATTATTTCGTCCATGACGAAGTTGAACAGGAATGGAGACAAGGGACATCCCTGTCGAGCACCACTGGTCGTTTCGAACCGACCGGATAGTTCACCGTAAACTCTAACGCGGCCAGAAGTATGAGAATACAATGATCTCAGTAGGTTCACGAACTTCTGGGGCATACGTTTTCGATGTAGAGTACTGAAAAGCGCTGCTCGATCAACTGAATCGAAAGCGCCTTTCAAGTCTAAAAAAATCATTACTGTCGGTCGGCGGTGCGTGTGACGCGTTACAAGTAGTCGGCGAAGAGTAAAAATCTGGTCGGTGCATCCTCGACCTGGGCGGAATCCAGCCTGCTGTTCGCGGGCATTCCTATCACGAGCCGGTGTAAGACGGTGCAGTAGAATTGAGGCTAATACTTTGGTGATTATCGGAAATAAGCTAATCCTACGATGGTTACTACAGCCATTGCGTATTCCGTTTCTTGAAGATGGGAACAATCAATGACTCATTCCATATTAACGGAATACGCTCCTCGTTCCAAATGTCACGGAGCAAGACGGTAAGTGATTTTATCAACGACCCACCACCCAGTTTGAAAAGAACTGGGGAAAGTTCGTCGGCACCTGCTGCTTTCCCTCGCTTTAGTGATCGAATGCATGACTCTACTTCTACTTCCGATGGGGGGTCAAGTGATACCACCCAAGGGGTCAGCTGCTGATACAGGAGTAATTACACTAGCGTGCGGCCAGCTAGACTGTTCCTTGAAGTATTCGGTCCAACGGTTCAGCCTTTGCTGTTTGCTGTGGATAGGTTCTCCATTCCTATCGCAAATCGTTTCACTGACCTGGATGCGCCGTCCACCGGTGTCACGAATAAGTTTAAACAGTCTTTGACTGTTACCTGACACAGCTGCTATTTCTATTTCTTCGGCTACCTTCACCCACCAGTTTTCGCGATCATTCTTAAGGCTTTTCGTAACTTGCCTTTGTAGCTTTCTCCGCATCTTATTCATCTCCTTACGGTTCGAGAGCTGACGCTTTTGCTCCATTATACTCAGCGGCTCTTGCAAGATTCAGTGTCTTTGATGGACAACGGATCTAGGACCACAGGCAAAACTTGCTGCCACGTGCATCGCCTCTTTGATATGAGCCCAATGCTCATCTACATCATTGTTCGTCGTAGATCCTAGCTCATGTGCTAACTTCTGCTCGTAGCGGGTGCGTACTTCTGGGTCACACAAACGTTGCACGGCTAATCCGCTTTGCGGTTTGCGACGATGACCATGGAGATGGAGAGATAATCGCATTTAAACTAATGCACGGTCCGACTCTACATACGTGGACCAGTAAGATCTACAGTTCTGAACAGAATTGCGCCACCGATAGCTTACGGCAATATGATCAATCTGACTCAAAGTACCTGTAGAGTTAGAGCTCCATGTCGCTGTGCGACGCGACCTGTGTCGAAAGTTGGTGCTAGACAAGAACAATCGATTGTCTGCACACAACTGGAGAAGTCTATCACCGTTATCTGTACGCTCAGCGGGTAAAGCACAACGCCCACCTAAACAGGCTTCTGACACACTAAGTTTGTCAACTTGTGCATTGAAGTCACCAGCTAGCACTACAATGTCAGAGCCTTTACTGCTGCGAACGAGGGTGGCGAGTGCATCATAGAACTCATCTTTCTGCAAATCTGAGCTACAGTCCGTTGGGGCGTACGCCGAGATCACAAACAAATTGCGCTTAACACAACTATCCTTTCGAAAGCCGACTGACCCTTGGAGTCTCACAGCACATAAACGACTGTTAACCGGGATCCAGTCAAAAAGGGCAGCCTCAGCCTTCTCAGTCAGGACTATTCCTACACCACGTTGACCCACAGTTCTAGCTGCTTCGTCTCCTGAGGTGCGCAGAATATACCTCGATGAGATACCAGGAGCAGTTAGTTGAATTACACTGCTCGAATCCTGGATACGCGTTTCACTTAAGCAGCAGACATCAATCTTCAGAGAATCTATTTTGAGGGCTAGGCACGCCTGCTGACCGGCCTGCATGAGTGTACGCACTTTGAATGGGCCGAGATTCAGAGGCTGACGAGGCTTGAGAAAATGTGAGTTACCAGAGAGAGGATTATTCCCGACACTATTTGACAGTGAATCGTTGCGAGTATCGACCGTGTCATCAGTGGGAGCATTATGGGTGGATAGATGGGGCAAAGAGAGGTGGTTAGGGACAGAAGACAAAGGTTGAATAAAAGAGAGGGAAATTGATAGGCTACTGGCTCGAATAGCTTCTAGATTTTCCTGATAGTCCTGTAGGTAAATCAAGTTTGGAGAAGGTAGTTATTCATAAATTATGGGGACTCGTTTGTACCCAGGGTGGTTATTGGTGTGAGTTATGACAGTGAAAAGACAAGAAGATGCTTTAAGTGCCCCAGGTTTTATGTGATCAAATAACATTCTCAAAGTTGGGGGTAGTAGGCGAACACAATCATAGCAAAAGTATTGAGTTCTGACGAGTTACGTGTTCAATCGACCTTTAAGGCGCGAAATTGCAGTTTCGGGGTTGTATAAAAACCTTGCGAGTACGGAATGGTGGAACCACCATAACCTCGGACGCGTGCATGAAGTTAATTCAGTAACCAAAGAAAATTACCTGTATCGGTGGGTGAATAAAGCGTGAATAGTAAACAAACAAGGCTTCAAATTGTGAAGTTCATGGTCCTCGAAGTTGCAGAACTGGGTCAGAGGAACATGTCAGGGAGTGCTGTGGGTGACAAGTGCACACGAACAGCATGAAGACTTCTTCCTCACTGTCACACAGTACTCAGCTTAGTCGCACAGTTACTCCGCCGTTTATGATAATTCTCGGTTGACAGGCATACTGAACTTGAAATACACATAGCTGACCTCTCTTAAGTAACCTTATTGGATGAAAGCGTAGACAACTGCTTTAGTGTGATAAAGAAACCATAATGAAGTAAGCTTTTATTGAGATAACGGTGCATACTGCAGAACGGTAGCATTTTTGAGTTCACAAACACGCAAAGGAGAATGTTACAGTGCTGAGGTGTGCCGAGGCCCCTGCTATAAGTTGATGCAAGCCTAAATTAGGTCGGCAGAAATAACTGTTCGTTACCTTGAAGGTAGAAGTGAGAATCACGATATTTCACGATTTATGTCCAGGACTATTTCGCTACATCTCTACGCAGTGCGTACTACAGACAACAGTTAGTGTGACAGTTTTAATATGATCGAAATCATGACAATAAAACTACGAACATGTGTCTTACATTGGTAAACATAATGTCACATACAGTTCTTTCCTGTGTGCACAGCGTTGGTTTCCATCGTTAAATTGCTATCACTTCAGCCAATCAAAGCAGATTCGTGTTTTCTGTTCAGTAAACCACTCGAAACGCTTTTTCTCTGTCAATTTCGTGTCGCCTCATCAGCAATTTTTGAGCTATTGATGATGAAGGTGTCTTCTCAGTTCGTTGAGCAATGGTGTTTGGCATCTTAGGGTTAGTTGCTCGCTGAATCCAATTGAGAATATGTTCCAAAATCCGATTACGTAACTGCCTTTCTGCTCGATCATCATAAGGGACTCGAAACTCACATTCAAACTGATATATCACGTGTGAAACGGTGTGTAAAACAGGCGTTCTTTAGTCGGCGGAACTGGTATGCCTTTCGTACGGTAAATGATTTTTGGGTTGGGCAGCACCTGACCTTAATCTTCTTTCCAGCATTTGGATGACGTCATCAGGCTTGAATGGGAGACACACTGTGACCTCCATTCATGGTAGTGATGTAGTGTTTGATTCCTTGGACGCTGTGATGCTTCGTCTGTCGATGAATGCATCTGGATATCGGTTTTTTGGCAGCGCCGTTCGGATCAGGCTGAGTTCATTCATCACGGGAAATGGTTGTTTCAACTTTCTCAAATGTTCGTTTACTTGTTGTTTACAGTCTTTACGCAGTTCAACTCCTCTTTTTGTTTCTTACAATTTTCGGACACTACCTTCTCAAATGTCAACGCGTGCTCTTTGAACGGCTGCTCTTCTAGCCGGTCCGCCTCTGGAGTTACTTTTTTCAGAATTACTTGTTTCGTTCAGTCCATCATAGGCAGATGGCACACTCATAATTAATCGAAGCGGCTTATGCTATCGATACAAGATATACTTGGCCAACTGAATGTGTACCGAATATCCGAAGTCCAAAACTGGAACTATCATGCAAATGAACGCAAAAGAGCTGGTTAGCAAGCTGCTCTTTAATCCGCAACACCAAGCAGTATGACTGTTCCTAGTGTCATATGTAGTAACGTGCGTTCTCTTTTCTACAAGCTATCGGATCTTACATACCTGCTCATGAACCGCAGCTTTAGATACAATTGTGTTGTACGTTTACAAGAAACCTGGCTAAATGACAACACGAATGACCCTGTGCTGCAATTAGAAGAGTTCACCTGCTTCCTTCAAGACTGTATGCATTACAAGAAGAAAAAAGTTGGCAGCTTTGTCATCTACACCAATTCTAAGTGGTGCTGTGAGTCCTCCGTACATTTTTCCTACCCATGTGATGACTCCCATTGCTTAGCTATATCATGTCGCCCTAGATTCCCTAGTTTCGGTCATCCCATCATCAGCAACATTTACATAGCACTACATTGTGCACAAACCCCAACTATTGTTTTCTATGATTCACTGGTTCCTTTCATAGTGCCTTTACTTGATGAGAATCTTCACATTACGGTGAAAGACTTTAATCACGCATCAACCCTTCCCCTTCTACCCTTTGTACTTCTCAATATCTGTCAAGCTGAAACTCGTAGTGACTCCCAGTTAGATCACTGCCTGAGAAATACCACTCAAAATGTTGTTCTGTCAGGCCAAATGCACCAATTAGAACCAATGATTACTTCGCAATACATCTTTGGCCTAAAATATACTCTCATTGAGGTAATTTATCGCATACACATTCTTAACAAATACGCTTCTAACAAAGAACCCTTTTCAAGGAGGGTATATTACTCTTCAACCGTTCATTTTCCGTTTTTACCTCGTGGTGAGGTGACTGTCCATTTCCGCATTGTTTTGTGAATTTTGCAAAGGTAGTGGTTGGGCGGATTTTCAATATTTTGTTGTCCCATGGAAACTGCTTACCTCCAATCTGGAAGAGAGGTTTCTCCACACCTGAAGCGGCTACGCTAGGGTAAGGAGTTAGCCTACAAGATGCAAAACAACTTAAAGTCCTTCGACGCTAACTGTTGATAAAATCTAAGATTACGTGACTTGATGATATTTTCTCTAGACAGATCCTAAACTCTCGAAATATAAAACATAGGTGGAGTTGAATCAAGCTTCTCTGCCGTCAGATGGGGAAATCCTCGAAGGTGAATGTAGATAAAAACCGTCTCATTGTCCAATTTCTCCGACAATCGGACCACCCTCTTCCCATTTCCCCGGTGTTCGCCTCGTCTGAATTTCAAGAAGTATCAGTCACAGAGGTTCTCAAGTTACTCAAATCAACGAAGGTTACCAGGTCAACTGGTCCAGACGTCTTCCTACGGAGCTTCTCCGATAAGGAGCTGGTTCTCTATGTGGTCTGATGACTTCATTAATTATCGATCCCTCAAACCATGGTGAGAAGTCCAGCCGACGAGTTACAAATTTTGTACAAATCCAAGCACTCTACAGCTGACGCTGTAGCGTCCATTGTGCATTGTGCGCCAAATCCGTTTGTGAATCCAGCGAGTCAGTTAGGTGTGCGTTTCTTGGCTACACGTCGGTCTTTGACAGTGTACCAAACTCGCTTCTTCTCAAAGAACTAGAATTTTTTGTCTGCTTTGCATATTTACTAAACTGACTGAAAGACTATCTCCCTGGAAGAACACAATGCATCAAGGTAAGCAGAAAAGTATCTTAACATCTCTTAACCAGTGCCAGTGTACTTCTAGGTGTGGTCCTTTCTACGTGTTCGTCTTCAACATTCACCACTGATTTGCCTGTTTCCCACCCAGCCCTCATCTTTAAATAAGCTGATGAAGTTGCTTGGCTAGGTCTATCTCAACGACGACGAATTCATCGTAAACTCCGACATATTCAGAAATTTTCTAATCAACCTGAACTTCTGTGAAAGTTGTGGTGTTATTAACACAGAGTTGTTGGTTAATGTGTCATTAATACCATGACTTTCATAATAAAAACAACAAGTAGTGCGTTGAATTTTCGATACTCTCCATTCTTCGTTTGGTCCGGATATTTACAATCTGGTCTTCTGTTGAACAGTAATAAATGTCAAAAGTGTTTTTTCTACCCCTTGTTCCCGACTCATCGAAGATTTTCCCACCAATAATTCTATTCTCCTCGCACGTGTAAACCACGTGAAATATCTTGGTGTTACGCTACAGAATAATCTGCGTCGGTCTTTGCACATTGAAGTCACGGTAGGAAAACTGCGTCGCTTTTCGTATCAACTGCAGCAGTTTAGTGCTCCACAGTCTGTTATTTCCACTTTGGTAGAGCAATGTATATTACCTATCATTATTTATCGTTCCCCTGTAGTTTTCCCAGGAACACTAAAAAGTGACTTCGTCACTCTTCTCAGAAGCTTACGCATCATTAGTCTTGTACCTGGTACGGCCCTAAATGACCTAGTTTTAGAGCTTCGCTCTGAACACGTCACAACATCCATTCTGTTTGCGTAGAAAATCCTTTTTAATACTTTTCACCTATAGTATTTTGATCTTACTCTTTGTCAGCCCCACTCATCGATCCGGTCTAGGTATGAACTGCTTCCCTGCAGATTGTTCTTGTACAGCGATTCCATTGTTCTGTTTATAGCACGTGACTTAATGAACAAGGATGTCGTTCTGTCTGAAATGAGACCCCTTTTTGCTCTATAACCTACTTTGGCGGTATTTTTTGGCTTAGGAGCATCGTACACCTAGGCTCAAGCTGGTATATGTACAATATACAGATGCACGAGAAATCCCACAGAACACATCGAGGAGATGGCAAGGCTAACAAGCACGTTGTCAGTTATTTGTATTCATACTAATATATAACAATAATTATGACTCAAAACAACAAAAGGGAATGATGATCCAAATCCGTCTGTGCACGTGATTGTATGAGTGTGAAATCGGTCACAGTGAAGAATGTTCGAGTGGTTGCACACGCACTGGGAAACATGAAGCGGGCCATGGGAGTTCGAGTGCTTGCAGAAATTGTTTCGGAGGAGGATTCTAGAGACGAACACTCACGTTAAAAAGATGTAACAACGTGAACAGAGGCCAAAACAGGCATTAGTCTTAGAGAAGTCCTCTATATGTCCGTTTGCCATTTACAGGAGATACAAGAACTGAAATTGTTCGACGAGGACTAACAGGAGCAGTCAATTGGAAATTCTACGCTGCGCAAATATAAGTTATGTTCGAGTTCAAATCTATCGTGCGTTTTCAACGGAAGGATAGAGCGCCAGATTCCCCAGCCTCATCTTGTGTGCATTTGTTCACCTGTTTATGTGGAAGTAGGCGTGTTGGCAGCACGACCAGGTACTTATCCGAACTAGTTCTCGAACACTACTCAGCTTGGTTGAACATAAAAGCAATTAAGGCAATCACCAGTACCGTGTGTTCACACCTTATGGGGTCAAACCATTCAGTAGAGGTGATAAGCTCTTTCTGCAGCATGTACAAAGGCTGGAGCGAACAATAAAGACTTATCTATTGTCTCGTCTAAGCCACAGCCGAAACAGTAAGCAGTCAGATCCATAATCCTCCCCCGTGGGTTAGGAAACAATCTCTGCAAGCACTCAAACTCCCATGGCCCACTTCATGTTTCCCAGTGCGTGTGCAACCATTCGAACATTCGTCACTGTGACCAATTTCACAAGCATACAATCACACGCACTGACGGATTTGGATCTCCATTCCCCCTTGTTGGTTTGAGTCATTATAGTTTTAGATGAACCCCTTATAGGTGCTATTTTCCGTAGCTTACAGCAAAGCCAGTTGTGGCGAAACCATCTCAGAACATAAATCGTGATACGATGAAACTATGACTTCTTTCCAAAGTAACCATATGGAAATGGAGTGGTCATTTATTATTACGCAGGCTGTAGCTGGAAAACTCTTGAGAGCTCCGTGTGTTTGGAATGTGTTCGACTCACTTAACCCAAACTAAAAGTGCAAACAATAAAGTTTGAGCACTTTGCTGTTTAGTAAATTAAAAAGGAAGCAAGAAGTATACTTTTCCACGAGAAACCATTCGGACCATCTCCCTGCTAACCAAACGAGTTTAACTCCGTGTTTTCGAGGGCCCTAAAGCTGCCAGTACGTAGTCTCTACGAACACTGTTTGTTAACTACTCATGAAGGCGTGATGTATACTGATCTATAAGACAATGGGCTTGTTTCGATTTTGTCCCGCTGTTTCAAGGCGCTGATTTGGTTTGTGTCTAGTTCATAAACAACCATGGTCACGAAGGGTACTGAAAGACCCGTGTGTCATATAAAATTACCCCCCTCTAAAATGAATTTGAAGTCCGTGGCTCTTCTACATTTGAACAAAACCCAAACGGTAGTGTAAGAAAACCAGCGACGAGGACATGAAGAGAGTTGTGCAATAGGCTAATAGAGGTAAAGACCGGAGGTTGTTATTCTCTACATCGTATAAGCATATCGTCAAGCACTCGATTATCGAACAGTCAAAAATACTTTCATGAAACTGGATGTCATGCCTTTAGAAAGGTATTTTGAAAAGGCCACACTGATGTAAGCTGAATAGGCCGAATGGACGCAGAGCAACGGGACTAGTATGATGATATACTGGTCGCAACAAAGCACACGGATGATCAAAGTCCGGGCAGTATCCCACGTTGATTAATCTCTCCACTAAGGATCCTGGCTTCTAAGTTCTGGCCTGGAAATGGCACTCCGGAAATCGTAGTAAAATTATGGTTGAAGCTTTTATCGGAAGCGTGAATGCAGACCCAACCATAATTGTTATTGCTTTCTCTTTTTATCCCGCCATCGTTGTTTTCTCATCCGCGACTCAAATTGTCTCCGTGTTATTCACTATCACAGGAATCGTACGGGCTGCTTGTCAGTTCGCACCAACGTGACCTCACCCCCACCTCAGCTTTGCTTAATCCATTGTTTGTGCCGCCCCTGTTGAACACGTAGGACGATTGACCTGTTCTCGTTGTTTGACCCCCTGATAGCTAACTGTTGAATTTTGCACCTTTATTTATCTCACGTTTGCCTCAGCAGTAGAGCACATTTAAACCGAATTCATTTTCGTTGTTGACTGGATTCACTTTGGTTCTGGGCGTAGCTGAACTAAGTCGATCCGGAAACCGGAGTAGTACCGTTCACACTTCATCTGTTCATATTCATCGAATTATTAGAAGCTAGTCCAAGGAAGGTGAACCAGGAAGAATTAGCCAACAACCACTGGGGTTTTTCTATCCGAATTCTCATCTGCGCACCGAAGAGCAGACAACGCTCAGTTACAAGCACTTCAAAGCATAAATTATTTACCAACAGAAAAACTATTCTTCATTCCCATCGAGGGAGCACTCAGCAAATCTATTGTGGTTATTACCGATTGCATTCCTATTTTAAATTACAAAGAAACGTGTCTGTCTGAATACGTCTACCGTTGCACAGATACCTGACAGTGATGTGGCCAGCCGTGGTCAAATGGTCATCGTGATGAACTTTGGACCACTCAGTCTCGCGCTCGAATTTCTGAGTCGTTGCCAGTCACTTCCCTAATTGGTAGCCCGGAAGTGGCCGTGACCCCCTTCCTAAAACATTGTAATACCGTTACATAGACGTAAAAAATCAACTAAAATATAAAAAGTTGTTTTAAAGACTTGTTCTTGTGTCGAGCGGCATTTGATGAACTTAAACTTATGGGCTGCTCGTCCTATGGTCGGCATGCGATCACGTTTATCGAGGCCGTGACACGATATGGAAAAGTGACTGATTTCCAGAGAAAACCTTTTAACTGCCTCAAATAAATTCTACCATACAACCATGAGCTGCAGAATGAAACGAAACAAGTGAACTGCTCTGTGGACGTTGACTGTATTTACAGCGCACCCGCTCACTCATCCAAAGACCCTCCAATTTCATTCTCTCTGTCCTCCAGAGAATAGGTGTTTGAATTTCTTTGTCTGGAACGTTTTCAGGTTTTTATCCTGATAACTTATTGTTAATAATTTAAAAAAGGACGTCTGTTCTGAAAAATGGATCTAATTATCTGTTGAACAAACCTTCGCGCTTGGATTCTAGTCCCGACTTACACAAACCTGTCACTATTGTCCCGATACCCAAATTCTATAATTCTGGTGTTTTAGCTAAAGGCTTTTGTCTCTGTAACTTCGTCCGGTCTTAAACAGACAGAGAGTGTCATTTTTGAAGACTCGAGTTCCTCTATGAATACCCAAAAGATCCTCTTCACCTTGCCTACAAAACCAAACAGGTTCGCTGTAGATGCTATCGGTTATCCGGTTCATCATGAAACCAAATCCTTGGACACATCAGCAGAATTCGTCCCATGTGCCTTCCTAAAATACTCATCCCTTTTAGATTCTAAGTCGTGGTGCCTCTTCCTTCACAAACTGGAAGCATTTAGTTGTCCCACGACATGACTGTCTGCTTACTTTACCATCAGAACTCAGTGCTCACGACTGGGCTTTAAAATATTCTAGCCTTTGGCGAATAAATCAGGAGAGCTTCTGGCAGCTGTCTTCCCCCTATTTGTTTTCAATCTACAGCAGTGCCTATCAACCAGTTCTCCGGTATATTTGTTTAAATACACGGATGATGTGGCTCTACGTCAAGCTATTACTGAAACTCTGTATTTCATTGATTGTTTCAGTAACTTCACTCATATATGATATATTTTGTTCATTCTGGTTTAATTTCAAATTTGTCCCAGTTCTTCGAATATATGTTTACACTTTCTCGTTTGGCATATCTTTGTGACTCATCTGTTATTTCCACAGAGCCTCTGGTTACAGCAGGCCATGCCAGGTATTTAGGAATCACTATGGAAGCAAATATGAGATGGTCTTTTGACATTAAAAAATTTGTAAAGAAAACTCATCATCCATCTTACCGGATAAGAATACGGAATACTACTTCCCTTTTCCTTTATCAATGTTTCTCTTGTTCTCCTGTACTGATTCCCAGCTACATATGCTGGTCTACTGAAAAAGACCATTTAAAATTCTCCATCGAGGTCTATCTTTTATCAGTCGGGTGTATGTTATACCCCTGAATGAGTTATCTTCTGAGTTGTGCAGAATATATCTGGCTGCATGAGTAAAATTCGCCAGTAAAATTTCTTCCAGACTCCAATTACCTTGTACGCATTGATCCAAACAAATGTAACTTTCTCGCTTCCACATGTCCCTTTTTCGATCCAAATTTTTTTGCATTACCATCTACAGACACTTCACTTTTCCCTATCAAACCCGAAGCTTCGGAATCCAGGCGCAAGTCTCAACTGAATTTCTTGATAATTTTTGGCTTACAGTAACCTTTACATTCCCTCGATTCGACGAGCTGACTGAAACTTAGACGTCCGTTTACGCAAAAGTCTGACCAACCACAGATACAGATAAAAGTTTGCAAACAGAAGTCAAAAACATAGATTGCACGATGTATCCTGGATCATTTCGCTGCATCTTTACAAAGTGCATACTGCAGTCGAAGTGATTATTTTTATAGCAAAATAAATGAACGAAATGTTTATAAACAAAGGCAAAATCACATGACGCACACATTCACACATGTCTATCGGATGATCACACAACAGTTAGCACACCTCATTACCACGGCAATGATAAATTGATTACAAGTTCGCGTTGTTTGCAAAGTTCAGGTTTGTGTGCACGGATCGACAGGGCCTCCATGTATCTTAATAGTTTGGTACTGGTGGTCGAGTAGATCACTTTGAACGCTTGACTTGCGTTGACGCAATGTTTGGTCTCGTAAATATGCCGAGCAATTGATGATCTAATTGACCTTTGCTCGGTTGATGATGCAATGGTGGCAAAATCGTTGCTCATTGTCTTCTGAAGCCACACTGGAATGTGTTCAGCCATTCGATGACGTAACTGCCTTTCCGTTCTGCCTATGTAGATGGCTGAGCACTCACATTTGAATTGGTATATGCAGTTTGATTTGGCGTGGATAGGCAAGGGTTCTTTCATCGATGGCCTAGTTAACCGATTAGTTGTGAATATAATCACCGGATCGGCTGCATAGTAGGTGCGGCTGACAGCTGACTTCAAGCGTTTTTTGATCAACTCACTTACATTGTCACCTTTGTAGGGGAGTTTTAGATATACTTTCATCTTAGACACTGTGGTTGAAATATCCTTTCTTGGTTTCAGGTGACGATACTTTGTCAGATAAAAGTGACTGATTCAGATGGTTTAAAGATCAGTGTACTTATTAGCTGATAATAATCATAAAGAGCTAGGTAACGATGGGAAAACTGGTAGACTCAAAGGCAGAAAATACTTTCCTTTACCCTGGTGAACTTTACTTCTTTTACTATTTGTGATAAAAGTTGGAAGATGATTTAACAGAGCGGTGACTGCCAGCAATCTGAACTACTACTCGGATAACTGCAATTAACGAATCCGCTAGCCGGCCTGTTTTGGTTCAATGAGCATTCAGTTACCTATCATGCTCTTTCCTTTCCTAAATACACCATTCTCCAGTTGATTGCTTCTGCTGATTCTCTTTGAACACAAGAGCGGTTCTCGAACTACACAATGTACTTGTCCAGTTACAGCTCGCGGATAATAGTGGAAATGAAAAACCAGGAAAATCATTATGTTTTTCAGCTAAACCAAACATGCAAATTGAGTCGAATTATTGTTTTGCTATTACTTCCAGTAACGTCATTGGCGAGAATATGAACGTTGCATCTGAGAGTACGAATCTTTCAGTATCAAAGTTTGTTCTCCTGTGGTTACTAATGTGATGTTACCCGTAACTGCCGTGCTATCATTTTATTGACTCGCCGTGCTTATTTCACTGGTCGACAAACTTGACCGTATCGATCCGGCGGGTACTTGGTCCGTGAGAGCACCTGCTGAATAATTAAATCCTTCCTCACTCATTCACGTACAAATCTACCAGTAAGAATCAGTCAAGAGAGGACTGGGTGGGTAAGTAACTGGACCGAGATGGAGGGCCATTCATGAGGACCATAGAGGAAAGTCACTTAGACACACCCACTTGAGCGAATTACCTATAGTACAGCACAACATACACAAAATCTTTTTCGGCCTGTAATAGGCCGCCCGGGAACAACACATTTTTCCAGTATTTCTAGGAATTGCCCACGCGACAAAAGAAGTTTATGACTTCCGGTTGAGTTTTAGAAATGGTCACTCGTGTGTAACAGGGACTTCGCTACTTGATTGGGTTTAAGTTAAACTGAAAATATTTAACAGTTCACAACAAGGTAACCGACGAAATATATTTCGACGAATTACCTTGTGGTTCTAAAGTTGGGTTGTTAGTAATAGTTTACCAGGAATATTATCTCCGTAGAATATAGCGTCTGTTTTATACACAGAAGCCACTTGATTCCAGTAGTAATGAAGATAGTTATGATAACGGAATTTGTGGAATACTGTCATTCCCGTCACTTTAGCCAATTCAGCAGCTGAGACGAGAATCTGACTCTCGGTAGTGATTTTGGAAATGAGTATCTGAAGCACTGAACTGCCAGACAATGCAATCAGTTTACAGTTGCCTTTGTTGTTCCTTCCTAAACATGAACATTGTGGTTTGGAAAATCAGATAGCACAAAGCTTGAGCTTACCACGACAAGACTATTTTTGTTTGACGGTAATTTCACCCTTTACATCTCATCTACTTGTTATAGCTCATGTATATATGTGTCACTTACACATTGGGCTTTGTTTCATGATCAGTGAATTTAGGAACGTTTTGATCGCAATTAACGGTTATCTACGGCAGTGTTTCACACTCATGGCACAGCATAGTGCATTATTCGATAAAAAAAAACGTCAAACGCTGTAAACTTAAGTGCAAGAAAATACCAACCTCGCAGGAAAAAGTATCCGCGGTTCATTAGAACAAAAAGAAACGTAAATTGGGAAGAGTAACTATTTCCTTGATTTTTCAACCAGTTGCTTTGGTTCAAAAAATCATTAAGGAAACATCACTGAGTTCAACGTCTCACTTGTTGCCTATCAGTTCACCTGTAGCTGCTGTCACGTATATATTCGCAGAACGGATCGCTACATGGCTCAACAAGTGTCGGAACACATACCCAAGTGGTTGGCAAAATCAGTGATGCAATCCAATGCCGCCGCAGGGAATGAATTCAAATCTGCATCTTCTTCGATGGCAAGACACTTCATACTCTGTGGCCCATTGCTAAGTGCACGCTTTTTATCCACTTCTGTCGATCGAGTACGCAAAATATATCAGTTTATTTATCACATGAACACAGTGAAAAAATGAGAAAAAATGTTTATCATAGAGAATAGAGCAATTGGTTTTGCGTTTGTGGCTAATGCTAGGGAAGACAGATTGTTTGCAATGATTGTTTCTGTGCATAAAGAGGACGGTTTTCTGTCTTGATCAACATGGCTTTGCTGAACGCCAGTAGTTTTGAACTTCGGTTGCGTAATCGTACTTTGAATGACCGGGTCAGGTCAGCTCGGTGTCCTGGAAAACGTAGACGCCTGGAGATAGTCGATGCTGGTTTCTCGTCGGAATTCGTTTAGTGCAGTCAAAATGAGCCCTTGAGTGCAAAATCCACTTTGGAATGTGTTCAGTCACTCTTTGAGTCAAGTATCGTTTTGTTCTGCCAACGTATTAGTAACCGCAACTGCATATGAACTGGTATACAACATGTGAGGCATTGAGAGCAATTGACTGCTAGAGTATTATTCTAATCTTAATGCTCTAGTGGTATGCACTATGGGTAATATGGCTGCCATATACGTTTGGTCTGGAGCGGAGCTTAGGTTATGATTCAAATGAATAAATATGTGATCACCCCTAAAAGGAACAAATAAAATGGTTTGTTTTCATTCAGAAGTTGAAATGGGGTACATTTTGTAAAGTGGTTTGATGTGGCGTTCAAAGAACGTTTTTCGATAACCACTGGCCAAAAGAGTTTCGTCGGTAAAATTTTTCTCCTTTTTTAGTTTATCGATTCTAAAATATTTCTCTATATAATACATGAATGAATCCAGTTTGAGTTCACCCTTTCTAGACATTTTATTTTTAAGGCTTCCAGAGGGCACAACATTAAAGGTCGTTCACAGAAAAGCAACATGGAGCGGACGGTTTACGCTGTTTTCCGATTTCGCCTCGGTTGCGTACAGAAATGATCAGAATATTTTTCCACAGGACCCGAAACATTTGCACACCTGATCAACTGCCAGAAGAATAAGATCTTATCAAGGAAACCCTTTTGGCTAATGATTATTTGGAAAAGATGAAATGCTTACATTTCTTTATATATCTCCTTTCCGTTCTCATTATGAAGACACCTAATAGCATCTGGTCACATAAGTAATCTAACCAATCCACTACCGAGGCTGTTGATGACGAACATCGTGATGTACCAACCAGCCTAAGGAGTACAAAAACGTTTAACACAAAATGTTTTATTTCTCTGGTATTAACCCGACAGACTCTCTCCTCAATTGTACTCATATCCTTCAGTATGGCATGCTCTGGTGTCATATTCCTCTCCCCTACGGTAAAGTATAATTACTGACAAGTTTCATATTAGCAATCGACAAAAGTAAACGAAATGCTTGCTCTTTTTGATTTATGTCTCCGTTGAGTTCTGATGAATAGCACAGGTGGGGCCCAGAGCTACACATTTATAACATACCCATTTTTTGTCGGAGACTACTACTGTCTTGCCATATGAAAGTCACTTTTCGCCACAAGCATTGTTACACATTATCCCATCACCGTCGGTTTACTTTTGCCGTTCTTGTGACCTAATCGGTATTGAAGTCTTTAAAGAACAAATAATAAACATCAATATTGTTCATTTTATACCCCCGGTTGAGACGCGGCAGGACACAAAGTTGCCTTTCATCAGTTTACACCCGTCTTTACTTAGTGGGGTTTATGTGCACTCGAGTTAGAATGGCAGAGATTGCAATAAAAGGAAATCAATAACCATTAAGGTGACAACTGGCAACTAGATGTTCGCGCCGTTATGATGTAATCACTGTTAGGAGAGAAAGCGTGTAATAAAACGTGACTGTTCGTTTAATGGCGTTCATTATTACGTCACAGTATGTGTGAGTGACCTCTGAAGCTAACTGGAACTGACTTAGATGTGATAGAGACTGAGCCTTTGACCTTTCTTTCACTTCTCACTATGGATAAGATCACAGATAGCAGTAGCATTGATCGTGTTATCCACTTTTATCACAAAGGTGTTGAACGTCATCTGTCCGCTCTTCAATGATCAGCGGCTCAATCGCCTCGGGTTCTGGGTCTCAGTGCAATCAGATAACCATTTTGTAATTTTACTTACGTAACCTGTCCCACGTAGTAGATAGATTTCCTGATTAGCCTTTTGTCTTTTGTTTCAGCAAGCAGAATTAGTCAAAAATGGGAAAATTAAGTTACTCGGCAGAAAAGCACGTGAATTAGTTGGCTATTTGCAAACCGACTGGAAACCAGTTTTGCTCAGTCTTCTTTGACCAGAAAAGACAGACAGCGTGCAATTTATCCATTAAAAAACTTTGTTTTAAATGGCATCTTCCAGCATTCTAAGTATTTCATAACAGGATCAGTGATTCCTCTGATTATGAGCTTTCACTCTTGTTGAGCTTCCTTTGTAGTAAAACGTGAGCATTTGACTTTTTTTACTCTAGAAACAATGAGGGATTCAGAAAACAAAATTATTTGTGCAATTTATTTCACTCAGCTAATAGACATTGCTTTCACAATAACAAAGGAAAAGCTGGAACTCACTTAGTCCAGGAGCGCTTGTGACAACTTGTACTTTCATGTTCTGAAATTTTATCTAAATTTGACCAAGGGTTTTATCATAATGACGGTGAAATAAATTCAAAACAGCGTCACGTGTCTTTTGCCTGAACAAAACTGTGTTGTCCGTTCTAACCAATGCC
Organism: Fasciola hepatica; assembly: GCA_948099385.1. Classification (NCBI taxonomy): domain Eukaryota; kingdom Metazoa; phylum Platyhelminthes; class Trematoda; order Plagiorchiida; family Fasciolidae; genus Fasciola; species Fasciola hepatica. Next base: position 3,926,233 of record CANUEZ040000034.1, on the reverse strand, counting down.
ACACATGATACACAAGCATAAATCAATAATTTGGGTCCAAAAATAGGTTTGCTGAGGAGGCGAATAGGCATGTTTTGATTAGTAATTGATTCTCAGTCGATTAATCAGTCAAATACGTTGTTCACAGTTGAAAGCATTCTTCTAGGCTTTGAATAGTTCCGTTGTAGATTTTAAGAAGCGCGACTAGTTCTCCAAGTCGGTAAACCGCACATAGTGGCAATCTGCCTAAAAATCTGACATTTGACCGGTTCAGTAATCGATGTTCAGCTTGATCAGCATTGAGTTCTGTCTAACATAGATTATTTCTGCAAATCTGAATGAAAGTATTTGACAAAATACTGTACAATGGAAGCAAAAAAGTTGACAGGGTCAACGTGTTTCTTTGCTAATCAGCCCAGCTGTGGGTACTATCCAGCCTAATTTCGGCCATGATGCTTCAGATCTGAAACTGTTTGTGCAAGAATCTCTGGTGCTTGTCATGGTGGACGATTTACGAAAAATGTATGCATGCAAAGTTTCATTTTGTACATGGCTGCTTTCACTGATCTCAGTCACTGTGCAAAGTATGTGAAGGCATCTTGACTCATTCAGTTCTACTTCCAAAATCTTCCTACGTCGGTCAGTATCCCATTGTTATTTTACTCATCCCACTCCATTGCTTTTGTTCAGTGACTTAGAGAAGCTTTTTAGACACCGGGAGCAGCTGCATCCTGAAACACCAAGCACCCTTAGCACAGAACTAGATCTGGTCCCCAGTTGGTCACATGCACCACTGGAATTTACTGGAAGTGTAAAGTAATAATAATGCTAAGAATAATAATATGAAAGCTCAAAAAAGTGAGCGGTTTGGAGTAACCGACTGCGCTGTACGCATCTGAGAAACAGTTATTTCGACGTAGCGTACAACCGATGTTGACATGAAAAACGGTAATTACGATCAGGATGGATGTACCTTGACAGTACAACGGTAGGCCCTCACGAAGGGTCTTTTCGCTTTGAGAGAAAAATAAATTTTACCTATCATTTAGTGATTTCCAGGATCGTAATATTTTGGAATTTTTATATCACCCGATATTTTGTTTTTCAAATGAAGGGCTTTTCATCACTCGCTCTCACACCGAGTCCGCTTGCGGTAGATTCTAAATCGGTTTGTTGATTGTAGGTCCGCACACGTCTTGTAAGTAGTTTTCAGGCAAGTGGATTACAACCAAATGGTCTTTTCAATTTTTGCCAAAAAAACCTTTTCTTGCTTTCGGTGACACTGGAATCAGTAGATTGTAGTAAAGCGCGAATGAGACTGTATTACACCAGTGGTAAAAGCTATTACAACAAGTCATTGAGCGAAGCTGTAGTATTACTTTGTAATTTTTGTAACCAGTAACTGGGAAGACCTGAAGATAAGTTCGTGACTGGCTTTTGTACGTGTGCTTTTCAACACGTTTATGACAAAACTTGATTCCTCTGAGGTTATTGTAAGTTTCTGGTTGATGAGCTTTCTCGAGATTGAAAAACTTGAGTTGAGTATGAAAATCCTGTGAACAAGGCTGTAAAGAACTTTTACCATGAAGAAGGCGGTCTCCAGGCTACACTCCAAATTCTGTTCACACTGAAGCCGAATGCGTACCCCAAGTTGAAAAATAAAAAGCCATGAAGTACGTTTAATTTCCGTGCAGTAGAGGTGTCCAATGGGCTCACCTCCAGTCACTTGTCCCCGAGCACCATCCGGTTCCACTGAACATATACAACCCAAGTAAAGCCGAAAGCCCTGTATTCACAATTTTTTAAGTAGAATCACAGTGAACTCGACCGATGCTTTCTGTCTAACACACAAAGTTTGGATCTGGTAACCACCCCTGGTGAAATATCATGTTATAACCTAACGATTTACCCTCTAAAGGTCTTAGAAGTTATGTGGACGCACGAACACCTTAAGGTGAGACTGATGACACGGATTATCACAGAAACCCCCGTCCAGTATCAGTCGAGCAAAGAGCTCTTGCGTTTGTATTATCAGTGTAAGCTGTTTAGTTTATTTGAAAATATATTCCAGAATGATAAAAAATGTGATGTCACTAAGATGGCTGGAGAGGTGAGATACTGAATGACCAGTCTTCGCGAAATAGAGATTTGCTAAATCATTCTATTCATCCTGACCAAGGGGTGATATCAGATGACCGACCAAGAAATAAACGAAATGCTGGAGACGTTTTCCAATACGATTACCTGTTTGCAACGAGCAATTACATCAGTAGTATAAAAGTTGAGCTCACCACTGAAAACAACGTTAGTACTCAACAGCTATGCGGACCAGCATTCAACGGTTTGTTGAGCCTCAGCGCCACATGGTCACTGACATTTGCCAGGTAACAACGCGTGACCCACACAGCAACTGACACCTGCGACGGATGAATCCTGCACAGGGGTCTAAGTTCAGTGAAAGCTTTATATTACTGGGAAGAACCTACTGAGCTTGACTATTATATGAACATTGGATCAGATTTTCAGCTTTTCTGATCCACAGTGTAGTATTACCACACAGTTCACCATCGAAAACCGCAGTGACTTTAAGTCTCGGTGGGAGCTCGGTGGATGTGCTGATGACCCTAACAAGGATAGAACAGCTCCACAGTGCTACCGTGGTCTTTGACGTCGCACCTTATGCTTTAACTGCACGTAGAATCTTATAGTATGTAAATCCAAGCTCCTACTACCTACATCCGTAGTTGACCACAATTCTTTCCCCAGAAAAACTAATTGCTACACTTGTTGCACAGTAAATGTTTGAGCATCCGGTTCAAGTATAACTGAAGGAATAACAATTTTGTTCTTTTCTGTCTTCTATCAGGTAACATTTAAGTTTTACGTTCAATGCTGAGCGTCAGATAACTCTAAATTGAAAAGTGAATAATGGAGTGTGAATGATTCACAGTAATTACCTATTTTGGGTTTCAAATTGTGAACAACTCTATGTTTTTCATCAGCAAAACTGGTTTGACATCCTGATAAGCTGAAAATAACTCATAAACAAGGTCGTTTTTGGATACACAATGTCAAAAGTCAATTTTGCCCAGTAGTGATTCCGTTAAATATTCAGATCTATGGTTGTCAGATTTCTCTTTTCCGATGTTACAATAGAACGTTTTATGTTTTGTTTTGATACTTGAAAAATAGCCCTGCTGTAGCTTTCCATGTTTCATGATATATCAAATAGTGATTTATTTTTATCTGAAACTGCTATCTTATTTTGATTATAAATCACTAGGTTGAGCTTATTCAGTTTGCCAGAACAGAGAAGGACAAATTGTTAGATGTAATTACTTTCTTTTATTCTTGTCGATCCAGAAGATGAAACATATAAGCTCATATACGGTACGATAAAAAACCTAGTCCAATGTGGTGGACTGAACTGGAAGTTTTCAGCGCTCTCTATAGGAGAATGGGAGGTCTGTTCGGTTTGGGACAATACAAACAGACTTTTTGTGTCGGAGGATATTGTGTGCGGTTCGCATGCTAACACTTAACTCTAAATGTCATCTCGCTGAACGCCAGTGTCTTTGGCCTTGAATAGAGAAGCATTACGCTAAAATATTCGGTCCTGTAAAATATGTGATCAGGTGAAATAAGTTCAATGAAAACTATAGAGGTCGGTAGTTTTGTGTGATGAAGGCGAGTTATTTTCGTTCACCCTGGCATTAACCCAACGGACCTTCCTCGCTAAACTTTCAAAAAACTGTTTAAATATTTTACCGCACCAAGCACCACCTGGTGTCCTGCATGAATAAAATGCATGTATCCAGCAACAAATTCCTTCGTTCTGTTCTAGTTGCATAGTATGATTGTCCTTTTGAGCATTCCCAATGGTGTTCTGATCGTTGTGCTTGTATAGTCATTTCAGTTCAGTGTAATCACTGTTCACAGTATTTCCATCTGTGAAGTGTTCATCGGTTAGATGCCCTTAGAGAAAGAGCATACTGAACCAATGTGCATGGAATAGTGTTACTTGGATACGACTTGGATAAAGGACAGCATAACAATCATTTTTTAGAACATTCCAAACATTTTCTCTCTAAAGGAAGTGAAGTTAGTTTCAGTTGTGCCCAGTTTGTGGACAACTTTTATGCAAAGAAAAGTTTCCCTCAATCATGGCTTGTTTCGTAGCTCCTTGATAGAAACGTATCCATGTTAACTGCTGTATTTCTGAAACAAGGTCTTAAATCGATTGAGTGGACATTTACTAATTGGGACCATTGGTCAACAGGCTCAAAGTGTGGCTAACAATAGGATTATTCCAGATACACAGCACGGGGCAGGCTTCTTTCTTAGCGATTGATTAGTCACGTTCACAGAAAATTGTCCATTATTAGCCTTGGCATCGCCAATAAAAGAAACCTTTGTTTGGGTTATTTGCACATCAGTTTCAGTCATTTATTTTATTGCCAATTACTGAGCTGTTCATCCTTGTTGATATTCTGTGAATTATACCACTTTTGATATACTTGCAGTTCCTCGACAAATTGAGATGACTAATCTATCTGAACAAAATAATACAAACTTTTACTTGTCATTCAAAGATGATATTTTGTAAATTATTTTTAAAGCTGAACTTGAACCAAGTTTGGTCCAATGTGAAGCTAGAAAACATAATCTTCACTGGACAACACTACTATAACAGTGATTTACACAGTGCAAAGTAGGCCATGCTAGTCATCACAATATATAGAGATACTATCAAACCATCAAGTTTTTCTGCGATAACATTTGAACTAAATCACTCAAGGTGAAAAAGCGGATTTTAGGGAGGAAATAGGTATATTTATTTATTTTGGAAAAAATCGCCCGAGAAAATGCGAAATGTTTACAAACCCATTCCAAGAATACTGCAATAACAACCACCTGGTTAAGGAACACCATAACCGTCGTTAATCATGGCATGCTCCCAAGTATATTCCAGACGGTCTCAAGTTCTGTGTTGTTCCATTTATCGAGGGTGGTCGAAGTTCACTCATGCAAGATGTCGAACACCCGACCGTTCGCATAGACCAACCTAGCTAGCAGACCCCAGACATCCTCAGTCAGGGTCACGTCTGGACTGTTTGTAGGCCAGTAAATTCTTTTTGCATGCGTGCCCATGAGTGCAGTGGAAGGGATATACCCCAAAGCCACACAAGCCCACTGCACAGTAAGAGATAACTGGCAACCAGAACCTCAGATCTGGAGTGGAGAATCACAAAAGATCCCAAATAGATCACGTGTGGTAGCGAGCCGGGCCGCGGTGGGTTACTGTCTACCACCACACATGATCTTGATATTCCGGTACAAAAAACCTCACTCTGGTGAGGTTGGTGGTGTGTCCACGTCTTTGTTTTACGTCTTCATGGCATCTATTCAATTTTCCGGGATCCTCTGAAAAAGAACAAACCAACTAGTCTTCCTCATTGATAGCTAAAGAAATAACAAGAAAGTTGCTGACCTGGTGATAAATACGGTGGTTTTTCCTAAATAAGTTGATTTAAGCTTAAATTTTGAACATGCCAGGAGGAAACATAGTTTTAGAGATACAATACAGTTTTGATTTCAGAGAAATGAAATAAAAAGTTTAGCAGTGTTAAAAGAGTTACCACTGAACTATTATGTTCCTGAAAATTCCTCACTGATGCAAGTAATCCTAAAAAAAGAATGAAATAATAATACCGGGTTTCACGATATCCTTACCTATTTTAGAGCACACTGGGTTAACTGTGTGAAGAAACTGTAAAATTAGAGCAACTGTTTATAAAACTCTGGTCCGAAAATTCTCGTTTTTCCCAAGGCATAACAGAAGTTTCAAGCAGCTCCCTCTGCGTACACACAGCCGGTTTTGATCGTTTGATAAAAAAAAGCTGTGTAAAGTTGCAATTCCGTTTTGCGAATGTCCACTGTCTACCAAGTTGCCGGCGGACGCTTGTGCGGGTCTGGGAAGTCGGGAGTGATCTTCGCCCTGTTGTGTTCGGCTAAGGTTCGCTTAACAGCTGGGGTACGCTTTCGGCCAGTGTTTGTCTCAATTACGTCACAATTCTGTCGAAGTAGGTGACCAGGTGCTTATGATTCTGTTTTTGCTCCCCTGCGCTTTGTAAGATGGCTGGGTCCATTGTGTTGTGGACCTACTTCAATGGTGAGTTTGGATATCACATTCTGACTGAAGCAGTAGGAAAGCCTCTATTCCGGAACAGTTTTTGTGACACTCATTTCGCAAGCCAATCTAAAATCATTTCCATGAACGAATTGAGAATACTTGTTTTAGTCCCTCCCTTACTTGTTTTCTACCTCAAGAGTATCCTGTGTACACATTTTCTCACACATTCGTAAAAAGCTTTCACCAGTATGAATCTACTACGGCTAAAGAAGTGCCAGTAATTATACGTTTGTGTACTTTCTCGGTGATCAAGTGGGCTAAAGCTTTTGTCGGTATTTACTAACTGATTATTGAAAAACTACAATTCTTTTCGTTCAGCTGGCTCCAAAGAAGCCTATGGATCTAGAGCATCAATATAAAATGGCTTGTACAAAACAACAAAGCCCTTTCTGCAAGGATCATATCTCAGCATTCAGACAATTAAAATATACCACAAAATGCGATGCAGGTTTAAGATGGGGGATGTGCACCCCATCCTGTTGAGAAGACCTGACTTGGTGAGAGGCATTCGCTTGGAGCTAACGGGCTGGTACTGTGTCTCCATTCGAAGCTGTCGGGCATCTCTGGCTGTCCTAGAGGTCGACATCTGAACGAGCTTACCTTGGCGATTCGGATCAGCTCTGACGGGAATGGGGTGGCACAGTAATAAAACACTCGCCTTCGAGCTGAAAGGGCCCGGGTTCAAACACGGGGTGTGGCAGAGTGTATGCCCCACTGATAAGCTCTAACAAGAGCGAAAGTCGAGTCTGGTGCTTCCGAGTGCAGGTTGGTCGGATGACCTGAGGTTTGTGCATGAAAAGTGGAGTTCGAAGGACAGTCAGCTAAACAAACAAACATTGCCATTCTGAGTCCAGATAAAGGTTCCGGAGTTGCTGTAGCGAGCAAATCACAATAAAAAGAAAAGACGATGACAATCCTGAACTACAACGTGAAATTCAAGCTGGACCGAGAAGCCGATGATCCACAGCAGCCAGAGAAATATACATACCCCAAAATGGAAGACTCAAGTAAATACAATTCAATAATCATCTGCCAAAATACTTACATTCATGAGGAACCCAGACACCCAGAATTTACTGTCTACCAAAATAACCTAAAATCAGTATCCCGCTGCAACCAGTACTCCCAGTGATCAACTCACCAGAGCGTAATTTGGTAGAATGGCTAACAGAGCTATAATCGGTCAATACACCTTCAAGGACAGCTTCGAGATGTGTAAACTCCTAAAATAAAGAAATATAATGAGCCACAAACTATATACTACGGACATAATCTTATTCACTAATGTTCCATCGAATGGGACCATCAATATAATCGACCGAACAAATGAACGAAGCAGCCAATGAATCGTTTTACCATGCGATGATATAGCGAGATTACTGATACTCCAGACGTCCAACGTCAGTTTCAACTTTATTGGTCTAGGTTACGGACAAATAGACGGAGTCGCCACAGGTAGCCCATTGGGACCGATATTGACAGATGTTTTCCTAGCTGAACTCCAACACAGACGAACAGATGACATCAAAAGATCGATCTACACTGTCGGTTTGTTGACGATTTATTCGTTATCTGTAAAACCAAGGAAGACGGATAGCTCCTTAAAGATGAGCAAGGAAGAAGACGATCAAATTAATTTTTAGGATATCAAAATCTCACGCCGATCGGATGGATCAATCAGTAGATCTGTCTTCCGAAAAAACAAACACGATCAAGACAATATCTCATTTTCACCAGTTTCGCTCCACTTGCCTGCAAAATCGGCGTCGTCAGAAAGCTATTTCACGGATCACGTGCAATTTACACCAAGGATATATTAGACAACGTAGTAGAAGCTCTCAAGTAAACGCTGCCCAGTGGCGTTCATTCGTAAGTACTCCGAACCTAAGGAGAATGGGCAAAAATTGCCAGAAGTGCAAAAAATGCAGGCGATCTTAGAATTGCCTTTCGTAGGTGATGACATTAATTGGTCATTCAAAAAAGCCTGAATTCTGCGATAAACGTACCTATCACACGATCGAGCAAACAGCTTTTCTCGAAACTACCTGGAAACCTACTCCACCGGGAGAAAGAAAGACTGCCCCTCAACCAAATGGACTTATCGACTTCAGTGAGGAAGCTCAGTCGTCTACGTAGGCTGGCAAAAGAGACCACCGCTCCATGGGACAACCGAATACCTTCCGGTGTGGTTATTACAAGTGATGGAGAATAGCTTTGCCACACTGACGTCATCAAGAAAACCTACAAATTTTACGTCATCTACCATCTGTGGGAATCGAAGCGTTGTGTTAGCCCCAGCAAAGTCTTTCAGATCACTCACCCAAAAACTAGCACCAGAGTACTAAATTACTCCGAAGCACTGGACTTTCAGAATCATAACCCTGATCTGCACAACCAAAGCGGATGAATGTTGACGTATGATGGGCCGAAAATTCGCCTCTTTCCAAGTCCGTTTGATTCTGACTATAGGAACAATTCCCCTGACTTCAGAAATCGCTTGTCAAGGTGCAGAGGAATGATCCCGGATATGCTGTGAAAACCGATGTTTTCGATTCCTTTATTCGAATTCTTTTCATGTGCAAACATTAGATCGATGTCCAGATTTCTGACACTGAATTCGCGCAATAAATGGAAATCTTCTGACTTTTATTATGAGTAAGCGGAAGTGTCATCCACATTCCACATCGGTGGTGAAGGGAAAATGCGTGGCTTTATTGTTCATTTTACCGCATTTTTGTTCACAAACATTGCATCCGGCTTGTGACCCAGGGAGATGCCATCACTATGGATGAGAGAGTTGAGACGAGTAGCTTGTATACACTACGGGGTTGTCTACGCCGATAGTGAAACATATTAGGAAGAAGCGAAAAATTGCACGACAGGTTGAAAAAGTTATTTACTCTATCCTTTTCGCTTAAAATCAAATGTCGACCACCTCATCATCATATCTTTGATCGCTAAATGTTGCTGAAGAGCCTTGGGAAAATTAAATTGTGAGTAAACTGTTAGTCAGTTGTTCGTTTGTGATATTTATCTCACTTTCGAAAAATGACCACAAATAATTGACATTTTATTAGCTGGTCTGCAGCATATTAGAAGCGATGCATTGTTTGATATTTCACTTCAGCATTTTACATGCAATTCAGTTTAAACTGCTTCACACGGCAGACTGGGAAGGAAATTCCGTTCTGCGTAGCAAGCTCATTGCTTAAGTGGTAGTGGAACTAACAACATACTTCTAATTATACTCGTTGTACCATCCGAAAGATGGTAAATCGGTTGACAAAATGAAGGTAATAAGCTTGATTTACGTCAGTTTAACTTTTGGGAGTCAATTTTCTAGAGCAAAATAGCAAAATAATTTTAGAGAACATTGGTTTTCAGTGATTCATATTCATGCACTACAACATAATGGATTACGAGAATTAAGGATTAATGATCACACAGGTGTGGCCCAGGCTTAACTCTAGACCTGATATGGATTGTGTCCATCTAGGGAGGGGAGGGGGCTGATCTGGGTCCTATTTCAGTGTGGAAAGTGGATCAGGGGGGCTAAAAAGCATTAAAAAATTGTTTCTGAGCCCACAGGCAATGAGGGATTGTGGAGACGGACTTCTCCGGTGTCATTAGGATGCGACTTTTTACCAGTACTGAATGCTGACCCCGGAGGTTGTAGAGCAGCGCAAAAAGCCTGAACCACTTTCAATGTGATTAGTTTGAGTAGTGCCTGAAACGAAGGCACTAGTGAGTGATTTTATTGCTTCAGTGTTTGGCCATGTGGGGTGTTGCTCGCGAATGCATTCTGACGAGGGCCTGGTCATGCGGCCGACGAACCTACAAGAACGGGAATTTTACTGACAGCCCATATACGTTTTTAAGGTTCCATCAGCTTTGCTACTAAATGTATCCAAATAATTAGTAAACGGTGTTGTTTATAAATCAGGTTCGTGATTTTATTAATTCCCCAACCAACAGCGGCGCACTACCGATGTAATCTAAGCTGATGATGACTTGTTTGCGGTCTAATCATGCAGCCTTCAGGAAATTGTGGCACCTTGACCTCTTGACTGTTAGTGGTAACTTCTAAATCGGTGTGTGGCACGGTTGCTTCTACTTTCTAGAGTTTGACTTTTAGGATCCTTGTTGAATGAGATCGGCAGATGCTGTCGCGTGATGAATCGGGCATTTTGAGAAGGAGTTAGTAGGACTGAATGTGTCTGTTGATTAAATTTCTTGAAAAGTGCTAGGCTGCGACAAACGATATGTTGGTCGAACAAGGAGAAAGGTGAAAGGAACACAAACTGTCGGTTTGGACTAAACTGAATCATGATCACTATCCCCGCAAACCATTTCGAGGGAATGAATGAGTCAACGGAACAGTTTTAAGCAAAATATGTCCGCATAATACTACAAAGAAAATTGTGACTAGGTGTGAATGCTTGGTGACGTAAATAGTGATACAAACGTATAGCCAAATCGGGAGTTGGCGGGGTTCAGAGTGATACCCAGTAAAATTACCAGTAATACAGAGAAAGTTGTAAATGTAAGCAACCGAGTACGGAATGTATGATCTCTGTAAAACAATGAGTAATCTTAATGCGAACAGTCATTTTCGGATGATTTTCATTCGTGCTGTCGCCCTGTTTTGTTGAGGAGGACTAGGGACTGCTAAAACGACCGAAGAAACAAGTTCCCGTGTTTGTATCCTTGGCAAATGTAAGTAAAATCTACAAAAGCCTGACTTTGCGGAGTAGATGTTGCAGCCCTTGTCAGCGTTTACGTAATAGCCAACAGGTAAATGAACCGAGTAGTTGATAAAGCTAGGAAAAGTGACCAAAGTGGCAACAGATGATATGGTTGTTACCAGACGTTTTCTCGGATTCAAGGTTAATTTCGTTGGTATACTCCTTAGTGGCTTGCTTTCCTTGTTTTTTTGCAAAGAAAGACGATGGCGTGTAACAGCATGGTTATTGGTAGACTTGTTTGAATGGTAAGCCTTTGCTTGTACATTTGTGTGCTGACTTCCACGCGAACTCGGAGAGCAAATTGACGGTTAATTTCTCTGCCTGCTTTTATTATGTCTGCGCTTGTGTGTATTGGAAGGATTTTGCTTCGTAGCCACAAGGGCTCACTGTTCTATTAAGGATTACCAGCAACTGGACCTCACCTCTTTTTCTGAGAAATTAATTATTATCCAGAACTTATCTTCTACTTACGGCTTTTTCCCAACACTTGCCAGTGTTTCGAGTGCATATTCTTTAACTTTAGGCGCCAATTCACAGAGATCTTCTCACGTTCTAGACAGCGTAAAGAAACCACGTTGACTTTCTTTTCAAATAAGCAGACTAAGAAAGCCTGGTGCAAAAAAATCCGCATTGATTCCACTTGCCTATCGATGTGTTCTATCTATTTCACTTCACTGCTCTTCTGTGATCTTTCCGGGTTTACTTAAAAAGCTTTTTCATTCACTGCACTGCTGTTTGGCTATTATCAGTCGTGTTTCTCTGATTGCCGTATCCTCTCTCATTAATAAAATACTTGATGCACACATGTTTACCTGTTAAACATCCGCTACGGAGATTCTTTCAAACTTTAGTTATCTTCATTGTCATGACCTGTCTGGTTGCCATTCACAACCGTCTACATGTCCAGAGTTTAAGCTCATCCAGACCTTTACAGCTATCTTTCGCAACTCTACAGTGCCTTGTTAGGTCTTGTTCTAGTCAGCAAAGTGAATATCGCAGAGGAACTTCGCACCAACCTTGATGATTGGAACTGATTATAGTTTTGTCTTCTTCTCTGCCCACCGTTTTTAGATACCACCACATCTAAATTTGTCGCTTTTGCTCCTTTTTGTCACTAATACGTGGGTTCTTACCTTACAAAAATCCTCAGTACAATACGGTACAACACAATAAAACTAGAACCTGAGAACCGGAGTGGAAAACGATATAAGGTCTCAGTAGGTCAGTTTTGGTAACGAACCGGTCGGCACTGGATTATTATCTACTACCAAAGTAACCGGTAACGGCAGGGATTTGAACCTCGGGATATCGAGGAGTTGAGCAAAAGCTTTAAACCGCCCGATTAACACCGGCCAATTAAAATAACTGTTATAAGGTATTATTATAGTGGGGCGGTGATGATTCACAGTGCCATAGTGGGCTGCACGCTATAGATTGGGAATCAGTTATGGGTCAGATACGAAGTCTCTCCAAACGGCTGTAGTTTTTGGTTGTAATATCCAAGTACAAAATTTTCGTTTCCCATCTTATTGAGTTGGTGACACCTGGATTTATGAGGATTTCACTCCAAATGGAAATTCACAGGATTCAAAGTAAAACTAGTAATTTTTTTGGTATTTTTCGGAATGAAGGGAACAAAAAAGGGGTTTAAAATAATGCACCGTTTACAAACTAGAAGATAAGAAATAAAGGGGCTGTCCCACCACCGTACTAATCAACCGGATCGATATTCCTACTCAACTGTTCCTCTAAAGTGCTGCTCTTTTCAAAGCTAAGTGTCACATCCGACTTACGTATTAGTAATCCACCACTGCTGTGTGAAATTCTGCTGACAGGTTCTTTACTATTGAGGAAACTTGGTCAATATTGAAACTCAAAACGGTAGCATACTTAATCCAAAAACCACAAAACATCTTGAATAAAAGTAGATCAGTTCCTTTCAGAAAATATTAGACAGCTCGTCACATCCAACTGTCGAAATAGAAACCACTGCATCATCCGTATGAAAGAACTAGTCGTTTTACATTTTTATTACTAACATTTTTATTACTTGACTGGAAGGTTTTTTCCTGTTATGGTTTTAGGAATAGTTGTTCCCTTTGATAAATAAGCCGCGTGGTTTGATTTGTACCGAATCACTATGAGAGTCCTCAAAAGTATGAGAATTTGAAGAAGTAAAGGCACTAAGCAAGGATTGAAATGATATTCTAACTAAGAAGATCTTGAAAATCTTTCCTGTTGAACAGGGTCATGAACTGCGACGCTGATTATAGGAAATTGGAAGGAAGCACAGCTTGTTACCCCGCTGTTGATGGCAGATCCCATCGCACGCTTTACCATACAGTATACTTAGAAATGTTTTCCGGACCGCAAATCATTTCTATCGAAAATGATGTGAAGCTTAGTCAGAGTTATGAGGTTTTGCTAACTTTAAGGGTGGTGATTTGTGTGGCAATACTGCTATGTGCATTGTTTTACGGTAGGTAGACTCGTAGTGCAAAGTGTTTATATATATATATATATATATATATATATATATATATATATATATATATATATTTCATAGAATGGATGAGGCTATTCAGTCAGTTCCTTTATGGGTATGACCTATATTAATTATCCGAATGGCGGCAACGCATTTTTAAATTTAACACATATCTGGATTGGATATTTATACAAATGTTTCACGGCCCACAATAGTGCTGGGTTTACCTTGATTAATTACTGAAATTATTTATCAAAACGGAGACGAGTCGCTTAAGAAAACAATAGAAAAGATTAGCTGACTTTCACTAATAAAGTAATTTCCAAAACTGCTGCATTTCCAAGTTTATATTCCTCGCATTTTTCAATGAGCGAAGTGGTATATGGGCCATAGGCAAACATTTGTTTTCTTCAATTTTATTTTCGAATAATTTCAGTCAATATCACAAGAGAACAAAAGTTAGAGGGAACTTTAATCAAGAGGTCTGAATAGTTGGCATAGTATCCGAATGACAGGACAAAATATCCCCGGAAACACACTACCAGTTTTGTGGTTGTAACCGCTCACTGGGATGATTTGGTAGAAGAGTTTTTAGTTCGCATACTCGATGAGCGACAATAACCGCGAAACCCGTCCTGTGCTTCCGGGGGAATTTAGTCCAGGCATTCAAATATAATACCATACTACTCATATCGAAAATCCATGTTTGGCTCCATGTGTCCTCCTTCTGAAGGTTAGTCGTGTTACCGGACAAGTTAACCTTGGGAGAATGACCATGTGATTCTGAAAATGGACTTCTCGTCCATGCACGCTCCATACAATTCGTATAAGATTGCAGCTCTAAGCAGAACAGTTTATAATATCTCATTCAGTTCTTGAGAAGAAACAGAGTTGGGGAGTAGACGGAGGATTGGACTTTAGCCAAGAAACAAGGGTGAATAACCAGATTGCTTACCATGTGTCATTGCTTCCTGTGGCGTGTCTTTAAAGTACGACTTCTGAACACATCACGAGATTCAAACAAATTCTCGAACAATAGAGTCGAACTATCACTTCAATGAATGGCTACCATCGAATCCTAAATGAAGGCACAAATAACAGCTGTCCATAAATGTGTCAGTTGTTCAAAAGGAGTTTTGAGAACAAATGTACAGAAGGTTGTTTCGCACCTAAATAAAACTAGACATAACTTGGAGATCCAAATTTTCTTTATTCAGGGTTTTTGGTACTCCGATTGTTGGATGAACAGCCTTGAGATAAGCTACCTAATAGATCTGTTTGAGCGAATAGCTGACATCATCACCTTCGAACTCACAATTTTCGTTCTGATGCAGTTGTCTGTTTCATGGTCATCTGATTCACGCAAAACTAAGGCTGTCCCAATGAAGGCCGGACACGGATTTTCAACAAATATGCGGTCAGACTCTCATCATAGTGTGTTATCCAGCCTTAGGTCCATGGCTTGAAACCAGCTTCCGCTTGTCGGCCACATCCCCCAAATTAGCCGCGACACCCTTTCTGAATTTCTGTATCATTATTACATAATAAAAAGAAGCTAGAAGGAAAAAGGTCCTACTGAATTCATCACAATCGGAATTAGTAAGATTAAAAAATCAAAAAGGAAACAAAACCGTGTTGGGTCTCACGGTTTATATTCAGAAATATTTCTCTATATCTTGTCAAAGGCTTACTACGAATAAAATACTGAACAAGAGATAACTGTAAATTTGAACTGTGGTAAAGGTGTCCATATTTCTACCAAACCAAAGCAAAAATGATCTGTAACTCTTATTTACTTGACTAACTCGGGTTTTCATCAACTGATGGTGGGAGCTTTCGTAAACTGAAGAAGTCGGGAGTCCTGTCAACTATAAAAAAAGTTTTGAACCTTTCCTTCGCGGTCACTAAACGTAAAATCTCTCAGTAGTGGCAGGTGATCGGGGGTGCCGGTCTGCGACGTCTAAGCGACATCTGGCCTCCTCCTTTCGACTGTGATTTGTTCATGATGGTGTTGACCCACGAAGGGATGTATTAGGAATGCGTTCCTTTTCTTGAATCACCTATGTGAAGTTGCGTGGTTGAAGTTATAACCCACTTTTTATTATGGACTGTTGATCAGATCAGTGATAGCCCAGAAATTATTTTCATCAGGATATTAAATTCCGTTTTACGAAAACGATTCGAAAGACTGTTCACACAATGTTTCACGGAATTAACCGGGTTCTTGATAGCGAAATCCGAGAAATAATGGAATCTAGTACATGTAACGTTTTAGTAATCCAGATTAAATCGAGCCAGATGTTCTTTTGAAGTATCGGTTTAGGCGAATTTCGGCTGTTTTCTTCCAACCACGTGAACCACACACATCTTTGCCTTCTTGCTTCGATTTTTATCATGGAGCATCATAAGATCAGAAGTAAAATCGACCGAACCACAAAGAGCAGGGAAACAGGAGAGGTAGTTTTTATTACATATGAGAAATTTGTGGTTTCAATATTCCCCTCATTTGTGACTAACTAAGCTCTCTTGAGTTGGTTGTTTGATAAATCACAATAAGTTCGGCCGAGATTGTTAATACAAATGAGTCGACTTGTTTTAAAAGTGCACTGCAAGCTTACTGAAAATCTTTCAAGTTCAGAATAACAAAGTAGAGAAATAACAGTTCTGTTGTCATTTCATCTTGATCCATCTTCCTTGTAACTTCAGTCGTCAAACAAGGAAAAAATCTACCGGAATTTCAATGTTGCCAACATATAGTTTTGTTACGGTAATACTCCTGTGCGTTTGGCATTTTAGTTTCGTACGTGCTAGTTGGAAGTGTTATTTTGCAAAATTTACATAAAGCAACATGATGGACTGGATCCTAACATCTTTGTGCTTTTTGCGTATTACAACGTTAAGCACACTGCGTTGCCAAATACTTTTCAGGGGATAACTACTGCATGAATACATTTACTGATCAAAAACTTATAATACAGTGGTATTTATTGCTATTCTCTTTTGTGGGTCATTTGCCTTTCTAGAATGTTCCAGCAAAATCGTGGCATTTCAAATCGTAACAAAACACCAATACAAATTGTTCAGATGACTGGGTGATTGTGTGAACTCATCTGTGAGATCTAGATGCTGGCATTCAAATTATTCCGACTTGTGCTGATTGATCTGCATTGGTCGCGTGGTTCTCAAACACATCATTACCATACAACTAACTTATTTTTAAAATTTAAGACCAAAGAAAAAAGCCTTTAGGGATTTACCTCCTTGAATTTCGGGGGCATTCGGCAAAGTGCTATCCTCGGAGGGTGCAACATTTTACAGACTTGAGTGTTCAGCACGGGAAAAGCGGAAACATGTTCTACGAATGCTGTCTGAAAAAGAAGCAGTCATACTACAAATAAGCTCATACGTGCTTGTCGAAACGCGAGATGAGAAGTTGACTATTGTGATTGTGTGAGGCTGCTGCTTTGGCAATTCAGCTGATCAAAAAAATATAACCCTAAAGTTAGCCATTCTTCAGTACCTTGAAATATGCTTCATCACAATGAGCATAACGTTGTTAAAAATTGGAGTTGATTATGTCCCAGTTTAATGTTGTTCTGATCGCTGAGTTTGGCCAAGCTCGGCGAGCAGAAGCCGTTGAAGAATGAGCATGAATCTGGTAAAACACTGATTTAAATAGGAGATCCGTGACACCTTTCGTGAATGCCTACAAGAGGTGATGCAAACCAGAACGCGCACAGTCGAATTAAGCAGACTGCCAAAAATCCTGTGTTTGACTAGTCTCACTCTGCAGCTGGTGAAAGCATCACTGTATTCGACTGCATGATGACTGACTGAACCCGCTGAATCGATCTGGAGAGAGATAACAAAAGACTTTTCAGATAGAAGGCTTCTCATCAGATCGATTTGCCAGGCAATGTTGAAGTCACCACAGAGAATCAGCTGAATAAAAATACTCAATTTGATATCTAAGCATGAGTGCTATGTAGGGAGTATATCCCTCAAACCTGAAGGTCCACTGATCCACTGGAGATAACAAAAAATCTGACCCGGGGACTTGGTGTGGGGGACAGTAAGGGGTTTCGATAAGTCAAGAGTGTTGGTGAGCCGGGCTACATCGGATTACTGTCTGCCACCAATATGACCGGTGGTGGTGGTCACGAACCTCTGAATCAGAGATGGTACGTACACGTCTCATACGACTCAATCACCACCAGTAAACTGGTAGTCCCACGTACCGGGTGGTAACCCCAGTATGGATTGAGTGAAGGACATAAATTTACGCTAACTATTAGATCTTTTAGATGGCATTGAGAACAGCTTTCATAGTCCTGAAGAAATCTCAAAGGTAGAGGCCAATATTCACAAAAACAGATGGCAGAAGTATGTATGTCTTGAAGAATATTCATTGTTCATTTCTACGTCACTATAACAAACATCTGATTACTTCAATCAAAATATACAACAAGCTTCTCTAATCCTGGCATTTTGAGCGAAAATACCAAAGTTTAGGAGTTATGCGATGGAGCCTCTAGGTCACCGAAGGACACATTTGGCCTGGATTCGCCTTTTGAAAAGTCTCACTTGAATATTGTTGAAACTAATCCGTAAACTGCTCAAGAGCTTGAATAAGAGTCAGAAAATTACATTTCAAAAATCTTAGGACCGACGTGTTTATGATTCCAAAAAAATCCCAAGATAGTGAACAGCTAAGTGAGTTTGAAACAAAAACATGGTTAAATGCAAAAGTATCAAATCCACGTCTTAATATCTATTTCTGTCGGACATCAAATCTACACAGTGTTTCGCGAGTATTGAAGTCATAAGTCACAATATGATGGTGAAAAAGAAAGCCGCAGATATGGTGAGAATGACTAGAGTGGTTATAAAATAAACAAATAATCTACGCGAAAATCAGATCCAGTTTGTAGACATTTGTTGTTATTTTAATTGCCATTACTGATTCCGCAATGAAAAATTATAGTATCATCAAGTCGAAGCCTTGGCCGTCCTCGGTTCTACACTCTTGCCAATTACACAGGTTTTCGAAACCGATGCTTACGGTCACCTCATGAGCGCGTTTTGTTCTCCCACATGACAGCAACAATGCAAAACTACATATTTGACATCTCTGATAACTAGTCAGTGGTGGCGAGGTTTTTGGACAGTAACCCTTGTGGTCTACTCTTACTTGGTGAACAAATACGCTAAAAGTCGGGTGAAACCCCATTTTCACCAACACCGGTTGAAGGCATCCATGACGTAATATTAGCCTCTGAGGGAAAACGAAACGAGATTTATTTACATTGAAGTACCCCAAACATTGATCGGAATACAAGGCTCCCCTCCACAACGATAAATTCGGCTTGCTCTATTCTTTGGGATTTGCAAAGGTCCTGTCGGTGCAGAGTCCGCCGTGCTAGTTATTGAATCAATTCTTATCTTATGCTGCTTTCCACTTTTCTCGTTTGACTCCAATAACCATTGCGGAGGTAGCCCAAGGATTTCTCACTTCAGAAAAGAAAACATATTTAGGATTGCCACTGAAGTTGAGCTACTAGGGGGTAATCATGTGAACAGGACCTTGAACTTGAGCGTATTTTCACCAGTCGAAAATGAATGATGAACAAATAAAAAGTTTTGCGGGAATGTATTCACAAAGGTTTTGTAAAACTAGCATGGGGCGTTGTACTAAAAGAACGAGTGCCTATTCAGGTAACATCTGTCCTTGGAGTTCAGGAAATTTTTCAATCATAAAATACTATCCATTGTGTCATTTCAAATACAGGCTTCATGTCAGTTTTTAAAAGCGGCATTTGAAATCGCAGCATCTTTGTCTGTACTAGAGCTATGGGTGCCTGGGAAACTTTTCATGCTGGATTAAGGACTGTCATTTTGCGGCACTATTTTCTAGAGTATTGCGTAGATAATCCTCTTCTTGTTTTGGTATGCTGCGTCCTTTACGTCTGAAATCTACATTTTCGGGAATTCTCTGTAAAGTAACGAATCAAGGGTGCTTCTGCTTGCGTCAAAATACTGAACAATATCTCTCACAAAATATTCAAATTTGAGGCTTTAAAGTTCCATTTTGGTGCCGGGAAAATTTAGTTTAAGGGGAACTTTTGCGATAACAATGGGGATGATTAACAAAACGCACCCAAATAACCTTGATCGTAACGCTCACATAGATGCAAACTGGAAATCCCCTTTCCAGTAAGTTTGCCAGTGTTCGCATAGAAGTACTTTTGAGTCACATATAATGTGAAATCTCCCAATCATGTAGGTATTTCTTTTGACCTTATCGTGAAGGTATAATTGTGAAAGCTATATTAACTGAAAAACGGCTTCTACAGAACTATTTATGTAGTAAACCTGTGAGGATATAAGCCGAGATAATTTACTTGATTTTGTCTATTAATTTAACTAATTTTCCATCCTTCGGTAATCTTGGCTTTTCCTGCTTAGAGCTTTTTGTCTTAACAATCTAGTTCAAGCATATTCAGTTGTACGCAGAACTGCAAAGAACCAACGTAAATGAGACGGTACCTAAGATAAATAACTGCCATCAAGCGATGCTCTGATATACCTTTATTAAGTCGCGAGGCTCAAAATACATAGTGAGTGAATTTGCGAGTGTATCAAGATGGATTTTATCTGTATACTGATATATGTGGTGAAACAGCTGTACAGGTCCCCCATGGTTCCCAATAATTTGAAAGTCCACACTGCATGATGAATTATATTTGTGACGTTATGCATCCAGTTCCCTTTCGGAGTTACATCACAAGACAGATTAAATTCAACTGCTTGGCGTTATATTCTCACCTGTGTACATACAATCACGGGGAAGACAGTCGAGAGAAAAATGACAAATCTGTAAACAACGGAAATTACTATATTAAGCAAACTCAGTGCTAGAGTCAAAAGTCACCGATCACACTGGGATTGGATACGGAGAAGGAAAGAGTGACACCCACTGGTTGGAATCACATTGAGTGTCCTACCATGAAAAGGTCAGACTGGCTACGAAGTCTGTTTGCTCACACGTGACAGGTTTATGACATCGAATAGACATGGCCTCGGCAGAACGTAATAGTATTCTAGTCTCTTTGTGGTATATTACCCAAACAGCTTGTTATTGCTTATCACGAATCTTGGAATCATGTAAATGGTGAGCCGCCGAATTGGACGGAAGCTTTGAACCACTCACCGTTAGGTTTTTCGGGATGTGTTCTGAGATCCCAGTGGACAATCTTTTCCCCTTCGATATACTTGCTCAGCAAGTGCATTAAAAAATATAAACTCAGCAGTAGACTGGGGAGTTCAGCTAGTCCAAGTTGGATTCAGCAATCAATCTTCTTGTCTTGTGGCATATTATCAGCGGATTGTCGTGATACATCCTCGTTAGAGGTTTTAGGCAGCGCCGTATTAGTTTATCAATTCAATCACCTTTAAATTGTAGGGTGCAAAAGATGGCTTTCTCTGAAACGCCATCTTCCTTGACTTTTGACTCGGTTATTGGGCTGTGCTTAATAATGGACATACGTGGGTACCCATTGTCTTGGAGCGTGAAGGATATGGGTTGAAGATTATTTTGAAATGTTTCGATGGAACAAATTCTTCTCGCTCTAGTATCTAGGCATTTTACACAGGCTCGTTCATATCTTAACGTCCCTAAGCTTCTTCAGTCCAGGTGTTGCCTTGCCTTTGTTGGTTTGTGAAACGCTGATGCGACGAGAGATCCGTTACCCTTCATTGTGCTTTTCAAATCTAAACCATGGAGAGAGGAATCTGATTTTTGATTCTTGTTAAATATGACGTTTGAAAGGTAGAGGTTTGAAGATCTCAGCATGCTTTGTGCCTGCTCTTCGTTTTCAACAACTACAAATGTATCACTGGCGTAACAACCATAGAAAAGTATGTTTTTCATGAAACTAGATAACTTGTCTCTTCGACGAGTCCATTGATATATCGGCTAAAACCGACCCTAGTAAACTTCCCACTCCCACTCCAACAGTCTGTCGATATACGTTCTTATTGAAGGAGAAATCTACGTCTTTCATACACAACAGTGGAAGCTTTTGAATCTGACAAGGTGAAATATTAGGGTAACTAACACGCAAGAAGCTGATATCATTAGTATCCTCGAGGGTGACACAGATATATCGCCCGCAGATATCATGCGAACATATGTTTGTGAGAAACATTCAAGTTCACGATTTTGTCCTTGAATTGAAAGGAATCCCTCATACTGCTCCCCATCAACCTACGTTCCACCTATTTTGCCAAATATCGTGCTCCATTCGTAGATAGTATTGACTGAAGTGGTATTCAATCGTTGGTAATTTTCATTAGGCCATACATTCGAGGAAGCTGCGGTTCATGAGGTAGGATTTGAGAAACTGTGGAAACAACCTACGAAATCATCCTTGTAAAGCTGGTGTTATTACCAAGCTACTGATTGTTTGGCAACTACTATCCGGTCATAGTGGGTAGTAATGAGTTTCTAGTTCAATCGTTCCTTAAGGGGCCATACTGAGTTCTCGAGGTTGCTTAAAAACCTTGCCAGTTAGGAATAGTGGAACAGCCGTAAGCTGGGTTGCGTGTATGAAGGTGTTTATGCTCAGAATGCGTGGCAGAAGATTTGTATGTATTTGCAAGAAGAGCGAGTAGAACTCGTGGGTAGTATCGTGGAACGCTTGTGGCAAGTTTTATTTTGTTGAGAGATGGAGGTTGGGTAAAATGAAGTCTGAGTATACTACCGCAAGAGGATAGGAACTTAGGGGGTTTAGAAAACACTTTGAGGTCTTTTGATAACAGAATTGCGAAGATGACGAAGGAAGTGTAGAGTTAGTGGGGAAGAAGACATGAAAAACAAGGCGTCTAATGAGATATATCGGCGCAGAGTGGAATATGGAACAAGTTTGAAATCATTTACAAGCGGTCGGAGAAAGATTACGACGGATCCACAAAGCCAAATTTGTAGGACAGGCATACAATAAACAAGGTGATGTTGAGAATTTTAAAGACGTAACTTTTATATGGAAATATGGTCAGACCATGAAATATTTCTTGCCAGAATCCGGCCAAGATACATACGTCGGAGAATGTCATTTCCGTTACTATGTACAGGTGGAGAAAAAGGTACAATTTTTTTAACCCATCACCTTTTAGAAGAGAGGAACACAAATCAGTGCATTCGGGATGGTCACCAGTCAGGTTGTGGTTTGCAGACCCCTGGTCAACACTATAGACACCTTGTTGCAAAATAGGAAAGACAGAGTCATCTTCGGCACTTTAAATGATCAATGAGTTATCGAAATTGGACATGGTTGGTAGGTACGTAAATAAGAAAAATTGTGATGAAAAGGTACCTTGTAGGACTGTTAGCTCTGAAGTACCGAGACAAGCAATGCTTCAACAGCGTGTAAATTGTTGACTTTTATCGAAGTATTCTGATAATAGCGCATTGGAGGAATTTCGCTTGCCACTGGCAGGAAGATTGAAGAGTTAGTTCTCTCACTCAATACAGCTGAAAGCGTCACGGTGATCTAAAAAAGTGGACACAGACAGCTTGGCCTTTCTTGTCCAGAGTTGAGGGGATGTAATGGGACAAATAAGCAGGGGCATCCACCGTGGTAGGCCGGTGATAGACAGACTGGTTGGGACCAAACCAGTTCAGTTGTGATGTCATCGTTTGCGTTAAAAGTTTCTCCAATATCTGTGGAACAACCGATGCGCGGATTATAGGCTGGAACTTGGAGATATCCTTCTCTAGTATGGGTATAATAGAAGCCACTCTTCAACAGGCTTTGACTGAATAACCCGGATAAAACCGGAGACTAGGTAGATGCAATTTCTGTCAGTACTATCGGAGATACTCTATCCCGTCCACCAGATTTCTTCGATTTCAGTTAGATCAACTCTTTGTAAACATTTATGGAGTATAAAGCAAATGTGGATCAATCCTGTGGAAATATGCCTTCCACACCTCCGGCGGAAAACGGACAAGTGACTTTATTAAAACTTTGATTGAGCACTTACACAGCAACCTTTGACATGAGACTGGTGGATGAAATCCCTCAAGTGGGCTTTACTACTTTCCACTTTTCTCGATAGCTTTAGTTGTCTAGTACTGACTGAGCGTAAATCGCTTTGAGTCTTTTCTATTCTGTAGTAGTTTTTACAGAAAGGGCTTTCCCGGGTAAGTAGTCCTTGGACTTTAATATACTTTTCTTTAATTAGTGTAGTTTTTTGAGACTGGGGAACAAAACCGACCACTTCGAATGTAAAAGGTCTCTCATGAACAAAGTTCGTCGTGGCAGGAGTTAAGCTACTCAGGTTATCACAGTATTCCGAGGGAAAGAAGTGCAAGAATATACCAAAAACAGACTGCGCAATCATTTCTCGGAGCCTCTTAAGAGATTCACAGTTCGATGTACACAGTTTGTGTTTGGTTTTGATATAGGTCGTTTAAGTGACCTCGATAACTGTGTGATCATAGGTCTCAACAAGAGGGAGATGCTCTAAGTGAAACGGATTTTTGTTATTCACAAAAGAAGCTCTAATTTTCATTCCATATGATAGGAAAGTTCAAAATGTTGTCAAAAGCCAAAGTGGAGTCTGTTGAAATCGCACACGCGATGTATAATGGGTCATCAATATATTCCATGAGATTTGTAGCGAATGCTTTGAAGAAGGGCTCGAAATCATTACCGGGACATGAATGAAACAGATATCAATGTTTGCAGGAATGACAGACCTGTGGCTACCCAGAAATTTGAGCTCGCATTATTGCATAGATACACCTGTGTGAGAGATAGAGGGTAAAAATAATTTTTGCATTGACTTGCACCAACCTTCAATATTGTGCGATGACACCACCACCTCACCTGCAGCACGGGACACGACGATCGAAGCGACAACCGGCGAAACATTCTAGTTTATTAACATTGCCGTGATTATCTTCGTCAAGATAGGTTTCTTGGAGACAAAGGATTGTTATCTAATCGGATTTCCGAAGGTACACAAGTTTATACAACTCTGTTGCTCTCAATAATGGAACCAGCTTTGCTGCTAATAGGAGTTGGTAAATTCTTGAATAGCGAAAATTTGGTTTTTTAAAGCCAGTCTCCATCCCTCATGATGTTTCTTATCATTATCATTACCTTTCCGATGAATGTTTTGGTCGGAATGATTCTCAGGTTATCCGTGGGGCACTTGGCAGTATCAGGATTTTGAAAGATAAAGTTATTCAGACAGTGATTGCTAGAACAACCGTACAAGGTTAAATCCCAGTGAAGTATAAAACTAAAACAAGCAGCTAAGCTTGAACTGTGTGACAAATTCCGTGAAATGGAATGAACAGCAGGGTCGAATTTTATGGCCTCGCCCACTGGAGATGTGTACTTGTCCAGAATTATCTCAAAATGGATGTGACAAAGGTCGGCTAAATGGCGAGTACTTGCAGTGTGCCGTTTTGGGCACCAACTGCGTGGCCAAATTGGCTATTGTCGTCAGGATGATCCGCGTCCGTGCACCATCGTCTGGAAAGCTATTGCTTTCCTGCGACTACTCAAACTGCGCTCATTGTTTCAAATAAGGATGCTCAGCTATCGGCTTGAACTGAAAATGGAGGCCTTCGAGACGTCCGATAGCTGAACACATCCCAGTGTGATTATAAGTGATGAAGGATGACGGCTTCAAATCAATGACGTCGTCGAATGAAAGAAAGCGTTTCTGATCGTTGATCACGCAATGTCTTTGAGAGGAAAGACATTGTCACTTGGCACGACGCAATTGAGGTCATCTACTCCAACAGCTTCAGAAGATCGTTCAGTCACGCAGAGGTATTAGCTATCTTTAATCAAGATATCGATCTTTGCAAACAAATGAACGCTTTGCCCCTTAACTTCTGTCCTAGTAACAAAACTTCCGATCAACCTCCTCTTTTCTTCGTCCGTTATCTGAAACTGGTCAAACTTAAAACTCCTAATCTCAGTATAACTTGACTAAAATATCCGCCAAAAGAGTCTCCCTCTCGAAATTATTGATACCTTGTATATGAGCATAATCTTTTACTAGAATCAAAATATTTTGTTTTGAATAAAATAGTATGATCGTTCTAAAATGGTCACTCATCAGTACATGACTGAGCCACGTTTGAATGACATAACTGCACTTACCCATCGAGTCATGCTCGATATCAGTCGTCTAATAGTATCCTGTGGCATGCGGTCCCATTTCATCCTCAAGAAGGTCTTCAAACCCCCTATAAATTCACACTGCTGCCTCTGATCCACTTTCCTCCTAAGCTGATCTCAAAAATATTCGACTGGATTAAGATCCGGAGGTCGAGTTGGCTGTGGGAGCGTCTTTGTACCGTGATGGGCATGAACCTAGTGTGAGAGAATGAAATGATGTACAAGAGCGTTACCGTCCTGGAAAATCGGTCTACTAGTTGCTCTCAATAGCGACAAGGTGTGTCGGATCAGGACTTTCAGCTAAACTTGACCATTAGTGGTGTGGTCCAGAAATACCAGCTCGCTGCAACCTTCCTACCAGATGGCTCCCCAGACAGGCATTTAACCTCCACTTTGTTGCATTATTATCTTCATCATACCACTTTTATTAGTTTCAGTGATTTTTCCTGAAAACATCTGAATTCTTGTTCGAACAGCGGAAATGCTGACTTGACGGTTCAAATATTGGATTTCCATTGATGAAACGATCGACCAATCTGCTTGCTCACTGTCAATATTGAAGGACCAAAATACGTGACAATCTGATAGAGTGACTTTCCTAATTTCTATATTCTAATGGCACACCTTACGAATTTCCCTCCTATAAGCTTCACGGGAACTCAAAAGAGCAGATAAATATATGGGGTGTCGAAATGTAAAGCACACATAATTGTGTATCTGACCTTCTATAATAAATCTCTTACAACTTTAGACCGTAAGACGGAAAACGGTTATTGTGCTGGGCTTGTTTGAAATATTCTGAACCGAAGGTGTACATCCTAAGGACCATAGTTTAAGGGGGGAAGGCAGAGGAGAGGGGGGGAGGGGAGGGGTCGGTGAACAATGCGTATAGACAAGTACGGTGAGTGCAGTGTGGACTTTGTGAAGATGCAAAACAATGTTATTTGATGCATAGTACGATTCATCATGCATTGTGAACTTTCAACCCATTGAAAACCACGGTTTATTGAACCTGTACATTATACGATAAAGCGTCCCTCCGAAGCTGACTTTGAATAATATCGGAGCATTTCCCGCACACCGAGCGACTCCTGCGATGGACAACTTTTCTGTAGGGGCTGAGTACAACGGAGGCATTCAGTTAAACAACCTGCAGAGTTTGACTACGATTTAAGTGTGGGTTGTGGGAGATAAGAATTTTACATGATATGATTCATCATGCAAAGCGAACTTTGAAACCATTGAAAACCGTAGAAACACCGTACAGTTGTTTCATCTGCCTTTTTGGGAATCAAGAACCTTGCTTTTCCCGTTATAGTTGAAAAATAGAGGTCGAAAACAAGGATTGCGCCAGGTATCCTGGATCATTTCGCTGTGTCTTTACAAAATGCGTACTGCAGTCAAAGTGATTATTCCCATAGCAAAACGAATGAACGAAATGTTTATAAGCAAAGACATAATCACATAAAGCACACGTAAATACAGGTCTGTCGGATAAAGGTACTACTGTTTACCGAGGAAGCGATAAACTGATGATAAACTGGTGTTGTTTGTACCGTTTTGGAATGGTGTGTACGGATCGACAGGACCTCCATGTATCCGATTAGTTTAGTATTCGTGTTCGAGTAGATCCTTTTGAACGCCTGTCTTGCAATGACGCAATTCTTAGTCTCATAAAGATTTCGAGCAATTGATAACTTTTGTTGAGTTGATGATGCAGTCGTGGCGAAATTGTTATTCTTTGTCCACTAAAGTCACAGTGGAATATGTTCTGCAATTCAATGACTCAACTGCTTTTCCTTCCTGCCTATGTAGATGTTTGGGCTCTCACATCTAAACTGGTATACGCAGTTTACTTTGGCTTGAGTAGCCGATGGCTCTTTCATAGATGATTTAGTTAACCGATTCGTTAGCTTTTGGTTTCTTTTTTTCAATAGTAACGACGGAAGCTTGGTTCTTGATTCCTAACAAACCAGATGAAAAACTATATAGTGTTTCTGTGGTTTCCAGTGGTCTAAACCATCACATTGTACAATGAATCTTATCTCGTAAAACTCCAAACTCCTAATACCCATACAGATTTTGGACGCATAGTACAGACTGAGAATTTTGTCTTCCCTATTCAAATCATTCACATTACTCCTGATACTATTATTAGTAGTAGTGGGAGCGGTAATAATAGTATAACAGCATAAGTAATAATAATAGTATTTTAAGCCTCTCTTCTCTTGACATGAACATTCAAAAATTTGCGTGCCGCTTGCGTCGCAATCTCCAGTTGTTGAAACGTATTCTTGGCTTCCCCACCGTCAAATACACCGACAGGTGAATTCGTGGTCACCTGTCTGTGAGGGATCCACATGGTAAACGTCGTTGACCCTGCTGGGACGCCACACACTTTAGTTCCGCTTCTGTTCTTCCAGCTGAACTACGAGGCCAAGCGGAAGGGCTCCGAAAGTTTCGCATGTGGATCATACCTATCATCGTCACATCAAAGTCGCTTGTTTGGGAAAACCAGGCAGTCTTGTTCCAGTACACTCACACGAATCTCGTATGACTCTTTGGGTACTCTGGCTTAAACCACCTACATCATCAAAACATGGGTCGCGAATCGACGCTCTAAGGACGAGTCAATTCAAAACCCTCACTGACGAAGGAAAACCATTGCGAATTCGAATACGACAGCCCAAACATTTGTATGCTTTCATAAATGGAAGTTTTGACTTTATATTCGTTAAGAACACAACGATTGGAAAAATAGCTTGAGCGAAGTTATCTCAAGTAATTGTAGGTACTAAAGACGGTGTCGTCTCACGCGTGCTGACCTGTGGAGCACAGTGAAGAACAACATCTCGTCGTTTAAAGTGCTGAATCCTTTTATCTTGTAGTACTGGCGACTTCATCATGTCATTACCATTGTTTTTGATCACTAGGTCTGGCTTTCCATCTGATTGAGGTCTGCAAGTCATTGAGCGTCAGATAAATTGCTTGTAGGCTGTCCGCGTGCTTTGCTAAGTCAATTGTGGGCATAAGCAAGAATACCATAAAGTAGACAATACAAACAGTTTAGGGAAACATGCTATGTACATACAGTTTTAGGGGGAAAAACGGGCCTAACAAACTCGTTTTCAGTTATTTATACTCATACCAATATGTACCAATAAGTATGACTCACGAAACAAGTAAGGGGACTGATGATCCGAATCCGTCCTTATTGGTGTGTGTGTGTGTGTATGTGTGCGTGTGAAAATGACCGCAGTATAGAATGTTGAAGTGGCTGCGCGCGTGTTCGGGAGTAACAAGTGGGTCAGGGGAAATTAGGTGTTTGCAAAAATTATTTCTGAGCCCTCAGAGGACAACTGTAATTGTCTTACTTGCCCCGTGTGCAACCAAGTGATGTGACTGTAACGCACTAGCATAGACCGCCTTTCTGATACCCTCTGATGCAAATTTTGGTGCTTGCTTATACACCTACTGGGCTTCAGCTCATCTGGTTTTCATTTTTTTTCGTACCTTTTCAGATCGTGCATGGGTACCCCAGCGAAAGCTTGCTGCATCCAGCACATCCGACCACCCTGCATGTCTCCACGTCCGTGTCGAACCGTCGTCGTCGTCGTCGTTTCCATTTTGCAGTTGATGCCTTCGTTGGAGTGTTACATAGTGTTCACGTACACGTATGGATAAGCGCTGTATTGTGCAACCAGTATACCTAGTGCCGCGTGGTTGGATCAGTCACACGACGCTATGAGGCTTGCCCATGCACCGTGATCCTCAGTTCATGGCTAACTCCTGCCGTATGTTGATTCCGAATACAAGCTCCTCGTACGTGTGCTTTCGTTCTATTTACCGGATTCGGAACACAGAACCTAGTACCACAGGAGCAGGTGACAAAAGACACGCCGAAAGATGCCACCGAATCTGGAAGTCTATCCTACGATCGAAAACACAAAATCGATTGGGAAAAGCATCGTAGAATATTCTACAGGGTACTCCAAGATAAGGGAAACGATTGGCGAGCGGTGAAAAGCAAAAATCCTAAATCCCTCGCCCTCAACACAAAAGTGCAATAGAAGCTGACCTTGTGCGTCGCAAAACTGGGTATTGAATCTGACTACTCGGCCAGAGTTGCGTCATCATCATCAAGTTGAATCTGGAAAACCAGATAGATTTTGAATTTCCTCGGGTCTCTAACCCGGCCATGCAAGCCGTCATCCACGAGGGAAGTCATCGCGGTACAAAAAGAGTATCAACACTTATTAGACAAATTAACTCACCAATGAAGAAAAACGTTCATACGAATTCAAAATAAATGCACCATTGTTTTCGCATCAACTTCTAAGCACTCGAGAACATAGACGATAAGGTTTGTGTGAGTGTTCTCGGCATCTTGTATCGATATGTGTCCTGAAGCTATCATAGTGTTTTCCTTGAAGGTTTTTTGATGCTCGCAACAGCTGTTTGTAA
Source organism: Fasciola hepatica (assembly GCA_948099385.1). Classification (NCBI taxonomy): domain Eukaryota; kingdom Metazoa; phylum Platyhelminthes; class Trematoda; order Plagiorchiida; family Fasciolidae; genus Fasciola; species Fasciola hepatica. The sequence goes on along the minus strand of CANUEZ040000034.1, from coordinate 3,896,164 downwards.
GTCACCCTTTTAATTCAATTCCCCAAAAGTCACCATTCCGGAGAAAACTAGGGTCCAGTAAGAGTCCAAACATACATGCCGAACCATACGATTCATATGGAGCTGAAAGAGTGACGAGTATCCACTACAAGTCACCGATCGCTTGGTGCCGGCAGATATCATTTTTCTGAATTAGTTTACCATGACTGTAAAACTTCCTTTAGAAAGGTTACTTCCAGAAACCGAGAAGTTGGCGTATTATAACATCTACCAACAAAGTTGTGTTGTTACCGTTGACTTTCAAGATGGAATACAGGTTCCTCTGAAAAAATATTTTCAGACAAAGTTGGTCACTCTTTTAGTGATTCAAGAAAACACTCACAGAAAAACAAGTTGTTCACAATCTTTGTCTTTCATTGCAATACCATGATGAAATTTAAAAAGATGAAAGCTTAGGCGCAGTAAGATACGGCTTGCAAAAGACGTACTTTTACAAAGTTGCTAAGCAAACTCCCCGGCAGAAATCTGAGGATTTACTTGAACAATATTCTGGAAGATGATTTCATTTGTCACCGGTCTGCGGGTTACTGAATGGATCCTACGATGAACGGAACCTGTCACTAGGAATTTGATCCTCAGGTTCCTCATGGTGGATGGTTCAGGTCTTTTTTTCTCAGGGTGTAAATGTTTGACTTCACCATACGTACATAATAAACTGAGACAAGACGTGTTTAACAAGACCAGCTCATCTTTGCCATTCAACGTTAGGATCTTCGAGAAGATTGCCTGAAAATGAAATGAATGATCTGTGTTTCACAGGAAGCATTCAATAGATGAATGTCGGTTGCATTCAATTCCAAGATCGTGGTGTCCACATTTCAGTTGAGCGTGGCTAAGTGCAAATGTGGATCGAGTGAAAGGCCCGACGGTTTTCGAGATTCAGCTTGCCCATGATAACGTAACCTTGACTGCTCCGTGGGTTTCACTATCAAGCCTGTATACGTGTGTGACACACAAGCAAAGACAGTATCTGTGCTTGCTTGTGTTGGGGTGAGATTTAGGATTTCCCTTTTTCATTGCTCGCCAACCGTTTCCCTCGTCTTGGCACACCCTGTAGCAATTACGTTCTGATACTTTTGAGTGCCACGTGAACCAAGGGAGATTACAACTGGACTAAACAATGATGATAATAATTCTTCCTTGAGCTTCTCATCGACAATCTCTAAAGCTGATTACTGATATCTTTGCTTCCTAAAGCTATACGACTATTAGCCAATAACTAACCCAATATAAAACTTAAAAAATCTTCGAAATTATACTTATTAATGTATCGTCGTGAAACTCATTCGAAGGAGAGGGTACACCTTTTGAACCAGCCACAGAAGATGAGTTTTAGAGATAACACTTTATGTAAGGGTGAGAGAGTGGGCTCACATGTTGCTGCTGGACAGCTTGGTTCGTTTATTAGACAACTCGATGGTTCGGCGAGCAGCGAGCACATTTTAACCCGCCGTGAATCATGGAGAACACCGAAGGATTAATCAAACATCAGCCGTCGTCTGAACCAAATCAACCAATTAGGTCGGTTACCAGACTAACCAATCAGAAGAGCTTGCTGTGGCCAGTAAGTGGGCGGGCCAGCAGTGGGCTATGACCACCATACATCGAAAGTAAAACAGTCGTTTCAGTACAGACAAATGGAGATGCTTTGAAGGCGAAAAATTCTCACAAGGTTCAATAGGACAGCTTAGAGCAAATAGTGTTAGTTAATCTTTGCGCGCGAAACTCTTGGGAATCACTTCTCAAATAATTTACTTATTTACTCATGTATACAACCAATGTTTAAGCTAATCGGTGCAATCTGAAACTGTTTCTAATCAACCCGTTCATAAATTATTAGCTTTTGCAGACTCACTAAACTTCATCCTTTCATTGAACATGATACAGAAGATTGCTGGTCAAACAAGTCAACCGTTTGATTATATGAACGGGTTCACAAAGGTTTGTTTTATATCATAGAATATGCCCATCTACTCCTGAAAAATCTTGTAACACGAAGAAATTCCTTTCCATATATCATTTCAGACATTTAGGTATATAGTACTGGGTAAAGGAGTCTATGTGTGCAGCTATGGGTAGCAGAAAGGGAGTTAGTGTGCAACAAATCCGGAAACTTGACAACATGCTTCAACTTGATGAACCTTGTCCGTTGTGTGAACGACCATAAATGTGAAATGTGCATCCAAACGACGTGAAAAGATAGGTCTGAAAAACGAAGCTGGGAAAAAAAGGTGCGGGGCTGGGGAGAATTTGTACATGGCAACCATAAGAGAATCACTTGGTACGGCCACGGCAACAACAACTGTTGCACAAGGTTACGTTGCTTACACAATTCCGGCTTCAAAGTTCGAACTGCTATGGCTTCTGACGTCATCAGCAACCGCCTGCGTAATCCCTTCACGTGAACGGTGGGAGTTGTCAGGACTGGTCTGAGAGCTATCACTGTGTCTATTTGATGTCCGCTATCCACCAGATGTTGTAGGATTGCACTATTGATAGTCCGAACTGTTCTTTTGCGTAAAGAAGCCGGGAAGTGTTGTGATATCCTCTTCGACAGACGTCTCGTCGTATGTCCAATATATTGTGCACTATAAGAGCACGTAAACTGATATAGAACAAAAGATTGAGACTGATGAGGCAAACTGTCTTTGGATTGTTGATCAATGAAAGGCTTTGTATTTGTTGAGATTCGGGCAAGTGCAGCGGGAAAGGACTTTTATATCGACATTTCAAGAAGGAAGCCCTCACAGAAGTTGCCTAACTGATAATGCTAATATTACGAACGGGATTCTTCCTTTTTCTTCGGGCCCCTACGGAGAAGTTGCTCGTCAGATGAGTTGACCGCTCTGGAACCAACGGGCTGTACCCTTGAAAAACAAGTGACGGAGGGGCGCTATATAATGTATTGGTGATATTAAACAAAACGGTGATGGCCATTCCGGTGGTATGGTGTTCCATTCAGAATTTTTCACTCTGGGTTCGAATCCCAGCTGATAGATCAGCGATTATACCCCTCTGATGATTCGCAGCAATGTGAAACAGCTGTACGGTTCCTCGGTTCTTCTACAGTAAGTTGATCGCCCAAATTGCATACAAAATCATTTAAAAAGCAAATGTTAACTGATAATCGACTTACCCATTTACGACCTGAGATCGACCGGTGTGTTCAAAATCGACATATTTTTGATGCTGAAACCATTTACTGTTTCGACTGAATAATAGTTAGATTTGATATTTTTTGTCAGCGCTGTAGAACGTTATGCAACTTGGACCATGCGCGTGGTATTCACTATAAGGTTTGAGATGGATGGGTAGGGAACGCTACACCTCGACAGTCTATGCAATCCTTGTTTAGAACTTGTTACGCACTGGAATAGCCCACGTGCCGAAACGTACACAATACGTTTCCCGTGCAGCCTGGGAGAGGTGCAGTCATGAGTCTTGCAGGAGGTGAAATGGCTGGGCGGATGAACAACAAGTTTTCCTCGGCGGTCTGATGTGTGCTTTGCTGTGCCGTTTTGGTCCGTTAAAGGGGCTGACGTGTGTGATCGTGCACACGCCTACTTTGTACGCTCATTCTTACCTCGCTCGCACTAGACAAGTGAAATTGAAACGGACATACCCATGTGTGGTCACCAGACTGAGCGTTTACGCGTACGCAAGTAACAGAAAATTTATTCAGTATCTGACTGGGGCACAAATATAGATAGACGGACACGCGGCAAACGACTAAAGTACATCGGTGGAAAAAGTTTGATCATGCAAATGAGTCGAGCATTGTATTCTGCTTTAGGTGTTTCCATACTGTGCCTGAATATCTGGCCTAAAGGAAGGCACATGATTATGACGCTTCGCGTTTGTGTTGGAGAGCTTGTGTGTGAACGTGTAACGCACGCATATTTGTGTTTCTCCCACTACCGAATTGGTAGGCAGCTCTTGTCTTGCCCAATCTGTCCCTCACGCGCTCTGGTTAAGTCTGACAACGTGACTGAGCGGAAATTCGGTAAGGGACAGCAGCCGTGTCGTGAAGCGCTGTACAAACTAGCTCGCGCAAATCCCCAGTCCATTGGAAGTTCACTACTAACAAGGGCATAGCACTTCTCACTGTCTGTCTCCTCGTTGGTCTGTCCGTATGTCTATTTCGCCCACATGCCTAATTTGTTTCTCAGCCCCACTGCCTTTAACTGATGTCATGCTTTACAACTGCTTCAGTTAATTGCTCATGTGTTCGCATGTGTACAAACTGAAACTTCAAAGCATGAATTGCATTCATGTCAAAATGTGTTCCCGTGATTATGTCAACCTGATTGTCCCCTGAATTTTGATCGCACTGGCTATGAAACCATTACCATTACATTTGCTTCTGGACACATTATCAGTAGATAATTACTCAACGGTAGTTAACTATTGCTTCCGTGCCGGTGCGTGCCCATACCTGTGTGGAATAAATCGACAAAATTGATCTCCACTCAAATGATCGTTGTGTTTGCCGGTTCGTAATTGTTCCACTATTCTCACACTCAATAACAAAACTTGGAATTTCCCTGTGCAGTCAGTTTTCATCATCTGTTGGAGGCGTGTGCATAAATTTCACCAATAAGATGGAATCTAGGTGCCCCTTCTGCCCAGACCCATCTTATGCTTGATTAACCCAAAGAGCTATGGGGCCCGTTCATGGATGTTCTACGTCATCATTACCCAAGAAAACATATTTGAGCACTGTCCAATAAGCGCCATCCCGTCAGAGAATTCCTCAGTCCGCGACAGAAACTTCAAGCCCAACAAGCCTGTACAATATTATTTACCCCGATTGACCAAATAGCATCCTATTGATCATGTCCTTTTCTGTTCCAACACAAACAAATTCAAATCGGGCTTCTACACAGACATCCACCGGGCCAACTGGCAGTTCTTTGCCTACATTTCCAGTCATGGAGGAACGGTATGACACTGTGGGTAATCTTGCCAAAAGAACGTTGAATATCGAGCTCCCGGACACACATCCGACGTCTAACCGTGCACTGTTTGTATTCTCTGAGAATAATCTCATTCGAAAAGCAGCACGGAGTATTATCGAGTGGGGATATCCTTTTTTCTATGATATGAATGCTCTGGCAAGTTTTGATTATATCACTTTTTTTAAGCCAAGCCTGGTAGATGGAGTTCAAAGTGCACCATTTTGATATTCAAGCTTCATAGAATAAACAGACGATCATAACACATAAAGGTGTAGGTCACTTTCGACCTTTCTTTTAAGCTGATAACTTGAAGCATGGCGAATTTAGGGGATATTCCTTCATGAAGTATTTACTCTCCACACCCTGCAGGGAAAAAGCAGAAGCGTCATACAGTCAGCTTTGTCTATTCACAGAGTAGGACTGTTTTGGCCTATGGGTTGAGCTGAATGTTTGTAGATATTGGGCGATACTGCTCAGTACAGGTGTCAATGACGTGATTGTATTGGAACTGTTGAGTATAGATGGCGTATAGATGGGGAAATTAAGTTGGCTGGGAGCAAGCGATCGGCTTCGCGGTTACTGCCTCCACTCAGGTACGCGTACCCGGTGCTCTTCCATCCAATAAATCTTATGCGTGTTCACTCCGTAGACCTTTTATTCACAGTGAGCTCGTTTCTGCGTCATTATTGTGAGAGGAGGCATCTTACTGAACAGTTCTTCGGGGTACCACAACTTTATAGGTTAGCCGCTGCTAACCTCGAGAATAAGAACGCTGTGGTCATGCAGCACTCCCATTTATTCAATAATTCAACTAGAAATAGCTGTGTCTTCATTCTCAAGGTTAGCAGCAAATATATTCTCGTTTTACAAGATTTCGATCTATTATTAACTTTTTTTATTGATTTTGTGATTGGAAATTGCTTTTTTTTTAGTTCAGCGATGTTACTTGGTAGCCACGAAAACCGGATAACCAAAGCCGTAGATTAATAATTGAAAGGAATGAAATGAAAAAAAATTCTTATTGTAAAAAGACTGAAGAAGATATGTTGTGACTTTGAGAGTTTCAACGTTATTCACTAGGAATTTTCACTGAAAATGGGCTCCGATGAAATGTCGCCTAGTTTGGAAGTTTGCTACCAAAAATCGAACTCCCCCCTCCCTAGTTGTGCGCATGCTATTGTGGTTTGTCAAAGTAATTAGCAAGCATTGATAATGCCAACCAATTACAAGACTGTGTGACAAGGTGTACTAAAGTGTTCTGTTCGACTAACCATTTAATGACGAAATGATTGTAAGTAAGTTGTGAAACCAGAGAACTGTCAAAATAAAACTTTCTGTCTCTCTTCAAATGTTTTGAATAGTGCTCCGTGTTTTCCGCCTAATATTCCCAGATTCCTTATTTGTTCCTTAATAATAAGTGAGCTTTTCTGACTCAGTTTTTAATGACATAAACTGCAGAATGCAACATGGAATCTCTGTAGTTTTATTGGTGGCGCTCAGTGTTTTGTTTTATATTTCATTACTCATCGGTGTTCCTATTAAAAGTTGGTGCTAAAATTCGTATTATTTGGTATCCTACACTAGTTAAAATATATATGGAGTATCATCATTTGCTACGAGATGAGAACCTATTGCCTCTTAACCGCTTTGCCCACAACACGTAGCCATCCAAGCTTTTATTCATTTATGGAACTTTGGGAAATTTGCAGTAGATTTAGCATACTTTGCTTTGTCAAAATAGATATGTCGCCGTTCTCCTGCGATCCGACCTATAGCTGGGGGGGGTTACTCAGATATTTTCGAGTATTTTGCCAATAAATTTCAGAAAACGATGACGGTGTTAAACAGCAGAAGTTCTTCTCTTTGATATAAAGCATTACAAGCACAGAAGCACTGTACAGCTTGTTATCTGGCCCGTCATGAATACGCAGCAGAGGGTTGATACACTGACTTCGAACTGAGACAGGAAGGTGTGGTGCATGTTTCTGAGTCACGGCAAAATCGTCTCAGTGTGTTCTCAATGGCTCGTTTTTATTCACTGATCAGCTGACCGTTGCTCCTGCATGAGGGATAGCAGCATGAAATTGTCCTAATCTCCTAACCAGTTCAGTTTTAATCAAACTGTCCTCAATCAAGCTCCGCACTCCCACGGCTCAAATTGATTATGGCTGGGTGATTTCTTACGATAGACTTGTGTGATTAGCGTATTTATGCAACAGTCTTATCATCGGGGTCCTAGAAGTCCTGCCTATTCTTCACTTCCGATCCCAGGAGTTTACCGACTAAGTAAACGGTTATTAGCATATTTCGGTATTCATTTCATTGTCTATGGCTTCAAACAAAATCTCCTTCATGAGCATATGTTAAAGGAACCATTCACTTGCGATATTTGTGATATTTCATATGGAATTCGCCCGAAACAAATCCTTTCGTTATATTTACCTTTATTTTGATAAGAAATTCTTATAAGACATTCACATCTAAGTAATTTTTACAGAGTTACTGAAAAATGATTATGATAGTTTTGCGACCCCTTCTTAAGTAATTAACGTCTTCGAAACTGTTTTTCTCAAAGCCACCTCCATTCGTTATATACTAGCAGAGTTTTACCAAAATAAGATTTATCGAGAACTGTCAAAGCTCATATTGGCTATTAAAAAAATGACTGAACCACCGCACAACTAATTCATCCTTGTTGAGAATCACCAACATGGAGCCGCCGTCGGGACTTGGAACCATCTACGGTTCACGACCAGGCTCACTTGGCTCAGCAGCAATATATTTTATTATAATACATTCTACGTCATTGTCATTATAGTCATTTTTATGAAATATACCGTAAACAAATGAAGCCCTACATCACTACATGTGATTCCTAATCGCCCAGTAAAACCTCTGCAGAGACCGGTATTTAAGTAGCACTAACCGCCGCAGACGAATAAAAGAAAAACACTAAACATGGAATTTCGATCACACTTCCAACAACGATTCTGAACTCGGCACACAGAATGCGTTTAATCCCTTAGAAATTTCAAATGCTTCACGAAGATGATAGTTATATTCTGCTAAAAAAGGTTACAAATATACTCTGCATTGCGCACAAGTATTTGCTTGCGTAGACAAATTTACTTTGGAATGTAATATCGAAACAACTGAAGCACGTATCGATCGCTTTTTCTATTTGGCTCATAAGAAAAATCGGGATAAGATAACGTTCGTTTTCTAGCTGCAATATTTTTATTGTGTTTTGGCTTAGCTGTTGCAAACTGGACAATCATGGGGCGAATTAATTGGGAGCAACATCAACCTTTCTGTTTGTCTTACAAATTGCATTCCGTTTGAGAACAGTCGAAAAGACAAATTGTTTTGGTAGATACAATCACTTTGCCGTATTTTATTGTGGAGAAAGTGTCTGGCTTAGAATATACTGAAGGACCTTGTTTTTGCGTAAACAGGTCAGCTTATCTAGAACGCGTAGTTCGTATGCGCGCAGGCCAACTTTGTCCGCTGACTGTGTGGTGTAAAACTCTGGGTGACATGCAGAAACAAAGTTTACGTTATTGTACTCACATTCATACTCCTTTCTCCAATTATTAATTCTACCGACAAATTCAATCCTTCTTGCATAGATTTGTTTTCTTATGTTCATGGCTATACTGCCAGTTAACAGCCGAAATAAGAGCAATGAAGTGCATTGCTGATAGTTGAATAAACTGATCTGAAAGATGATCTGTTCACAGATGAACCTTCTGACAACTAAAGAACATGCAGTTATATTTGACTGTGAAGATCCTGAACTTCAGTTTGATCCGAATGTCAATATTTGTTGATCTCAGTAGGATTTGGACCTTTGTTCAAAGGAAAGCATTAAATACTACTTTACTTCAAGTACTTGCCCCATTCCGCTTGAGGGCCTCAATGCATCTTCTCGGTATACTTCTTACAAAACCTGTGATTGTCCACTTCTCACTACTGACCCATTCTCACCTAAAGGTGATTATCAGTTCACCCCTTGACCAGTGAACCATGGAATTTTTCTGCTTCCGGCAAGCAAGCATTCTACATGGGTTACCATTCGGGTTTAGATCTGGGCTACAGGCTGACCACTGCATGACCTTCATGCCAGGGAACAATTGCGAACAATTTTTAGCGTACGGACAGTTGACAAAAGGGATATCAAGTTGGAATACGGCATCATCTTGTAATCGGCTGATCAGTAGAGGGGCAAAACTGTTCCATTGTACGTATATACTCAACGGAATCTTGTATACCCTCAAGCATACCCAACTCATTTGGTCACTGAACGAGAAGGCTCCCGAACAGTTACCGAACTCTTGTCGTGGTTCTTTTGACTGAAAATTCTTTTTTCTTTTCCGCTATCAGGTCAGTAATTACTCGAGATATCGGGTTCATCCAAATTAGATTTCTTCCACTGAAGTAGACTTTTCCGCACTTGTTTATCTACACAATGTGTGTTTCAGCCCATGATAAGCGTTGTCCTGTATGCCGTGGTGCGAGGACAATATATCCTTTCATTTTTAGTTCATCGAAGGCAGAGGTTTGAGCGTGCTTTCTAACTTTAATTTTCAAGCACTGACTCCGATCAAAGCTTTCAGTGTGTACTTGCTTTTGTTGTTACTGGGAGCTACGCTAGTAAATTTGCTTTTGCACGACTTCGTCAGATTTTTGGGACAACCCATTCTAGATACCGTCGTACGATATTCCTCGATCTCTTGCATTGCCTGGAGATCACAAGCTAACTAAGCCCCATCTGATGGAACACGAATATTTTAACGTTCTCGAAATCGGTTAGTTTTATTTTCGTGTGGGGTTGCGCAGACAAAATTCGGTGTGAATTCTGTAAGGTATATACGTGCGACCTACGTGAATGACGACCGGTTAGGTCACTAGGGTACATCGAGTGCTCCGGTGCATATGAATCACGTGATTTCGGTTCTCATGGCTTCGCCGGTCATCATATCCGCAGACCAAACTAATCAGCCTGTTGCAAGGCCAAATGGTCCGTCTGGTTCTGCGAAATTTTCCGTAGAACAGAGGACTCGAATATGGGAACCCATACTTTTGTCACCCTCGACTTCACGTTTTCTGCCATAATTACCACAGTGCAACTTCCTTCTGAAATTAGGAAAGTAGCATAGTATTGTGCATTCAATCGCTCTGACCAGATAAGGTTTCGTTAGAGAATGCGGAGCCGGATATACGCGGAAGAATCAAGAGGGCCTTTTTCTCACAGCGTAAAGATCTAGGCTTTTGGTTTACATCCCATTTTGAATGATACGCTTCGGGAATTTCCAATTCACTGTATATGCTTAAGTAAAATACTATCCTCTGCGATGGAACATATTTATACTAACAGAATTATCAAGCCTGTTCAGTCTGAGCCGTAGAGTTCAACTATTCATGCGACAACTCATCCTAAAATACCGGACATCAACGTACCAAAGCCAGCGAAGGATGTATGCTATATTTAAAGTTGTATTCACGTAAAGAGACTCACATAGTCAGGCCAGATAACTTAGCCCAACCTGCAGTTTGCGTTCAAATTCCGGTTGGTGCTTGGTACTCCAGTCGATAATTCAAAACTAACCAAGTGAAAAGACTCAATTGTACAATGGTCATATGGATTTTAATCGATGGGTTGGGTGTTCGTGCGAAAAGATTAACTTGTTCAGAAATCCGCACATTTTTTGTAAAACGTAAGGTAACTTGATGATACGGATTTCACCGAACCTTTAGTTTTCAAATAGATGAGCTGTGAGGTGAAGTTTCGAAGGCAACAAAGTAAAGATCGGAAACGAAAATACTGAGATGAAAAAAATCTAATTTAATCGATAAATAATACCAATCCGCCTCCCAGCTTTTCCAAAGTCTGTCCTGTGGAGCCGGTTTTCAGCTGGAACTGCTAGTTATTTAGTGAACCAACAGCGCAAACCATCGGTCACATCAACGTCATTACTGAAACCAATGATGAATAAATGTCAAAAGAGAGTCCGCTATGCCCCGGATCGGTGAGTTGGTCATTCCAGTTACGGCTGCATTACCATCGGCCAAAATCACTTGATATGCGTGCACTGAAGCTGTCACTTTTGCCTTCAAAAGTTGATGATAACCCGCAATGCGAGTTGCGTATTTTAAGCGCATAAGTTTGGTATTCTGCAGAACAGCTTAGTCGGAAAAGCTTGTGATCGACCGATGTTTCCCTTATCCGCCGTAATCTCAATGCCACCTGATTGTCGACTTCTTCATATTGTATGTGGCACGCCCTATTTCCCGTACACTTCGATCCGAAATGAATTCGAATGAACTACTTGCAAACATTACTTCAACTGAAAAATATATGAGAAATCCACCGTCACTGCCAGAATAAAACTGCAAAAGCTTGTATTATTTTCTAATCATTCTAAATTGCAACGAAAAAGGTAATTAACAGTCCGTCGTAGGTAAATACGTGGATTACACAGCGCAATGCGAATTACTCCAGCAGAAACGTTTCCGTTTAAGGGGATTCGTATTTAAATGCTTTGTGGTCTTTAGCATGCTGAGATAGTTCATTTCTGAAGTGAATCACACTTGGCCAGTCTGCATTTCACAAAAAGAAAAACTCTTCGAGCGGAGGCTCAATACGTGCACCAAAGCCACTTCACGCTTACACCAATCCAGTGGCATGATGACGACCTGCATAGTTGCCGTCATAATTCTATGTAGGAGAGCTAGAAATAAGTACTTTCTGCTTTCGGGGAATACACAGTCATTCTTGTGATTAGTAGTCTTACTTGCGATATCTGACGGGATGAAACAGCGCGGAAAGTTTCAAGTTGACAGAATGCTATCAGTAACGAAATTACCTCTTATGTACTCTTCATCGTTTGCATTCTGTTCTATGACTTAGAAATCTAACACTGTGCGATGATTTGCCTGAAATTGAAAATCCAGTTTGTCAAACTAATTAGTATCGTTATTATTATGTAGAAAACTGCAATCAAACACTAGCAGTAATGGGATAAATCTTGGCTGTCTTGTGCCTCATCTTCTCAATTTTTTCGTTCGGCCAGACAATACTCTGTTTTCGCCATTGGAAATGGATGGAATAACGCAGATCATACTCCGCAGTCAGATTTAGAGTTACTCACGGCATTATTTTCCTCGGAGAGAATGGCTCGGTTTATTGCCCATCCAAATCTAATTCTCTCTGATATTTTACCAGTTCCAGGATAATTTGCAAAGTGGGATCCACGGAGATACAGATTTCCGCATACACGGCATTTTACGAATGATCACAAATACGTATTCATCTGCCCCCAAATGAGAAAAGTCTGGACAGGGACAGTCTGCACTGGGCCCCTTTTATTACCCGGTGGGCTAATCAGACGAGGGTCACGCCTAGTGCACGTCACCACAATGGTTTATAATTTTTGTTCGTCCCTGATCCTAAACGGGCACACAATGCTTTCTACTTGATGAGCCCACTTGGGATGAGCACTGAAAATAATGCCTAACTTGATGAATTTACTCGTCATACAAGGATTCGTGTTGAATGTACCGTGAATCCCTTAAGTCTGGTGATTAGGATTATTCAATTTTATGGAACCTGCACGGCTAAACTGAAACACGATGAACGTGAATACATTCGAGCTTTGTTTTTGAGACTGAATAACACAATAGGATTAGTTTAAAGTGTTTCAGTTAGATTATCACATAGTTTGTCACGTTTAACTGAGCGGTTTTCAGTGGATCAAAATCCAGTAAATACTTTTAATCTCAACACCTGACTAACTTCGATGACAGTGAGGTATTGCAAAAATTATTTGCTAACACAGTCAATAAAGTAGGCAGTTGTTTGATTTCAAATGACCGAAAAATTTTAGGCGTGATTAGTATGACCTTGTTGTGGATGACAGGACAAAGTTTCCCCGGAAGCACTTGACCGGTTTCGCAGTTTTTGCTACTCATCAGGTATGCGCACCCGGTTCTCTTCCGCCTAGTCATTCCCACACTGGAGCATTCTATGGTTGGCTTAGAGCTGCAATCTCATTTGAATCGAATGGAGCGTGCATGGACGGGCAGCCCATTTTTAGAATCACAAGGTGATTTGTCCAAAGTTATTTCGTCGGTTACCGAGGTTACTCTTCAGAACGAACACAGATCGTGCCAAGTATGGATCTCAACATGAGTAGTATGGCATTGGTACGCATACCTGATGAGTGTCAGAAACCGTGAAACCGGTCACGTGCTTCGAGAAAATTTTCTCCAATTATCTCCACCTAATGCCATACTTCGCACCATCAGTCCTCGTTTTGAAGGTTAACCGTGTTAACCGACGGAGTAACTTTGGAAGAATCACCACATGATGCTAAAAATGGACTCTCCATCTATGCAAGCTCCATGTGATTCAAATGAGATTACAGCTGTTGACTGAGAAATTCTCTCGTGATTTGATCTCATTCAATCGATAATTTCAAAACCTCATTTAAGTGAACCATTTCCTCTCCGTGTGAGATAGGTTCCTGTATGTGGCATTTCACTTTCTTCAAATCACCAAGTAGTCTTTGCAGGATGTTTTTTAGGAAGGAGATTTGATCGGCCCCAAAATAACAATTGTGAATGTTATTTCTATACGGTTGACACTCCTGAAACGAAATGTTTGTGTAACCCTAAATGGAATTTCATTCAATTGACCACTGTCGGGTAAATGGGGCCAAAACTAAAAAGCCATCCAAAGTGCTATTCTGTACCTCTCAAGCAGTTTTTAATCTCCCTGATAAACTCGAAGTTGGGTGCCGTTCTAAGGGGATCAGAGAGGTCTTGGAAATTAACACGTTCTTATCAACGTGCTCGATACTGAAGGGAAATTTATCGGCTGGCTTGTCTTCAAAGACTTGAAAGACCTGATTCATTACTTTCTAGATTATATAATTTTTAATCTCATGCTTACACGTGAGTGTTTTGAAAGGGACAGCAATTGTAAACTGGTTTCGAGAATTGTTACAGGTGGCAAGCGAAGAGTCGACTGCCCGCTATAATTTTAAACAAAGCCCTTTAAGAACTTATTGGTTGGGCATTTATTCTGAAAATAACATTGCTTTTATCAGAGTATTCCAAAACCAGCGACTGTAGCTATCAATACCCTTGCTTCAGAAATTACTACCCCTAACTCCTCTCTTTTCCTCGGTCAAAAATCGGAAAAAAGGAAATTGACAGCCAGCGCCCCATAGTTATGATAAAATTACCCCAGACCAGAGGGTTCAATGAGACTGTATAAAGTCCATAAACGTCACAAGCACACTCGTTCAGCAGACGTAATTAGGAGAACGGCTACGCACGCCAATCTGATAACTTCAGGATTTTTTATTGTAAGACACTCGATAGACTCGGTTCAGTGACCCAACGGAAACTAGTGGAGCGTGAGTGGACTTGTCCTTATCACCAATTTCAATTCTTCGGGTTGGAACATCAACTAGCTCTCTCATTTTCTAAGCAAGAATCTTTCTAAATAACCGAAAAACTAGTGAAGAGAATACCAATACAAGAAAATCGACAATTCTGTTCCACTAACCGGTTGACATCTTTTGTTAAGTATCTGCTGAACCAACAAACAGACTATCAGTCTAACTCAGCAGCTGAATGATTGATTGTGTTGGTTGTTGGATTAATTGAGTGAATAAAAATGACTATGCAACTGATCAGCAAACCAACCAACTAACTCAGCAACTAACATAGTAAGAGATAAAATTAGTCTTGTTTTCGTTTGAAAAATGAGGATTTTTACCCCTATGAGTATGTATTTTGGCTATTGATCGCATGGGATGAAGTGACCCAAATTAATAAATTCTCCCAAATTAGGGGAGGAGTTTGAATTCTCGGTTGAAATTCGCCTGTCCACCTCGACACGCCTTATTTTGTTCGGCTTCTTTCCCCATTATTTTGTTGGCCCTTTGTGTTTTCATTGTGAACAGACTTGAATCGGGCTGACCTTATACCTGCTTTGTGAAATATTATATACAGACGTTCGTTTCTTCTGTCCAGGAACGGGTATCCGTGATTTTGGCACCGATTTTTCCGTGACTTGCGGTGTTAGTTCTCCGAGCTGTCCTCGACTGTTCGGGGATGTTTCACTTTCCTAGACTGTTTTGCATTCGAGAGTTAGAAAAATGTTAGGCATTTCCATCAGCAATGCAACTCTGCAACCGGATCTTAAACCTATGATAAAACTGTATATTTCGTATTCTATTCAACAGGAAGTTGGAGTTCTACTCCTAGATCAGCAGTGCCATAGTTTTATTCCAGTCTTACCAACCAATCAACGAAAAATCCCTACTATTCACAATGTCGCAGTGTCGAACACCCATTACGAACTTCAGTTTGTTAGATATTTTCACATTCACGAGATTGTTCACAGAGAGGATACCGTAAAGTATAAAAAATGGTGTTTATGATAGGCTAATTACGGTGGCATAGAGTACGCAAAAAGTTCCATTTACCGCTCTACTGCTACTAGTTGTTGACACATCTGTTTTGCATTTTAAAAGTAGGAATGTAACCAACTTAAGTCCTAAACAAGCTCGCCGTGTCTGTATCCCAGTAAAAACCGTTTGATTTTATTCTGGTCAGTTGCTAGCTCTCACTTGACAAGTAATGTTAGTGAAACCTAGTGAAAAAAATTTCTACGATTTCTCTATGAAAATATTTTACCTCTTCAAATAACACACTCACAGAGCCTTTTGTGACATTAACAAAGCTGGTGTGGCATAAATCGGTCCCTTAACCCGGTAAGCACGGAGAGCCACTACAGGTCTGCAGGCCAATCGTGCTTCTTTACCTTTCACCTTCAATCATTCCTTATTCCGTCGAGGGGCTAAGTTTGGATAGTCTGAGGATTTTCCATTCTGAATGGTTTGCCGAAAGTGAACAACGAAGAACAGGTACCAGGGGAAGTAGAGCCCATGATGGTCTTTGAACAAGCAGTGTACTGTATATTCTTTCCAGTGGCCTACATAGGCACAATTAGTATACTAAATCTATATCTGCCTCACACTGACACGAGCCCTTAGAAAAAGTAGACGAATTTGATACGATACGCAAGTGCAATCAAAAAGGGGTTTATTGCTAAGCAAAGTTTGCTTGAACTTCCCACTTTGTTTGCTGATTCGTGCTTGAAATATTTACACAAAGAAGTAAGTAATAAAACTGTAATCCATGACACTGCTTTTCAAACTGTTGTGTGCTGCGTTTGATATTCAGGTCTCATATATTCATCCAAGTTGCCTGGCGAGATTCCATCTTTTAATTATGAATTCCGTAACCCCTCAAGCAATGAAATAGCAGCAATCTAAAGTATTTACCATATGATCTAAAGGGTAATTTGTCGAAGAATATCACTTCGAAAGGATTCATATTTTCAGAAAGTACCACAAAAATTGTTCGTCTTTCAACAACTTTTTTAACGATCTACCACCGACCATGTGATCCACTTTGGTTTGTCTCCACTGCCAAGGAAGTGTAAGCAAAAACTTATTAGGACTTCTTTTAGAATGGTGCTTATGGTGAACATCATTGATTAGGGCCGGATTGGAATACACGCAAGGAAGCCACCCACTCTTTAGTACTGCATGTGCTCTACCACCTGAGCGTCGTGAAACCTGCCAAACGGGAATTTATAATCAGACCTCTGTTTGTACAAATGGTGGTGGCTATGCGATCCCAATGCATATGTTGCCCCGTTCGTAAACTTACTTTGAAAGTGAGATTATGAATGCATGTGGAACGCTGGTAGAAAAGCAGCTGGAATCATCCAGAAGCGAAAAACTTACAAGGTACGGCTGACCCTGTTATGGAGTCGGTATAGTGCAGCCACTAACAGACGTTGGTAAATTCCAAGCGTTGGTCTGAATCTCATGCGGACTGGAAAGTTTCCACATTCTAACTCATTCAAATCAAGCCAGAATGGTAGCAAGCTTGAGGGGAACAAATGATGCGAGTATACTAGAAAAAACTTCTCTCATTCATGAGAAAGATATAGAATATAAAACATACATTCGTTTCTACTGGTTGTATCCGACTACTGAAACCTGAAATGGAATCAAAAGAAGAAAACAATTTTGTAACAAACACATTCCATCTTTGCTAGCTTGATTATTTTCACAACAAAAAACCACTTGCCGGTAATAATGAATATCCAGAAAATATCGGCGTCGTCATAAAAATAACAATAAATAGATTTCTGTCACAATAAAACACTACAGGAACTTATTCTGGGTAGTGCAGAAATACTGCACACTTTTTGTGTAATTCATCTGTCACAGAACTGTCATTTACGGGTTAAATATATCTGCTTATGATGATTCATTGACATACAGAGTCGGAAGGTAGGTAATGCATGGTTCTCAACATGGCCAAGTAGCGATATCGAAAAGTAGCAAAGTCTGCGAGCATCAGTTGAAACAAACGTACATTTAGCTCGATATTTGCTCATTATTAACTTTTTTAGAAATATAGTTTTACTAAATACGTACTCCAGTTTAAAGTCCACTGAGGTAGAAAGCAGGTAGCATATGGGATAACTAGCCATTTTTCAGATGAAGAGTCTTGAAGCTTATAAACACGAAGGTCCCACTGAGGTCAGATGAAACCTACGCAATCGTTGGCTCTATTACGTAAACAACACATATTGAGAACTGACAGCAATAAATAGGGTTTGGTCGGTTTCCCAAATGTTAAATCCATTTCAGTGTAGATCCAGGTGGGAGTCGAACCCACGCTTGGACTACTCTCATGTCCGAGCGCATCTTGTGTCCTGTCAGCACACATATCAAACGGGCATCGGAGATTTTGCAAATGGAGTTGCCTGGTTTTCGTAACAATAATACAATACCTGCTACTTTGTGGACCGAATTCGGTTCTCGAAAATTCACTTTCCAGTTAATTAGAAAATGAGGGATTTTGAAGATCGGTTCATGCAACTTCACTCCAATAGTTATAAATGAATCTATACAGTTGAATCAATTTGATATCATTTAACCGGATTTTTGGAGGCCGGTAAATTGTCTTTACACTCAAATTTCAGCTGTATTGTTTTGTTTCCTAATTTCAGAAGAGGTTCATTGTTAATCCTTTTGAGAGCCTTGTAGGGTGGCAGATTGTTTCTAACAACTAAGACTAATAATTTTAAGCAATCCAGAGATTAGTCGCACATTAGCGGAAAAATTGTTTTCGCTAGATCAACTGAGGAACCCTCGAAATAGAAAGCAATGAACGCAGGCCGGAAATAAACATGAGAATCAATCACACTCACGTTTCTTTTGTGACGACGGAAATTGTAGGATAAACTGACCCATAACTAGTTTTTTTATGTCAGTTGAAACGGCAAATAACCATTATGAGTTCAATATTTTTGATGGTAACTTCTACACCACCGGGAGTGAAAAAGCCACGTTTTTAGTTACTCGGTCAAATTTATCAAAAACCGAACTTATCACTAATGTGCTAATGGCAAGTGGTTGCTTTCAGTATTAGGTTGGATGAAAATCCCAAAATGTTGATAACACAAACTAAGGTCCCATATATGCCACACAACCTGCACACCAGAATAGTTTGAAGGCCATTGTATTGAAGTGAAACTTCAATGCGACAGATAATTTCGAATGAGGTGAATCGGTGCAAGCTGATGGCCATTCGCCTATGCCAGAGTTACCACGTGGGCAATGAAGTGGCTTGTTCGAACACCCCAACTTCAATAGCAATATGATAAAACTCTCAGAGTATTATATCAGTATGGTTTTGGAAAATCCATTTGTATTCTTCACATCGAAAAGTCGGAAGTTGCGAACAGGAATCGAACCGGCTCTACTAACTGAGCCACCGCGGTCCGTACAGTGAATATATACGTCCTTTACAATCATTTTCGCATACTTTCCAGCTTGTTCACGGAGAAAACACGTAAGATTCATGCTTGTTTTGATATTTTGATATTGGTGTTGTTCATAGGGTAATGTCCGAATCTTTCGTCTCTGCACGGTAAAAATGCCTTTTTGTTTTTTCCCTAAAAACTTAATGACGATTTGTAGTTGAGCAATTCACAAACCCTATAACAGAATTTCGCACAATACTTCCAAGTTTCATCACAAGTTTTATTCATCTTTATATATAAAAATAAGACGACTGGAGCATCACATCTGAAAGTATATATTCTTGCATAGTACTTATCTGACTTTTGTAGTCTCTAATATATTGGTGTAAAAGAAGTTTGGACAAACAAAAAAAAGTGAATCCGAACCAATAAATTTAACTGAACAGTCTGAATATTTGCTCGATCACAGGGAGAATAACAGGACTGGAGTGCCGACAGATGTTTCTTAAGGATTTATAGCCTTGCCCTAAACATCAATGAGATGAACTGCTGGATGCGTTGTCATAAAAGAAGGTTTTTTGGGGTTCTATCATTGGTGTGGGGATGAAGTTTCAATTTTTCTCAATTTTGCAGCGACGCTTGAGTCATCAGTTTTCACTGTATTCCACACAGATTTCACACATATCCAGGGCACTCGAAGTGCCCAGATTAGTTGCTTTCGTAAGCAGTGATAACGAATAACAATATCCTTGATCGTGGTCGTAGTCTGGAATAGGACAATTTTCAATTAGTCGCGGAGAAGGTGCTTAATACGCCTAAATAAATGTGTCATTTGGACCACTATTGAATCGACTAGCGGATAACTGACCCAGAAGAACTGTCCAATGCCTCTGTCTAAAAGTATCCCTCACTAGATCCTCCTCCATAAAGCTGGATTACTGGACTTTGAATGTTAGGTTTTTTCGACGTTCAGCAACCTTGTCTCACTATTTCGTGGTAGTGTATGACAGTTCTCAACCAATGAGTATCTGCGTCATCATATCCGTTTCACTAAAAACTCATGCTTCACCTCATGAGGAAAACGCGCTGGAATACTCGACATTTTTCAGCTCCTCAGAGCACAAATATAGTTTTCCGCGTGAACAAAATTCATTTCGGCTTATCCTCCTGTGTTTACCACACATCGTGGTAAATAAACAAATGACAACAACCCAATGAATAAAATTACTTAATAAAGCAATAACGGATTATTCGTGTCTCGTTGAAGCTGAGCAAAATAAAGGGCAAAAACAAGTTTCAGTTAGGAAAATCAAAAGACACTTTCAGATGGATTTCCCCCTGGTAATCGTTTCTGGTTAATAACAGAGGCTTTAAAGAAACCCCGTAAATATATTTAATAAACCACAAAAATTTCATGGTCTGATTGTTCGTATTATACCCCAAAGATCCAGTTTCATTAGGACTGCCATGAGTTATAGACACTTTGGGTTTGAACTTATAATACTTTCAATTCGAATGACTTCAAGCTTTTATTTTTCCAAAACTACCTGCAATAAGATAAACAGACAACTAAAATATCACTTTAAAATACTAGATTGTAACGAAATTAAAGTGAGCCTTTGCTGTGACGTTGACCTCAAGAAAGACTGCTCGATGAAATGGTTTTTTTTCACAAAAGATGCTTACTAAAACGAATACAGAACCTGAATGTCCATCTAATGTTTAAATATCAACCCTTTTTTATCAAAAGAAAACAGTATTTCATAAATCAAGTAACGCGGGCCGTGTGTTCATTTAGTAAATCGAGCCTAGAAAAAACTGAAAGAAATTCAACATCCCAAATTTGCACTGTGCAATATTGTAATCATAACATGCAAACGTCGATTTGTCTTACCTCAATAAATGTTTTGCAAGCTCCCAGTTCTAATCACAAAATTTTACAAAAGTGGGATGAAAGCTCGTCCAGACACTTTCAGATTTCAGCATTAGGGCAAGCAGCTGTCCAAAACACCGGTGGCAGTTGAGATGTTTAGAGCGTTTATCTAACCACCTTGAAGTTCGGAGGTTCGAATTCCCGTCGTCACCGGTCACTTTGGTCGTAGAAAGTAGTCCCCACTCTCGTTCGGCTCGTTACCGTATCTGACCTATTGGGACCTTATGTAGTTCTCCACTCTGAGTCTCAGGGTCTGGTTACCAGTTATCTTTAGTAGGGCGTGGGCCGTTGTGTCTTTGGGATACATGTGATAGGAAAACGCCATCGAATAGATTTTCTGTTCATAAAATGTATTTTTATCCATATATTCACAAAATCATGTTATTTTATAATTGGAAAATCTGTCTGGTCACAAAATGTCGTTTTGCATGACTAGGAGCACAAACTGTTGTGACAAGAGCAGCTAGGAGTAGACACGGTCCAATAACCGTTCCAATTTCACAGCTGTCTTATCGAGAACTGATGTATAAAATTAGCACAGACCTTATAAGAACAGATTTTTCAGAATAAAGTTCTGCGAGTGCAATGCCACGTTATACTGCGCCACTGAAAGCTTTGAGACACTACAGGTTGTTCAGCATTTACGTTAGGGTTTTCAAGTTTGTGCTCAATGTACACGCGTTTTTGGCGTTGATTTCTGGAGCATCCAAAATTTGATAGACCCGGCGCCTATAATGTGCCAATGTGATACATGAAGTAGCGCAGAACAAAAGAATTCTTAGGTATCGAAACATCTGATTCAGACTTTTCTACTCATTTTAAAAATGGTATCATGCACGAATAAAGTTGTATTGCGAATTTAAAGAAAGCATTATACAAGAACATTCTTCAGGGAGGATCTATTGATACGAGCAAAAGCCACAGGCTGCTTTTTGGCGTTTTTGGGCAACAATCGGGAAATATTACTGACGTCATACTAAAAATCTTCGACAGAGAATTCTCTGTTTAGTATGAACACTCGGCAATCACAAAGTTTATGGACTCCATTCAACCGTTTAAATGATAGAGGTATTTTGCTCAAGACTTGGTTGTTATCAGCTTTCTCCAGATAAACCTATGTTATTTAATTATGTTCTGATCCCAACAGATTTGTGTTGGGAATTCAAACAACAGATTTTAAGAGCAAAGTCGTCCCGTAGTCGGGTAGCATGTTGGGATAAAATTTAATATTGCTGACAAGTTCTTATGTTATTTTTGATACTGATCAATGCCAGAAACACTTATCCCGCTTAACTGCTTTCTCGTTCACTCGTGATAAGCTTTTCGAAAAGAACTATTGAGCAGCTGTACTAACTGTGATTAAGTGTTCAAAATCGTATGGATCAGACTTTTTGGTTGGTCCTTGGAAGTTCTCTCAGGTGAATTTCATTCCATTTTTATTGAATTAGTTCACCAGCTTCATGGAAGTTGCTTCAAATATTACAGAAAGACCTTTTGCTTGAGAAAACGTGCAGTTAAAGTATCCAACTGGGTCTGAATGATCACACGCAACCTAAAACTTACACACAACTCACAGCCATGAGAGCTGTCACAATGTCTATTACGTGACGCTAAACCACGTTGAATGCAAACATGATAATGACAGTAAACAATTCCAGGAAGAGAATTATTTTCCAACTAGGAGACTTGTATACTGGTATAGATAGATACGAGTGGAACTAGACGTATAGATAGTGGAGCTGTGAATTATAACAATCGAAATAACACTAATAATGCTACATTTTTAAGGTGTTCTCTATACGCTAACGAACTTGCACTTCATGTCGGTGAGACAAAAAAAGCAAAATCTGAGAGGCTACCAGAAGGAGTAATGATCAACAGCATTGTGTCTGTGCGGCAATTAGGTGAACACGAATCGAATACCCAGGGGAACGAGTGGTACGATTACCGAATATTTTTCATCTGGGCAAATTGCTGGGTGTGTGCTGGTACTTGTCTCTTCAAAGGACGTTCTTTTCGACTTCAGCTACAGCCGTAACGGAGTGTGCGCGTCAAGGCAAAGGTGACGCAGGGTTTGAAGTAAAGTCCATTTCTAAGACAGAGTAGTTCCATCTGTATTTTAAAATGGGCAAAGTTTGCGTTTACCGTCCGAATAATGGTAGGGATGATTTTGATCAGAATAAAAACCTTGGAATTTATAATTTTTGATCACTGACTGTTCAAAAGAACAATATCTGTTGTATCTGAATACTACAATGTGGACAGTAAAATATACGGACGGAAAATCCGTAATCTATCGCAACTTAACAAACTCGCAATCTTTCACAGAAAAAGCTTCAAAAAGGGCTATGTTCCAGCTAACAGTCGCTCGGATTTTGAATAAATTTATCACTAACTGAAAAAAGATTTCCATATTCATTCATTGAACACTAATTACGGAAGAACTCATTAAAAGCATGGGTATTAGGGGAACAAATCCGCAGAATTTGATTCCTCACGCAGCACTGACGCTCAACTCATCATTATAAACCAGAAGACCAACTCACAGCTGTTTCATCCGGCTTGTTAAGAACTATCGCCAGGGCAGTTGGCTGTCGATGGGAGCGATTTGAACACAACCCACATGAAGGACATAGTCAGGATGAAAATAAAGTTTTAGGAATAAAATATTTGCATGTACTGTTGGAGTTCAATTTGCGGTTTGTCTTTTCAAAGTTCCTCATATAATGCTAAGTCAAAGTTGGGAATAAAATTCACTGAATGATCTCATCTCACTATGTGAAGAAAACACGAATAGCAAACAAGTCTTTTTCGGTAACATCATCCCCTCGACTACAGTAACATTGATAGGTTAGAAACACAAACTATAAACAATGTCTGTGTGCTATGGTGTGATTGGATGGTCATCAAAGTTGGTGTTGAGTACTGGGGAAAGATAGGTGGGGAAATGTTGTTGTTTCGTGGTTGGGAAAGGGACCAGTGAAACAATGAACATGGGTTTCGGGGATTATCCATTTCCGGTTTCCACCAAAGAGTCAACGTATGGGTCACATTGAGCTTCAGGGTCGGTCTCAGATCGCAGCTAGGGTAGTTTTAGTGCCCTAATGAAACGCTTCTGAGAGCAAATCGATGGGTTAAATAATCTGATCGCCACAGCATCCGCCGTTGCTAGATGTTGTTTTTGAGCAGCTTCCGGCGCGTTCGTAGGGATTCTGTGGACTATTTTGAACGCGTCGTCGTTTACGTGATGTCCAGTGTCCGCGAGGTTCACCACAATTGCACTGGTGATGGATTTTCTGTTTCCCGTCGACAGCCAAGTTGGTTTGTGCTCTTTGATCCTTTGTGATAGTTGCCGTTTCGTTCTACGTATATAGTTTGCCGAACATAAGTAAACAAACGAATAGGTTACCATGGATGAGATGAAAACAGGTAACTTGTTTTTTAGGTTCGTGGAGATCACTGGTCGACTGGTGAAGTGGGCACGTAGTGTGGCAGCGGGAAAGGTGTGAGCCATCGCCTTTTCTCGAGGCCTTATTGGTAACTCACTTTTGTCACCTCCGAAAGGGAGTTGAACGTATTATTCTTTCTTCTTAACAGTCACTACTGCTTGTCTCGTTGACCTTTCTGCTATTTTCTTCTGGAGGAAGCGCTCGGGGTTTACCATTATCCAAAAGCGTTTGCCTCAAAATGTCTGATTATCCACTCATCGTCTCACCCGAGCAAATCATTCGCACTCGGGCTGCGATGGAGCTAATTAGGTTTCGTTTCCGCTAAATTGGTACAACGTTGGCTAAGTTATTGTACATGACCGTCACTTAGAACAAAAAATATCATCCACACTTAGACAGTAGATGGATAAACTTTCTATCTTATCATCAAGTTTCCCGTTTTCTATTTTACCCATGAATGTATCAGTTATTAAAGGGCTCAGAGGCGACCCCATAGTGATTCCTTTGGTCGGCCGATGAGACTATCCGTAGAAAGTAAACTGGACTTTGAAAGTGTGTCATAAGGGTAGTCCCCTCAAAATGGTTATCGGAATATGGATATCGATTTCGTTTTCTAAAATGAAATCGTGTAAACCTTTTTTAGTTTTCGAAAGCGGAAAGTTGGTGAATTAAGAAGTCACATCCACAGAGACCGTCGTTAGCTTTCAACCACGGAACAACATTCCCCCTCTTATCTTTCCTAATTGCGCAACACTAATTTTGATGGCTACCCAATTACATTTTAGCACACGTACTGTGATCATAATTTGTGTTTTCAACCTACCAACGAAACTACAGTCACTAGGATTATGTTTTTGGAAAAAGGTATTGGTGATAGATTTTGTTTCACTATATTCGAGTAATTTTACTGATGGTCGAGAGACGAAATTTAGTGAGCGGTCAACTGCGAATGACTCTTTAGTCATCAAAACTCAAAGCATATGGTTTTCACCATGGAAGCATGAATACTGACCCTTCCAGGAGTAAGTCTTTTTGTAGAAGTGTCGAATATATTTTTGTTTAGCGGAAAGAAGCAAGTTTAATACAAACACACTTTGAAAAACTGTATCATCCGATGGTTTATTAGATATTTCTTGGGTAATGGCAGGCTCACAAGAAGAAGGTTAGATACCTTTTGGGGACACATGACCTTGCAATCAGGGTCACACGAGCTTGATTCGT
Organism: Fasciola hepatica; assembly: GCA_948099385.1. NCBI lineage: Eukaryota > Metazoa > Platyhelminthes > Trematoda > Plagiorchiida > Fasciolidae > Fasciola > Fasciola hepatica. The sequence continues at coordinate 3,870,700 of CANUEZ040000034.1, read as the reverse complement.
TAAACGTCAAGTTTGTTTATCCGATGATGGAAGGATGCTTATTCGTGACAGGAAATTACCACCACTCAGGTAAATCAGAAGGGAATTAAGTCCTGATTATGCATTTTATACTTTTTTCAGTTAAAGGTTTTACCCCTAACCATCCCGAAGTCGAGCAAAGATCTCGTAGCATTATTCATGTAAATAATATGGTCACAGCTGGATGTGGTGGGCGAAGCCAATAAAACTGGCTTGGATGATGGTTCCAAAGAATTTCATAGAAAGAGGACGATTACGGAATTCCTAAGGTGTACGGAAATTTTTGTGTAAAATCGGCACACGTCTCACAACGGAAAGACGAGGCAAAATGAGCTGCCCACTATTCGAGCTGATCAAAAGCCAGCCCTATGCGTCCAATACAGGTGTCACTTGCAGCAGTTGCGAAGACAATAAAACTTTATCGGGATTGGGCTTGTCTTTCAATTTGCTTTCCGTGATCTTTGATGAAACTTCGGGGCTCAGAAAACGGTACCTGTGATTCGAAATTCTAGTAGGAATTCGTTCCATTGATTTTGAGGTTGTAAATCCTATTATGTTGTCTGATATAAGCTGCAATAAATCATAATCCTTTGATTCGAGGGAGTATTCTCTGCAGCACCATGAACAATAAGGCATTCATTGGGCCGAATTTAGACATTTTCCAGTCTGTCAGACTGAAGTTCTTGGAGAGCACATTTGCATCCATGATGTGCATCTGGTTATGCCCGAGGTGGGAATTTTATTCGTATTGCCATGAACATATACATCCCTTTGTAATATTCTTTCATAGTAGAGAACCTACAGAAATTAGTAAGGTTTAGTTGAAACAGTCGCCTCGTAAAAGACTTGATTTGATTAAGATGATATTTTTTTCTAACTGTCTAATTTAAAGCACCTTTTTCAAACTAAAATGAAATGTAGGTATCGGGCTTTATTGTTCGATGTCGAGAACTTATTGATGATAAACCTATGTGTGCATTCGAATTCTGCCAATACCTGTACTTAAAGCAATATACAGCTGACAAAGTTTCGAAAAACATCCCAGACCAATAAAATAGATAGTAAGGGTATTGCTTCCAGTTCAACTGGCCGCAGATTTTCTAATTTGATATAATCTGTCTGTCTGCCCTTTTCACATTAACAGTCGTAGAAAATTGCCTAAACTGGTCAGACTTATCGATATTTCACGGCAGTCCAATCGATGCCCACGCGTTCTCAGTGCTGTTAGCATACGCCTCATTTTCCCGGTTCATGTACTCATCCCCAATATACGTCCAAAGGATTTCTCGTCCCAAATTTTTCTATCACGCTTTACTTGTCAATAAACGACATCTCAGAGATGAATTTGATGGGAATGGGTAGAAGGATCTCTGTGCTCAACTAGTTTGAGTGATTTTCCCTATCTTTTGAGACAAACAGGCTGCTAAGTCAAGTGGAAACAAAAATAGACAAAAACAATAAAATCTGAAACCTTCCAGGATATTTTCAATTTTCTCTTTTGAAAGTGGGTGAGGACGCAAATAACCACTAGAACGTTAGTTAAAATATTAATATAGTATTGGAGTACCGGTCAATAAACACAGGAAAGTAAAATCAACTAGAAATTGCCAACAAGTGGTCATTCGCTGAACCCTTCCCACCCCCTGAGATCGATAAACCAAAATTCGAAGACTGACATACGGGTACAGCAGATTTATTCATCATTCGGAATAGAGTAAGCAGTGTAGAAATATGACATTTATAGACGCATCTAAGAGGACACGCAAGTAGCCAAAAAGGAATATTGAACAACGGAGAACTGAAACATTACAAGAAAATCGAATTTTCTTTGAAATAGTCACCGATTTTCCACGGTTGTTCTACGAACTCATAACTCTTGTGTTGTGAAAAGGCTTTGTTAAAAAGGATTTAAAGCCAGGATATATTTGTGAACAATGTGTTGTATTGAAAACAGGTTGAAAACAATTTTGTTATCCACTATTCAAGTATTAAACAGTAATATCGAATCTGGTTCAGTGCAACTACTACTGAAACCACGTTAAGCACGCTGAATTGTCCAGTGTCTCGAAACCAGCGCTTTGAAATCTTTCTTTTACGATATACTATTTACCGTAGAACAATTCCTAATGCAGCTTCAGTGCTTCGCAAACTATCACGTGATTTCTCGTCTAGTTCACCTTAACCGAGCTCAGTTAAAGTTACAAAAACAAACTATATTTTGATACGGGTAATACCTGCAGATGGATAGACAAACTTTCTAAGAAGAGCATCGATCCACACTTATGACGCACTAATTGGATTGTTGTGAATAAACTAATATTGGTTCGGAACACAACGTGTAAGTTTTTACTGACCATATTCAGTTGCTAAAATGGAAACCAGTTCGTTTGAATCCTCTTCACTATTCCTACCTAAGCGTTTACCGAGGTTGACTCAGATGTTGAGAACCTTCTTTCTGAACAAACTTGTTGCTACTTGTGTTCTTTGTACACAGTACTTTTCCATGGAATTCCACTTTTCAAGCATCTAACACAATAATTGTAACTGAAATGACAATATGAAAAATGGTGGATAATGCATATTTGCGCAGATCAATTTCTTCGTGACGCCGTGTTTTTCTGTTCTACCCTAAAAACCTGTAAGCTCTTGCTTGAAAATAAGTAAAACTAAATTGTGGAAGGATGCAGCGGTTCCTTTTTGATTTTCATGACTACTCGATAAGTAACAAACAAATGGACTGCTGTAGCACTGCTTTCATTGACAACATTTGGTCATTTTCTCGTTGACCTTTGATGAGCGCTTGGCTTTGTGATGAGTCCATTCAACTACACGGTGGAACAGTTCAAATAACGTCTGATGGCCAGTAACGAACAAGTTACTTTTAGCCTGAGTGCTTTAGATTGTATTGCTGTTAGACTTGAAAACCTTCCGGGATGCTGAATCCTATTCATCCGACGTTATTGATTGTTGTTCATAGCCTCACCTTTGATTTTATTTTTCTCAATGAGCAATGTTTTATTTCTTCATAAAGTTACCTCCCTTTATAATAAAGGAGTACGTCCGCAAAGCAACATGTATCTAATCGGTGAAAACACAATTTGTGAATAACTCACTCCTTTTAAGTGAGTCTTTTGATGATCCTAGAGAAAGCTCTTCTAAAATCACGCAGAAAAGGCAAGAAATAAAAGATATTCACTGTTTCAGCGTCCTGGTAATTGCCATCGTGTTACAGAAAAAGCGTGCGCCCTTCAGTCGGCTGCAGCGTGGTTTTTCCTTCCATTACTTGTAATGTACAGTTTTATTCCATACAAACCATGCAAGTACAGATATCTTGTACTGAAGAATAATAGATCTGAGGGTGGACGAAATCTATCGATCCATATTTTTCAACTATATATGCTACGGCATGGGACCTCGAAGGGTTTGAAATTATCAGCGCATGAAACTGCTCTGCGGCACTGCACTGGGAAACAGTGCTGTTGATTAGTTTCAGGCACCTCTTTTATTCCTTTCCAAAAGTTTCTGATCTTCAGGTTTAGTGTAAGTGTCGTAAACGTTTTTACATTAGTTTTTGTGATAACATCTGTGCTAAAAGATGATCATTTTACTTGTCTATAGGTAAAGGAGATTTCCTCGGGTCCGAACTTGGCGTCAAAGAATTTCATATATAAAATTGACCTTTCACTTTTTATACTTCTTCCGAGACTTGATACCTTGACTTTTCGATTTGCTGTCAATACTACATAAAGTGAGAGCCTGCTTTTCCAAGGTAACTTAATTCAATATCACTTACTCGGTTTACTGAACTTATTGACGTTTTTCTCTTCTCTTATTCTCTTGGGTTACCAGATAACCTGCCTGATACTGTTTGCAAAAACAGGATCCAGTTTTTTTCGGAAACGACTTGTGCTTCAGTATCGACACCTGAGGCACCATCTGTGTTATCCCGCTTAGTAGGAATCCTCAACTGAAGTGCGTGTCCGTGAAGTTTCAACCGAGTGCCAACCCAGAAAAGCATGATTGTCAGTTTTGCACACAACCACACACGCACACAAGTTACCACTGAGTGATCCAGGCTTTGTTTTACACATCAACACGAAACAATGTGACCTTAGTTCGTCACTGGGCTTTTTGTTGGCGAAAGTCTCTTTCTACAGATAGTAATCGAATCCTGCGGTAGGCAATATCTCGCTAAGAGCCTTAGTGAAATGAGGTCAATAAATACAACCCAGAGAACTTCACTACTTCATCGGTGTGGGTAGTGGGCAATCCCGCATACCTGAACTGATTGAAAGATGGCAGTGTTCGTTTCTCGACTAAAAACCGGAGTACACTGCAAAGCATTTTCAATAACTTATCAATAAACTAATCGCTTCAAGAATATCCACTTATCTCAGGATTGCACAAATTGTGTCACAAGACGCTCGAAACAACCGAGTCTGTTCAGTTCAGTGGATTTTAAGTGAGGGAAAAGGGATCAATTAGCAGAGAAAAAATTTGAGAAAATTCACGCAAAAAGGGAATGACCCTGACACGGTAAGTTTGTGATCACGGTAAATTCGTTCATTTGAGTAGGCCGTTTGGGGCTCTCTGTAAAGCCTTATTTCGACCAGGATGAAAATATCACACACTCATTATTCACCTCAAAATGAGAAGAACTATTCGTATCAGTCGGTCAAAGAATTTGACCTGAACTTCCTTCGAATGAGAGCAAAACGAATATCTCTTCTATCACAAAAAAACGAATCACAAGAACTCAACGTCATGGGCTATGAATTGAGAATCGATTAAATCAAGAGATCTTAGGAACTATGAACTTTCATAGGGAATGATTTCCGAAAGTTGAAAGCCCTTCACGATATTCATGCCAATCTTTATTTAGAGTCGTCCAACTATTCTTAATATTGAATCTTTTCATTAAAATCGACACATGAGTAAAGTACGCAGATACTTCTTTAAACTGAGGTGATCCCAATTACGCCAATCTCATACCACGTGCTCATTTGGAAGTGTAGTGGGATCGCCCCGCCTCAAAGCTGTAAGGAACCACTCTGTTATTGTGGAGCTCCGGTAACCATGCCTCTCAACTTTGAAATAAGAAACCACACGTAATCCTATTCGATCACGTGGGATAATTAGGCGAGTAAGTGACACCGGTTTCATATGTACCATCAGTTTTATTCAATTCCTACCAACAATGCAATGCTGGCCAGCCTTAGAGAACGAAAAAGAAATACATTGTTTTTCAGATGACTGAGCAGAAGCTTGAAATATGATCTTTCAATTTTTTCTCACATCCAGATTACTGGAAATCAGCTTGAAATTATAGATATATGTCACTTGATGTATAAGACCACCTTGGAGAATATTACCCGAAAGACCACTTCAACTTTTATTTTAAAGTATTTCTCTTTGTTCAGCTTTAGATCTTCATGTACCCGTAGAGTTATCCCTTGTGAAGCAAGATCCTATGCCATTTCACATGGTGATATGACTCTACTGAATCATTTGGTCAGTGTGACAAATCGATTGGGATTTAGAGTTACGCCGCAGAAATCAATCGTCTCCTGAGTACATTATTCCCTTAGGTACCGCACCTCACACGCATTGGGTCAGAGTGCTTACTGATAAAGAATGCTATCAACGGTAGTAGTATGTTTGGTAAGGGAGAGGCTGTAAACAATGAAGGATTAGAAAATGGTGAGAATTTTGGTTCACCTTTTTGTGGATTTTTGCTCGAAACCACTGGACTATCGCCGAATAGTAATGTGAGCATTTATCTACTCGGATCACAGAAGAGTGAATCATGTGATTGCCTATAAATTCGATGGATGACGTAATCTACTGCCCTCCGAATCTTTATCACTCCTGACTAATGGAGATAGCATATGATTATCCAATAATCCAAGTCCCAGGGTCGTGGATGCCTGCTATTCCTAATATTCCAGTGGGCATTTGAGGCTATGGGTCATATCCTTCCATTGCACTCATGCGCAAGTAAGTAACCGGAACGTGTAATTGGACTCACCTAACAATTCTCATTCGGGAGAAATGTAGTGGGTTGTGGACATCGCTTGTCTCTGCTTTGGCTTGTGAAAATCCCCTTCATCGAACTTTTTTGATACGTTTATTGGGGGTATACGAATTACCGTCTTCCACGATCACCCGGTGTTCTGTGTGAGTGAATGTGTGACAAATGCTCCATGAATAAACTTCGTTTTTCCAGTGTACAACCAAACCGGTGTGCCCTCCCTGAACTTGTCGTTCGGGCTGTATAGTCCACCGCACACGAGTAGGCCAACGACCATGGAATCACTGCGAAGATCAACACGTGTAGTTTATTTTCAAATTTAAGAAAAGATCACGGGTTTGCTGATAAAACTTGGATTTATGAAACTGCCTCATTGAACTTTCTTAACAGATAGTCAGCAGTCTTTGTGTGGGTTACTTTTTGAAAGGTAATGCTAAGCTCCGCTCTTTTCGCTTCTTATTACACCAATATGCGCTTTTTGAACAGCGTAAGAACAAATTAAGTGAGACGGTGGTTCCTGAAAAAAGGCTGTTATATAGTGAGTACGGGTGATTTTATAACATTCTTAAGTCACAAATTACTGCCTCCACCTTTTCGGTCACTAATGAAACGGTAGCATGAATATCATCTTGTTCGTCCGCAATGTCCGCGAAGGTAGCCAATGCATGACAAAACGCATACAGGCTTCGACAGACTGCATCAGCGTATCGTATTTGTGAACGTTTTGTCAACAGTCAAGTTTTATTATTCATATCGCCAAATAAACTAAATATCGTAATCAGTACGAGAGTTTCAGGGGGATGCAAGGTTTTGGTAATCTAATCACCAAGATGACGTGGTCAGCACACATCTGATTTTGTTTGATACTAAAGTCATGTAAGTCGCATCACTCGTAAATGAGAGATAAAGAAGAAAACCGTCTTTTTGATCGAAAATAGAGGAAGACGGAAACATTGAATTAAGATACGTAAAGACATTGTAAAGTAAATTATTGTCACGGAATCCGTATAACAGGTAGTCTTACGTCATAAGTTATGGCCAACGTATGAAACGCTAGTTGCCTAATGCCGAACTAGAATTTATGACTGACACTAGAATACCAGATGCCTGATGAGACCACGGGCAATAAACGCTGTGTACACCCAGTGAAAGTAGCTCCACAGCAAAACATTACGTCGGAAACTTCACCAAGGGGCAGGCTTTCTGCGTTTAAGACGCAGACGATTTCTTCATTGAAACGGAAGCAACTTTTCATCAACAAAAAAGCGGATCATAAAATAACAGTAATCTTCCATCGCTGAAGGACTATTTTTCTCATTGTGCATTTTGCAAATCAGTTAAGTAACATACCATCATTGGTTTTGCTTTAGACAGGTCTCGAGCAAAAAATATCAGTTGTCATATCTGGTCGGGTGATCTAGGGTGTTCCCAAAGATTATTTTCCATATTCAAATCAAATGATCATTTCCGCAATTTCTTTGCTCTACCGCTTTGTACTGTCAAACTTCTCCAAACCGGAAGTGCGACGATATTCAATAAAGCGTGGCTATTTTTCCGGACAAGCAACACGTTGGCTATATGTGTTGCATCATCATAGTTATCACAAGTTTTGGTCCATGAGTGCGCAAGTTTGCCACTTTACCATAAAATAATGATCCTGCATTTGCCTAAAGTCCCACGGGAAATAGTGGGTTTTGTTTAGCAAACGAAAGACCGGAACGAAAAGTGATTAGCACAAATTTGAAAAAGTGAGTTTCCATGTAAATGTTAGCCACGATGACCCACATGCGGTTACATTATACGTATATATATATATATATATATATATATATATATATATATATATATATATATATATATATATATATGATTCATCATGCAGCTTGAACGCTCAACTCACCATTGAAAACCATGGAACATCATTGAATGTGCATTACTGATGGTTTCTAACCAAGATCACACACCCGTGAGGGGTTTGAATGGTGAGCCGATCTCTGGTATTACACCATGCATCAGATTATATATATATATATATATATATTTGCAATTGAGTAGTAGGAGATTCGATTTGTATAAAATATGATTCATCATGCAGCTTGAACGCTCAACTCACCATTGAAAACCATGGAAGCATTGTACACTTGTTTCATCCTTGTTGGGAATCATCAGCAGTGCACATCCACCGAGCCCCCACGGGGACTCGAACCCGGGGTGAACGATTGTGAATCGAACACCTTAACCACAAGGCTATCCGGGCTGGCTCTCAACGGTTTGTTCAACATCTACACAACACATGATATAGCACCCTTCCGTCACTGGCTTCGAACGGTAACAACCCGCCTCCCACACAGCGATCGACTCCTATGATGGATGACTTCTCTGTAGGGGCCTAAGTACAACAAGAAGGCATTCCCAAATGAACAACCTACAGAGCTTGGTTAATATTTCCAATTGAGTAGTAGGGGATTCGATTTGTATATAATATGATTCATCATGCAGCTTGAACGCTCAACTAACGGAATGCCTTCTTGTTTTACTTAGGCCCCTACAGAGAAGTCATCCATCATAGGAGTCGATCGCTGTGTGGGAGGCGGGTTGTTACCGTTCGAAGCCAGTGACGGGAGGGTGCTATATCATGTGTTGTGTAGATGTTGAACAAACCGTTGAGAGCCAGCCCGGATAGCCTTGTGGTTAAGGTGTTCGATTCACAATCGTTCACCCCGGGTTCGAGTCCCCGTGGGGGCTCGGTGGATGTGCACTGCTGATGATTCCCAACAAGGATGAAACAGGTGTACAGTGCTTCCATGGTTTTCAATGGTGAGTTGAGCGTTCAAGCTGCATGATGAATCATATTTTATACAAATCGAATCTCCTACTACTCAATTGCAAATATATATATATATATATAATCTGATGCATGGTGTAATACCAGAGATCGGCTCACCATTCAAAACCCCTCACGGGTGTGTGATCTTGGTTAGAAACCATCAGTAATGCACATTCAATGACGGTCTAGGAGTTGAGACTGCATAAAGTATCAGTTTACGTGTAAATGAAATCTCCCAGTACTTATGTTGGCGTATATATGACATTTTTCGGAATAACTTGTATTTTATTGTATTCCATTTTACAATATTACGGTTAGATACACTTTCCGAGCTTTCAGTACAATTTAATGCTCCTCAAAACAAACTTTAAAAGGCCCGGTTATCACTGGCATACTTCCTAAACTAAACTGTCATGTCTAAGAAGTGGGAATCTGTTAAGCGTAAGTGAAAGTTATGTGCATATCTACAGGTCACGTACAAGGAGACATATGTGAAAGATTCTGAAGTTGAACCCTCGCACCAAAAGCAATAATTCCGATATCCAAATTGAAGATTCCTCCATAAGGTATCACAAGAGGAACGGAATACTCCGGATAAACGCACCCTAAACAAGGTTTTCACTCCCACTTGACCTAAATTTATCATTCTAATTGGTGCTCTTAGGTTACCATGGCATCCACGTAACTCCTATCAGCAATGATATTTAATGGGAACAGTTGAATTGAGGACAACTTTGAGACTCTAATCGGAACTGTCTTTCATTATGGAAAATAGCCCTTTTAGATGGAAACAAGTGCTTCATGACCTAATAAGGGCGGAGAAACTTAAGTTGTTAGATTTCCGATTTTAGAACGAAACAACTAATTTTTTCATTTTAAAGTTGTCGTTGACTGAAGGATGTCACAACCCGGCGAAATAAACACCTGTAATACATGAGACAGTCAGCTTTATAGAAGCAGATTTCTACCATTCGAACAAGACAACTTCAACCGGTGTTTGTATCAACACTCGTGGACTTGTGCCCGATCTGTTTGATTTATGAGAACTGGGAGTGAAGCAGTATTTGTTGAAAAGAAAGCCACTGTATTTGTTCAAAACGAAATTGAGTGGAACCAAAAAAATTGAGTTCTTTAGAAGAGATAATCTGTGTACGATGACAATCAATAAAACGGATCCACAAGCTACACTGTTTACACTGCAAAAGCAAACTGTTTTTGTTATTCAGTTGAATCCGCATTTCTGAATTAAATGAAAACGTTTTACTGAGTAAAACTTCGCTCTAGTTCTGTGGAAGAGCTTCTAAGGAGTCTAAGTAAGTGGGGCTCAGTGAATCGGTTGTTCTTACGCTTAACCAGTAAGCAGTACCGCAATGTCTCTGATAATATACGTAGCTGCATGTACAGTCCATTTGCACACTCAGGTTTGAATGGTTCACTTGGTCGCATAGTTCATACAGATCCAAAATATTTAGTAGTTGCGGTCATCTCGGAGAGCCAAGCGAAAACTGTTCACTCACCTCCGAAAGAAAGACCGATACTTTCAAGAATGTTATACATACGGTAGACTCGATAACTTCGTTGAACTTGTCTGATACAGCAAGCCACTTAAATGATTAGTCAAAAGCTGAACAAAGTGCGGCGGGTGAGATCATCTGCCTACTCCTGTTCAGTGGAGAGTTCAATGCTGTCTCCTCTCAGGATCCACTCACGGTGTTTCTCGTCAACAGAGAGCTACATTTCGCAGTTCAGGAGACTCACACGAATGGGTGCACAATTTGACCACAGTCCCTCGGACCGCCAAATTGAAATCTAAATCCACCAGTAACCACAGGCATCTCATCATCATCTCGAATTTAAATCGTCTAGCTACAAATTAATCAATACTTTAAGGTCCGTAGTGAACTCAAAGTCCGTTTATTGCAACGTTGTGGGTTTTTCCAGTTTTCCAGTTGAATCCGAGCCTGCTATCTTTGTTTTTGTTTTTGTCTCCTTTGTCGCTGTTGCTTTCGCTGTTGTTGGGTTAACGTGAAAGAACGGACAGACCCAAAAGAAGACCAATGAAGCTGAACGTGTCCTACGACTTATTAGTCCGATAGGACTAACGGGCACTTCTATCCGATTATTAGCTAAAGCCATAATAGTTTTCGTGGGTGTGTGTGTGTGTGTGTAATGTTTGCATACGTACACGGAAAGGGTGAGATAAGATGTTATAGGCTGTGACCATCGCAATACAATGAAAGAAGAAAATACTGAAATGTATTATGCATCCGTCCTAAAGTAAGCTTTGTTTCTCTGTGTAACGTGGTGAGCGACGTCCTTTTCAATAGCAGTATTTCAATAAGGATTAAACTAAGTTCAATTTTTCCAGCTTTCTCTTCAAAAGGTCTCTTAGAGTCATACGCACATAGAATTTCCGACTTGGAATATCGTTTAAATAATCTTACTTAGTCTAAAGCTTTCTTTCAATAACACTTATGGCTGAAAATCCTGATTAGCTTCATCATCTAGGCTAGTGCACGAAATTTACCTTTCGGTCTCGGTGTGATTAACATATATATATATATATATATATATATATATATATATATATATCTTCACTAGAATTTAATTGGAATTTTCTGGATTGTGAATGGATACTCCCAACTGGAGAGTCTACAGATGAATCACAACTGTGGTCTCGTTAGCCACTTTTGTCTGGGTCACCGCTAACCCAACGAACAACGAGGCAGCCTGTGCAAGCGCTTATATTGATAGTAAGCAGAATGCCAAAGTGTGGTCAGCATGATGAGTGAGTAACGCTTATGACACAAAGATCTGAATCGAAAGCAGGTACCTGGGAATAGAGTCAGAATGGATTATTACCCGTATAGTTGAGACTTTTTGAACGCTTTTTTACACAGTTGCAAGTAAATCAATGCTGCATCCCAATTTTTTTCACTTTCCTTCGAGTTTGTGGTTCGATACGAATAATCCTATTGATTTTTCACCCGTCAGTTTTCAAGGCGATTCGAAGTTTATTCCGGTTTATCGGTCACCAAAATGATAATTAACTATAAACGAAATAAAATGTGTACGAACATTCCATGTTGGGAATAGCATACTTCAGAAAGCCAAGGTGTCCGAATTTTCAAAGCAACTGTGTAACGAAGTAAGGTGTATATCTGTTGAATATAGGGGGTTCAATATCCTGAATACCCGAATGTATTCCGTTGTGAATAAATCTAATCGGGTAACACACTTTTAAATGTTTTTCTGTGAATAAAAAGCTAAACCTGTGGGACAACTCTATTATACTGTTCATCATGCATCATTCACCAGTCATGTGCACGCACAACTTGCCATTAAAAATCATGGAACCACTCTTCAGCCGATTCATGGAATGTGAGTGGGGCACCTAATTACCGGGCTATCAGTATATTTTTAACAAATCTTTGAAAACCAGCTCGGAGAGCCTGCTGGTCAGGCTTCTGGTTCACAGTCACTCACCCCGGCTTCGAATCCCCGTGAGGCTCAGTGGATTTGCTCTGCTGATGATTCCCAATAAGCTGAACGAAACAACTATTTGCAATGACAAGGGGAGCGTTTAAACTCTATAATGAATCACCGTGTGCAGACATTCGATCTCCAATTAAAAACTGTATGAAATGAGCCAGACAATTCAAGATATGTGCCTTCGACTAGATAGTCATTTTTTCACGATTACTCACTACCAAGATGGATCCTCCTTTATATTGCAAGCTTTGGCTCCTGTTTACTCACGTACCATCAAAACTATGAGCTTGGTCTTTTACTCAAATACCTTGATGTTTTCCATAGATTGTCGTCATTAGTTGCTTGTTTAGGGTTATGGTAAAATCCTCTCGTTCGTCTTTGGGATCGGTTTCGTCCCCCGGGGATGACTTTCGTAGTATTTCTTTTTATTGTCTGCGGCTCTTGGGGTAAATTAGCACGATCCACCAATTACAATACAACTGCTAACTCAACTGTCGTGAAAAATCATTTTTTTTACTTTGCAAATGATAAAACCGTATGTTACTTATCTATTGACAGTCGCAAACGGGGCATCTGAAAACAGCATTGAACTGATGATAGCAAATATTCTAAACAAAACCTTTAGACCATAATCATGAGCACTGCCGTATAATTGTTCAGGAGGTGAGCACCGGGATTTTGTGTTCCTAAAAGGACGTCGATAGGATCATCCACTTATTATTTGTTCCCGTATTTCCCACCTCAAGGGAAATGTGGAAATTACGCAACTTAGCATTCTGGTGAACAGCAGTCCAATAATAGGAAACAAATAATCTTATGATGGTTTGATTATGAATTCAGTTGGCTTCGCGTGAATTTTCGAATGTCATTCTCAATTAGTAATTACCGTTTTCATCTATTCAAAGGCTGCTGATGAAGCTTATTTGGAGGATAGTCTAAGTATACCGATCCTAGCTAGGGAAAAGACGTCCTGCTTCCTCCGCTAGTTCCGTGATGCCAGAATGGATTTCCGTGTACGCGGTAACGCGGTTGCGTCTGATCTAGTTTTCCAACCTCTTTCTCACTCGATAATGTTTTGTTATTCGAAGCTATTCACTTGACCTAGATCCTGCTGATATGTTTGCCCAACCTCTGCTCGCCGTTTCTTCGGACGCTACGCCATTCGAGTATATGGTACTGTTCACTATTATCGCCAATTGCGTGTGTCTTGCCATGGAAGTTCATTTGCCTTGCAAAGACAAAAGGCCACTCTCGGAAAAATTGGTGAGTGCACTTTATCCGTACGGATCGTGTCACACAAAATGTTATTGACTTTGTTGTTTACCTTATCCACTATCGTATTTGAATGAAAAACAACTGTATTTTCATTTTGCCTATCAGAGAGTTTATTTTTCTTCTATTTTTGTTTAGCAACTGCTTTTCACTAAATCTCAGCGATCGATACAGCGATTCCTCACTGATACATATACATATGCAAAATGAGGACGAATTACATGCATACCGGAAATAAGGAAGTAAGCCTATGCAGTCCTCAGAGAAACAAATGCTAGCACAACTAACGCTCGGGTCAATATGATTGCAACAAAGACTAAATGAAAATAGAAAACCCACTGCTTTCTAACTTAGAATTTCCTTATACTGATATTTTTTGCTCTAATTGATTTGCCTATATAACAAAACAGACAACTCAATCAGATAATACGTGATCCATCATTTTCAGCTTGTTTTCTGCTGAAATCATCCCCAGTTGTTATTTTAAACTCTTATAACACTCTCAGGTAGAGAAATGAAACAGAAACGATTTCTGCTGCAAACGTGCGCAAGTACCAGTTGAATTTTAGTTGAAACCAATTCGTGCTTACATTTTAAAGGATTTTCGAACATCATTTGGCACAACTGGCAGTCTTTAAGGTTACGGTAAAAGGTTGGTATCACTCAAGTTCACCAAAGTGAAGATTATAGCACAGGCTCCAATACGCCACGTCCGGCTTAAGTAGTATAAGCCACTATCACTTATAGGGTAACAAGTTTGAATCCTGGTATCGCAGGTAACACTGGAGGCAGACTGCTATGTACTATCCGTAGTGTCGTCACCAAGCCTGACCTGATAGGAGCTTATGCAAATCTCCAATCTGGTTTTTATGGACATCGTTGCCGGTCCCTCCGCGATGCTGCAGTGGATCCTTCTGGCCGAGGTGTCTGTTACTTCTAACGCATATGTTTGCAAATATAAAGCAAAAAGAACTTTATCGATTGTAATCCATTAACACTCAATTTGTGCGGTTGTTAAAAAAATCTGTTGAAATACTCGAACCGTTAACAGCATCCCAATTTGGTCTTGCGCACAACCTGAATTTTGTACTACGAGTGATCCGAAAGTTGAGCTAACGGGTCGCACTAAGGGTTTCAGATATGTTGTATTACAGAGTAACTGTCTCCCAGTGATTAGCTAAAAAGTATTTCAAGCAACTGAAATACGCTACGTGTTCTTTCACCCAGAAGACGTAGGTGAAATAAGCTCGCAGCCGTTCGTATTTGGGGATACTATTATTCCCTGTTTAGGATAACCTCGTTTGACCGCACGAGAAAACCGTATTTTGAATCTGTTGTTTACAGTCCATTTGAGATCGGTTTTATGGACAAGCATTGTTGTAGCTGCTAAGAAGAGAGTTTTTTTACTGCTCTTTAGTACTGTGGTCACCACTGAAACAATGCTGAAAATAATGCGTTACAATATTAGCGTACGTTCGACAACCCGTCACAGCATAACCTCTAATATTTGACGAATCTTTATTCTACACGCACTATAGTCATTAGTTAGTAAAATGGCACGTGATGAAAGGAGAGGTTCATGAAATTACTATCCTGATATTACCGCGTCATAATAATCAGTGATGGTCGTTCCACTGTACAGAACTAGTTTCCAACCCGGTCACTTCCGGTCAACTTTTGTGTTAGGCAGCTATTTGCGTTCATCCGGCTCGTTCCTACGCTTTAATTATTGGGAACCTATGTGGTTCTCTACTCCGAGTCTTACAGTTACGACTTCCGGCTGAGGATAACATCCGTAAGCCTTTGAGATCATGGAGTGCGTTTCTTCTACGGCACATAAACTTCATTACACTGGAGAAGACTTATACGATCTAGCGTATGACTTTACTATGGTAAATAGTACTTTCTTCCGTGTATTCATATTCGTGTCAGTGCAGAATAACCAAAGGAGAATTTAGAGGCCCTGAAGATTAAAGTGTAGCCTAATAGTCTGAAAAGATAACCACTACAGTAAAAAAACTAATGGTCGGTGGCAAACTCAAAAAGGGGTACATTTCTTCTAGAAACTCAAATATTCATGAGTAGGCAATCATACTGATCGAGATACAGAGAGTAAAGTATTGCGTTCTGGATTGTGCAATGTCTACTTTTGAAACCTAGCAGATCGAAGCTAGATCTCTGGTTGTTGTAAGGATTTAATGTCAATACAAATCAGAAAGAGATCACGAATAACTTTTCGTGTTAAGCGGTATTGTGTGCTTGAAAAGAGTGCACAGATTTTTCAAAATCAAACGCCGGTGTATGAAAAGGAGTGCCTTACAAATAGAAGTCATTAGTTATGGACAAAATACGTTTACAATTCTCCTTCATGGAAGTCCATCGCTGTGCCGTCAATGGGCGGTCAGTCTTGAAAAGCCAGTGAAGGAAAAGAGCTTTATCTTGTAATGATGAAGTTTACAGCCAGTCCGAATAGCCTGGGGGTTAGATGATTTACACACAATCGTTCATTCCGAATTTGACTCTCAATGGTGGATGCGTACTGAAGCTGGTGTTTCCTAACAAGCCAAATGAAACAGCTTTACCGCAGTGCTTCCTAGTTTCCAGTGGTGAGCTGAGTCATGTTATTGCATGATAAATTACCGGTAATCAGAAGTATCTAAGTTGTAAAACATATATGGGCTATAACAATAGCTAAACGTGCTTAAGGCTTAGGATTCGTGACTATCTGAACCCACTCCAGGGAGAGAGGTTCATTTCGGTATGAAAATGAGATATTTCCGTTATACTTAATTTGTGCGACGGTTCAACAGAATTCGTGAAAGTAAAACTCTTCGAAGCCGAAACCAAATTCTCATAATCGGGGAAACCATAGAATATCACCAGATGATTGATGCTGTACCTAGAGATGAACGGACGAACAGTGAACGAAGTTTCTTGATAAGAGATGTAGATGTGACAACGTTTAAAAAGAGCGCTTCTCCAATGCACACCTTATTTATGTGGCATAGAACTCAGGTCCTTGCCAAGCTATGATAGATATGGCAATGATTCTTCACGCAGTACCAGCGTTCAATTTAACACTGAAATCCATGGATAGAGAAAGTCTGCCCAGATAGCTTGGTGGTTATTAGTTCGACGCACAATCACCCCAGGTTCCAGTTTTGGGGGCATCTTGGTTGAAATGCACTGCTGATTATTTCTAACGAGGACAAAAACAGCTGTAAAACGTCCACGTGGTTGCCGGTAATGAGTTGAATGATTATTTATTCCACTAGAATATAAATCCTTTAGTGCAACTGAATGTAGAACTTTTTTCTTCATTTTTAAGAAATACACTTCTCGTTTTTTCTACGTACAGGGAGACTCCTTTTCTTTTCTGTCTTTTACTCCCTTTTTGTTACTTAATAACATCACAATATTTCAGGAAGAGGGCGTCAGCCTATTTTAGACTTCCAACTGGGTAGTGATCGCCGGTAGCGCCAGGACTCGAACTGGAGACTGAAGGGTTTGCAGTGCACATGACAGTCAGTTGAGCACTGCCTGCATTACAGTGATCAGTAAACAACGTCAAAAATAGTTTGCACTCTTTCAAACAAACCGGGCTGACAGGAACTGGTGACAGATACTGTTCAAATGTTGAGATATTCTGAACAGAATAGATAATTTGAAATCCTCCAATGGAACACAAACTGATAAAGGTAACAGTGGTAGCATCCAACAACAACAGCCTTTTTCTGTTTTCATAAGGGATCTAATCAATCAAAGACCAGGACTTTGAAAAACCTTACATGATAGAGACTCAAAAACGATAAATACCGTTGATGGTCAACTCAATTTCTTTCTTGTCTATCTCGATTGCTAATATTTTCTTTTGATCAAACATGCGAAGGTTGTCAAGGAAAAGAAAAAGAAAAATCTCGAATCCAGTTTTGTCATGTTGTCAGACTTTCGTGTTTAACTGGTCGCTATGAATTGGTGTCTTTATATTCATGGATGATGAACAAATTCTACAGAGGAATGATCAATGGTTTCCGGTCATTAAACTTTACTAACCTCCTGGCTGGTAATATAAAATTTACATATGAAACGATAAAAATACGAAGCTATAACTAACAAAATATAACCAACAATTTTTCCGTTCCACCAATTATACAGTACAATCAGACAAACAGATAGACTGTGAATAACGCTATTTATCTCCGGACCCTGTCACCAAGGGTTTGAACCTAGTCGTGGCAGTCACGGCAGCTGGTTTGATAATGATGTATTCTCCCGAAAATTTGTAGATTTTACCACACATTTTATAAGAAAAAGTTCGTTAAACAATGGTTATTTTTATCAATACATAATATCGAATAATCGGGCTCATGGTACTGGGTTAGGAGTTTGCAGCAAGTCCGATATCTGGACGGAATGATGAAACGTTTGGTGTTACTAACATTTTTATGCCTCGTAATATCTAGTTTCCACCTTGCCAGACCTGTTTTGGAGTTACTCACTCCTACTATCTACTTCTACATATCTACTCTCATGTACCCAGTACCATATACGTAAACGCCTGAAATTCGAAGCAAAGTTCATCAGTTGGTGAGCTTTTCAAGAATCAACTGCTTTCATCATGAATTAGAAAAATATCCAAAATTGTTCCTTATGTTAACCAGATCAAACTGGACCTTTGTTTTTCGAGCAACATCTCATTAGAGAGAGGACACTTTGAAACTATTCTTTAATTACCAATATTTCGTCTTTTCAGGAGATGACCGAAAAATATTTCATGGGCATTTTCACTTGCGAAGCGTCGCTCAAGATCATCGCTCTTGGGTTCATTTTGCACAGTGGTTCCTATCTACGCAATGTTTGGAATATACTGGATTTTGTCGTGGTTATTACCGGGTGAGCTGCAGAGAGTGAAACATTTTGAAACAATTCGTTGTAAAAGTTTTTATCAATATTTCTTCTGTGCGCAACAATGGATTTGCAAAACTTTCTTTTTCCGGAGTGATTTTGTGTTATATCCGCTACAGCATTTAACGTATTGTATCAGTTATCTCATGACGGAGAACGGATTTATTCCTTTGAATCTATTGTGAAAATTACTGGAAGAAATTGAGTGTCCTAATGTGTTGACGCAGAGCGCACATAACACCGTAAGAGGTACAGTATTGTATTTGAAAGAATGGATAACAATTTCCCGGAAGCGCATGACCGGTTTCACGGCCGAACACTCCACAATTGGTATATCGCTATAATCTCATTTCGATCGTAAGAAGAGCACTTGTACAAAAAGTTCGTTTCCAGAATCACAAGGTTTATAATGTTAAACTTCAGAGAGAGCGTTCGTGGTCCCAAGTTTTAATTTTCGATGCAGGTAATATGCTAATGTACCACGTGTATGGATGTATCAGTAAAAGAGTACCTGGTACGCATATGGGGTGAGCAACAACTACCGCTTAACCGATCACCTGCTTCCGGGGAAGGTTTGTCCTGTTATCCAGGTACAGTACCACACAACTTACATCAAAATCAAAAAAGGGACCGTGTGTTCTCGCTCTGAAAGTCCGCCCTGAGTAACCGACAATGTAACTACGTAAGCATCAGCTTATGATTCCTAAAATGGGCTATTAGTCAAGCGCCGTGTTTAATGAGATTACAGCCACAAAAGAACATCATTGCTCAAGAAAACGGTTAAAGGCTGATGTTAGGAAGGGGTCTATATTTTTTAATTCCTTGCTTACGTATGAGTGCAGTGGAAATGGTATACTTCATAGCCACAAAGACCCACTCCACTGTTAGGAAAGACCGGCAACCAGACCCTGAAACTTAAAGTGGAGAACCACACAAGGTTCCAACAGATCAGGTGTGGTAACGAGCCGGACGACAGTGGAATAACTTGTACCACCAAAACTCGGACAGAATTTACTCGAAGGTCTTACTTGCATAAAGTTTGTAGCTTATCCAAGCGGTAAAATTACCTATTTTATTCTATTCCCTCAGGCTGTGAGATATTTCGTTTTAAACCTTATCGGATTCGTCATAAATTATCAGCGCTTAATTCCCCACTGGAAACTTTATATGCACTGTACAGCTGTGATGACATGAGAATGAAATCACCGGGAGCAAACATTCACCTACACTTCACTTTCTGATATGCGTAACAGTTGTTCAACTGAAAACATCCTCCGGTATAATATAGTGCCTTTGTTAAGGAAAAATGTAGAACAGTTTTGGGTTACGTTCATCGAGTCACATACAGTTTGCGAGTACAACCTGTACGAAAATGTTTGTCACTCAACACTACTCATTTTTGCAATGTAAATGCTTCTACTGCGAGAAATGAAACTTGAATCTCATTTTAGTCAAAGAAGCCAAAATTCCGGATTTAAATAGTAGCTTACCCACATCAAGGCACGCAAAGAATTGGAAGTATAAAATACATCAGAGAAAACTTTCATTCAATACAATACTGAAAGTCGACAGAAATAAATAGCCTGACCATCAGTGTTTGAAGTTTCGCCACACTTTTTGCTGAATATCTCCAATGTGTAAATCACTCAGTGAAATGCTAACTTAAGACATTTTTGTCATTCTAAAATCTGTAAATTAAGCAAACTACGGACAATCGATTCAAGTATTCGGATAGCCGGTCCTATAACAGTGTCTGAAAGTTCTCATATAAAACCAAATCTACCGAATATTCTAAAACTTTTCAGGATAGTCTCTTAAATTTTTCCATCTGAATAAAAAGCAATTCACCTCAAGCAGAAAAGCCTGCCACAAACTACATAAAAGCCTTTAAATGTGTTTCAGTAATGTACGAAAACAGTGACGATAACATAAATATAATAAGTGACAAATTGAAAAAAGAAAATGGAATATTTGTGCATATGAAATCAGGTGCTTTGATTTTCCATGTGACTTTCAGAACCGAAGGTGTTCTCAGCAAATTTCAAAGAATAGTTAGACACGTAACCTAACACTCTACCTTTTGGTAGAATACTTACTTCAGAAATAGATATAGTGAAGGTAAGGACAACCTTTTAACCGATATTCGTATGCTCCAATATCCGAACTGTTTCCGCAGCTAACAGAAACAATTTTCGTATGAAATCGTTAGACTCAGCTAGTTCAAATCATACAGGCCAAGCACTGGATCAAATAACACTTTCGCTAATTGAGTATTAAGTGTTTCAGGAAGGCAATGAGAACTTCACTGGCCAACAAGGCACCCAAAGAAGACAGCACAATGAGATTTACCCTTTCTGGAAATCGTCTGCTATGAGAGTTCACTGTTTTGATATGATCTGTGGATCACTCCTAACGGTTTTTTTCATACTAGAACTGTTTGTGACCCAATATGATCGTTCTCACAAGTCTTAAATCGCTGAGGTTGGTGTTTAGCTTGCAAGCATTTCATCACCAGCGACTGATGACATCACATGCGCTCAGATGAAGGTCCCACTACCCTTCTGTATTTTGAGCTCATATCTGAAATTTGACCTTCAGCCCTCCCACTATCTTCAGATTGTATGGTCATTGAATATGGACTTAGTTGTTTCTTGCAGAGAAATCCTCCCAGAACCGTAGAAAACAGCTGTACTCCAAATATTGCCAGCAGTTAGCTTCATTATCGGATCCTCAATATGGACGGGATAATCACTGGAGTAGATGGAATTGTATGTGACGCGTCGAGTAACGTATGTCACGTGATATGGACTTGAAACAAGATAACGAAACTAGCTTGTATATTTTACCAAATGAAGTGTGAGAAATACACTTTTGAATGTTATGTTTGAGTAGTTTTCATATAAGACACAGGTAATGTGGTCTGCTGGTGATGGCTAAGAAGTTCTGTAAGGAATTTTTATAATGATCCAATGGATTTATAGGTAGGAAAACATTCAATATCTGATAATGCTTCATCCCACAAATCATGGACTTTGACTTATTCGTTTTCCTCCATCCTTGCCAGATCCTTACCCATGATAATGTCGGAATTTCCAACTGAACTGGGTTCTTATAACTACTAAACGTAAAATCTCTTTTGATTAAAAACAATTTTGAAATGTTAGACAAGATCATTCAATAATATTGTCGTTCAACAAAAAATACCTGTTCGGAGTGATATAAGGTTGAGCAAAAAAGCGTTTTTCTATTTCAACGTTAATTTGACTATAGTAGAAAAAGAGTATCAGGAAAGAGCACAATACCACGATGACATTTGACCTCAGTAGATTAGCTTTGGTGACGAATAAGGGGCCAGCAAATTAGCAAAACTCAAGTAGTTACTGTCATCAACATTTGGATTCATAGCTTCATATTAAGAATTATTTGTCGTGAACGTTGCCACTTAATGTCAAGTAGGTGCCTCCTGCACCATGATTTGTAACTATTCAACATTACCGCATGATCAAACGGTCATCGTCGTGAACTTCACACCTTGACGTCATGAGTTCGAATCCTGCTGATCACTCCCCCTTTCAGTAGCCTTTGATTCGCCACGGCACCTCTCCATAAATAAAGCTTTCCATTTTATAATAAATCCACGGAGCAAAGTATCAATTTTAAATATTGTCAATGGTTCACATGATATTTTCAGCATCAGGTTTCTTTTATTTCTGTCCATGCATATTTAATATTAGATCGTCCTAATTCGTACCATGGAAGATGAAAAATACCTGTGTAAGTAGGGATTCAGTTTGCGCGAAATCTGATTATTCACGCAAAGACATTGTCAAACTTGTCGCCCAAAAACCATAAAATAACCTTTCAGTTGTTCGGTCTGAATCGTCAGAATTATTGAGCAGAGAACTTCCCCCGCGTCACTTGCCCCCGGCAACTGGGACTGGGAGTGCATGATTCTGAGCCGAATGCATGGGATTTTTCGTTGTTTTGTTTACTGCAAACGTGTAATTTATGTTTAGCTCCAAGAGCTATGCATACAAATTCTTTACATAATAGACATTTGTATTCCGATGTGGCTGAAATATTTTCTTTGGTCCATTACCGCGAGGAACGAAGGATGCCGTCTTATTTTTATCAACGAAGGTGAATATACGGTCTGCGGTTTTCACTCCAAAACAAACAAGAACAATACGGAACCTCATCGTGTTCAGTTATTTTGAGTTACTTCACATCAGGTACAATAAAAAATAAATTTAGCTGTCTGATTCCGTTTATGGATTGTCTGTGAACTCGTAGTTCCAATGTCGTCAATGTGCACAAGGGAAATCATGACAACTTTTGCCGCACGTATGGTCAACTATTTCAAAATCATATAATTCAGTCACTTTCATAAGAATGGGAAAAAACAACGAGTCAATCATGCAGTGTGACTTTTACTTTTTAGCAAATAAAGCCACTCAGTTCCAACAAATCTGATAGGTTTTTTCTTAAGAATTATTTCCCTTAGGTCACGAATGAGTCTGCTTATACGGCTGGGTTCTGTGTGTATATTCAATGAACAAGGTTTTGTCGAGTGTATCCAATACATTTTCGGTGAAGGGCATCTGAGGTCGGGTATTTCAGCCTAACAGTAGCACTGACTCAGATTTTTCGAATAAAATCTGGTTTGGTTCAAACCGGACAACTATTCGTTTTTTCTGTTTGTTTGATTGTTGGCTGAAATAATAGAAAGTGGAAAAAAATTTCAATTTATCAACAGCAAGTTGCGCCATTTGTGAGAGATCTTTTATCTCCTTAATTCGAATAGATCGTGAAAAGGGTAGTACTGTGAGGCTTTTGCCAAATATACATTTACATCACACAAACGAAAGTGAATGTGGGATTCAATCTGGCCAGACTATCTGAAGCAGAACTACAGTGAATCCCCGCCAATGGAGATCAACGATCCGCCTCGCATATAACACTAGACCATAAAACCCCATTCCATATTGAGTACCGCTCATGGGGATCGATAACCTGTCGTCATGAGGCACCGTTCGGTGACATCCATGCACCTGATTTTGTATGCACTCCTACTAAAATAGGGCAGACGCATTCAGATCTGCAAATGAGCCTTGGCACATCCACACACACATATGCCCAAATTTCGTGTGTGTAGTGATAAATGGAACTGATTTCACTGCGACTCATCATTTACCCGTGTCACTCTAAGCCCCGCAACCCTTGTTTCTGCTGTCTGTTTCACTTATCTTTCAACATTTCAGTGCGTATGTTAGTGTGTGGATGTATTTGTCAATGTGTTAAGCAATGTTCTTCTCACATCCAAGAGGTAGTACAGGCCAAGGGGTGTGAGTTAAGTTTCACAGAGTTCCATTCAGCAGGACTATTCAGAAGCTAAAAAATGTGGATCTACCGTTACCGATGAGTAATGACGATTTTCCGTGTGCGAAGTCAGACATGCGAACGCACATTCACATGCACACAAGTATGCAAACGCACACACCCACAGCAAACAGCAAACAGCTGAGTATCACCGATATATTTTCTGAAGTTGTCTCAGACGAATAATTCGTCTTCTCCAATCATCAAGAACAAATAAAATGATTTTCCGTCCGCGGTTTCACTTCTCACTTCTTTCCATATTCTTTGGCGGTTGTTTGCTCTGAGAATATGAATGAAACAAACACGGAACGACAGTTTTGATCAATAAGACTTGCGGCTTAAAAGAAGCGCGAGTGGACGATAGCTTGGTTGTTCCTATTCAGATACGAGTCCCCATCACATTTTGGTGGCGTCTTACTTCTTCCTTCTTCAGTGCTCCTTCTTCCTACGTTTTGTTACTCTTAGTAAATGTTGATGTGAAAAGCTCCAATCTACCGTGTCATTGTATTGAGAATAAGACTGCTCGGGTAGCTGAAATTTTTCATTAGTGACAGGGACAATTGTTTACAATTTAATAATTAGAAATCGGCAAGCTGTGCAAATTGGTTTACTTACTCATTGCTTTCCGTTATTCACACAGTGGACACAGACACACACATACAACACCCTGCAAAGATCTCCAGGGGTCATTCTTTTTTTCTTTCTTGTTTGATGCACGACTGGATTCACGTCAGAAATGCGGCTATCACGAAAGAACAACGAGTAGAATAAGCAACTGTATTCTATTAAGGACTTCAGTAGGTTAAGGAACTCACACTGCCTTCAAAAAGAAAGGAGACTGATTATTGCCCTGTTGAAAAGAGCAAACGAATACAGTAGAAAATAGCTGATTCAACCATAGACGTTCATGTGAAGTTCCTCAGTGACTCCCATACAGTCACCCAGAACACTGGGTCAATAAGTCACTGGAGCGTCACTGTAGATATTTAAAAAGAGGTGGGGGCAAGGCCTAAAAGCGGCTCGTGTAGAGGGATGCGAATAGAATACAACCAAGTCAAGCTTCAGGGAACGAGTGATGTTTGCAAGAATCTTCAAGTCGAATGTTTCAAAGGCTAAAATATGTAAATCACTCACTGTGGAGGTAAGAGTGTTTACGGAAGTCAGTGAGACATGACTGATGATAGACCACAGAGTAATGTGATAAAATCTCTCCTAAATAGAGCAGGAAGAATTACGGCTAGGTACTAGAATAAGACTGATGGGATACGTTGATGGACAACAAAAAAAAATAACACTTTGTAGGGCACGAAACTGTGTTAGCCTACAAATCTGAAAAGGCAGACTACGTACATTTTTAAGAATATGGGAAGACCTATGTAACTTGGAGCTAATTGTAACGCCTAAATATTTGACAGAGTCAGCTCTGGAAACGGTGACAGCTTTGATGACTGACTGCTCAGCGGGGTAGGAAGAACGAGAATAGGAAATAATACATCACAACATTTAGAACTGTTGAGACCTAGAAAAGAAAGGGGCGAAAATTTATAAATATTGCTAAAACTCTTGGAGAAAGAGGTAAAAACTATCTGATTTGAGATGGACTGACCGAGCATCACTTTATCGGCACACTTAAAAGTCTTGCAGATGGTGCAGACAACTCTTTTTAGTAATATCTATGAGTTAAAATACAAAATTTCTGGTAGGGTGAGCTGCTAATCAAAGAATACCGAGTGAGGAGGTGACCGTTGGTGCAAGGACAGAACCCGGGAGGTGAAGGCCACAATTCCGTGAGGACAATGGTTTGACCACAGCCGGTCCATAAATTCAGCACTTTTCTTCCTTCAGATAATTGCTCGGTCGGGACTGAATATAATTCCATACGTATATTTACTTCACGCTGAATAAGCTACGAGTATCATAGATTGATTAAATGATCAAATGAGTCCGTTTATTCCAATTTATGATGGTTATTACACTAGCCTGAGTACATGTCACGATGTTTTCCATCCTAACTTTGTTTGATCTATCAGACATTGCTGCTGTGGACAGTCAAATTGCATAGTAGTTCACTGTGGGGGAAGCCATATGGTATTTCAGACTTCGCGAGAAAACAGCATGATCCGTATGTGAAAATTTTGAAACCCTTCGACAAAGTCTCATAGCTCAGCTAGTACAGTGCAAACGGTACGAAGGAGTATGTAGCTAACATGCGTGGGTTCTAATCTTGTGGGTATCAACAGCTTTGGCCATCTGGATCAACTCGACTGAGGTTATTCCGTTTTTTTTGTGAATACAACATCCAGGTCGGACGTCGCGTTGCTATTATCAGAATAATCCCACTTTTTTGCCAACCAGCGGGTAACAGCTGGTCCGAACTTGTTTTTCATTTGTCTGTGAGAAACTTTGCAGAATTACCTATCGGCTCGTATGATTTTTCTTCAATAACTACTGAATTATGAATGTGTTGCGCTTTGGATTGTCTTTCCAGACAACAGTGGTTGAGTTCGCTGTGTAGCAGTAACTGTTAAATAATTCAGAAGAATGATTATGGATCAGTTTTCATTTATTCAGCTCGTCAGGACGGAAACATCGAGACACCTTGTGCTGTGATAAACAAGAAATTCGTATTGTCAGTAACACAGCATCGCTGAGTAGATATTTCAAGTAGTTAGCATTTCGGACTCTGCAGGCCAAGTTTCTCAATGTTACTCGCGGTAACCAAAATACCATGTCATTGGACAGATTTCAGTTTTGTTTTTGCTGATGAGATTACGATGTGGTTCTTTAGGAGAACACTAATGATGTAAGGATAACAGAGAGGAAAATCGGGGTAATTTTGTTCTGTATCAGCTATGAAACAAGATAGTACGAGTTTTATGAAGCAACTGAATAGGAACTTCTAAACCGGACAGTGACTGGGAACGAACAAGTTTAAGCTATCACTTCATGAAGTGTAGGAAGAAGCATACAATTTTCTGGTGAACAGCATGATGTAAGGATCTCACAAAACACGGAATGATACGTGTATTTGTGTGGGATTTTCTCGGTGCTGATGCGTTAATTTGTGATCATTTTCGAATTCTGCTTTTTGCCATGATAATGGACATTCCACAGTCACAAAATTTGCACTTATCGTGCTAAAATTTGGGTTGAAAGTCTTCACAAAACCTATCATTCACTCACATAAACAACACAGTAACCAAAGTTTAATTTGCTCCTCTCAGTAATTATCTATCCTTTAAAAGTAGCATGAGATTTCATTCAAATATGAAATAATTCATTACAACGTAAAAACTAACAAGTCGAACTCTGTATGGCTACTTTATTCTTGTTGGGCCTCATCATTTATTTATACATTCACGTTTATGTATTTATCGTTATCTAATAATAATACTATAATACTTATTTTGCTCTGCTACCCAAATGCACAGCCTGTCTATCAAAGCGCATGGATGATTGGCATTGTGCTTGTCTGGACAGAAAATATTCCCTCTACTGAAAGTGAACCAGAACGTTTTAGACAAAGTGACTTGATCTCACGTAAGTACAGCAGAGCAAACCAGTTTCATGCCAGGCGAGCTTTCACTTGCTCAAAAATGGATGCAAGCTTTCTCTGAGAATCAGTGGTAAGAGGATCCCTAGGTTATAGGAACCTATGGTTCACATGCATGACTATCTGGCTTCATCACCATTAGTATCTGTTACAGAACCATGCTCTGTTCATTACTGGGAGATAGAATCAGACAATGAAGACAACAGGTCACATGGGACATGGCTCAGTGTGGACTGGAATCCGCATTATATTAGCAGTTCTGTTGGAATAAAGCTGACCAGCAATGAATATTATCGGTCGGCTAGACTGAACCTAGGTAGCCAAGCTTTCGTTGGCTGGTATATCAAAAAACAGAGCTTTTCCGGGCCTAATGATCGGCAGTGGTTGGTGCCAGCGTTTTTGGAGACCTTTCTGTTACTTACCTGATGCCTCAATAACCAGAGCTGCAGCTTGTTTTTTATCGTGCATGCAAACGGTGTACAGTTCTGCTCTATATGATATTATATCTGTAGTGACATCATCCGGTATGTACATTACACAGTAACTCACTACTGGCTTCTATTTTCGAATTCTAATTAGCTTTCTTTCCCATCATTAGACTAAACAAAGTGGATGAAGCGTTAAGAAATAAACCATGCGCTACATATTAGAGAAAACCAAATGAAAAGAAATCCCGACTGGCTAGACACAATTTTCAACACAGTTAGATTTTTATGCCCGGCCTTCTACTTCTGCTCACTGGAAACCGTGCTTGATGCTCAATAAAAGTTCAATCAATTTCCTACTAGCCTATTCTAAATGCTAACAAAGAGGCATTTAGAAGCATTTCACCGGTTTTGGGGGCATTAGTTCTTCACTCAAATCATCAAAAATTATATTTGGTCAAAAGGCAAGGCGTACTACTTTTTCTCTTTGAGAAAAATAATAAGCGTCTGAGGAGCATCCAAAAGGAAGGTCATTCTCCAGTTGGTAACTCCACTACGACTTCAACAATCAGTAGGGATCGATTTATTCACGTGTCTAAGAATGAGTAAATAAACGCGGAAGTTATTCTCACAATTTTCTTCGAGTTCATACAAAGAGATGAATGCTTGGGTTTTGCCAGTCCTCAGTTCTTTAGGTTTTTCGAGGGAGGTAAAATAGCAATCCGAGGAGTTCAGTGTTTCGTGGCATGACTGCAACACCCAAAAGCGTTCTGCCAAGTGTGCCCACCTGGCTTCCGTGATCAGCAATGGGCGTTCTTGTATGGCAGCTCGCGTTTGGCAACAGCTCCGAAAGCACAATGATGTCATTCAAGTTGCGGTGTTCTGTGAACATATGCTCCGAACAAGTGAACTAATAACACCACACGGGCTTCCGTAGGGTCGGGCGTGTCTACGCGGAGTTTTCCGTGACACGTCTACCTCACAGACAGCTCTCAGCTTCTTTAGAACATAGGAGAAAGATTTTTGAACTAAGATTTTAGTTGAAACAAGAGCAAAAGAACCTTGTCCACTGTTCCCTAATCATTTTACTAAAGCATACGCAAGCGCATGTAACATTGATGGAAAAAAAAGGTAAAAAAACGCTCTCTCTCTCTCTCTCTCTCTCTATATATATATATATATATATATATATATATATATATATAATGGACCAAAGTGCATACCGTGGTATCTTTTAATTAAACTAATGGTTATTTAAATCTCCGTCTGTCTCAATTAGGGAAAAACAGTAATAATTATGGTGAACAGTAGGGGATAGTAATAGGCTGTTTTCAGGCTGGTTACCACACCTGGCCTGTTGGGACAGCGTGCGCTTATCTACTCCGAGTCTACGGGTCATGGTACGGGCTATTCCTCATCGTACAATGGGCCTTTGAGGTCATGGGGTTCACCCCATCTACTGGACTGATACGCAAGCGTATAATGAGAGCGTATATCTCAGTAGGGAATGATCTCATTCGAAGCAGTAGGATCGAACTCGATGCGTGTAATGAGGAGAATAAACAGTTCGATTGAAAGTTCGCCATAGGTCGTGGCGACCGGCAGTGCTGGAAAACATTTGAAACTATTCCATGGTCCCACACAGCAAAGCTCGCTGTTTAAGGTCTTCAGATCGTCACGAACCTTTGAATTCAGCTTGGTTTCCAGAAAATGCCCGCTTCGACGAAAAATCAACAGAATAACCACCTGTCCATAGGCAAGGGAATTACGTCTCTAACAAACTAATCACTTGGTTCAGGGACTGGCACAAGCTCTCCAATATTATGACTACATTTTGCACTTTATTAACAGTGTTTATGGTATATTTGATGTTTCACAGGTAGTGACTTACATCATTTAGTACCTGCGGACTGAGTGACTTAAAGCTCATTCCCTTTCCATGAATACGTTTTTAAATTTTCAAAGGGAGATGTGACTTTCTGACCACGAGGTTGATTGATGCGCTGCAGGTTACACTTTGTGAATAACTATTTGGAAATTCAAATAGGCGAAAGCTGTAAACAGATTCCGCAACGTTTTTTTCAATTTTTTAGGCTAATTTCAGCAGCTGACTGTTCATTTCTCGATTGCAAAAGGCACTTGTTTGACTTGACTCAAACTGAACGCTTTAACAACCAGCATTTTGGGAATGTGGCATCAGGCTAATTTTGACTTGAAAAACACCTAAATAAGACTTCAGAGTAGATATTCTTCTGTACATTCGTGTCTAAAGTAGGTTTTTTATTCACTTATGATGGAGTCACTTGGTCTTTATTAACGGAATGCTTATCACGTGATAAAACAGCACGATAAATGCACTAATCATAAGAGATCCTTGAGAACGTATTACATATTCAAGTGTTCTGTTAAATGCAGGACGTATCTGAATGCTCGTCACTCATCGGGAATAGTTATCCAACGAACTGGTTTCGGTTTTACTCTACTACGCTTGAACAAGTGGGCTTTCTCTTCAGGCCAATAATAAACAGATACCGGTGGTTGTCAGAGGTTCACACTGGTTAAATTTGGTCCTTGTTGTTGCTGGTTTGAGTCAAGCTTTCACCAGTCACACCTATTTCGGCAAAATTTAAGTAAACCGAATTAACTTATCTCTAAGAAAAGATGGGGATAAACAATTCTTTGGTAGAGTTTAGAGAATTACTCGGAAAAATTTACTGAAACAAGTCCTCGAGAAGAACACATGAGAACACCTTACATCATTTTTTCCCATGGTATCTGAATAGAGTATAGAAGGATGAAAGGGTGTCTCGGGACCACACAACCGGTTTCGCGGTGACTAGCTCTCACCAAGTATTATTACCCGTTAATTATCTTTCCATTCACTCTGATACCTGAACGCTCCGTGGGTCTTTAATTCCCGCTTATCTCAGAAGAGCACCTGGCATGCAAAGCTGACTGGAGGCATGAACCACGGAACACGCCGTGTGCTCCATGTCTGCGTAAGAATACAGCTTTCTGTAGTGGTAATTTGATTACGCTTTTGTACATGCGGGTGAAATTATGCGTCGTCTTCTACGTCAGTTGTCTGTGGCTGAGACGATAATAGCACGGATCTACACAGAATCTAAGGAAAGCAATCCACCAGATACCCACATGCACACATAGAGCGTTGAGGTATTTCCAACCAGATCCCAGTGACATGAATGAGTCTGCTTGTGACTCACAGTTTAGTTGTTTTTGACACAGTTACCTCATCACTGAGCTTGACACTTATTGTGACATCTTAGGTGCTCGGTTGATGGTCCACATGCACATTGGTATCCATAGAAGCCACTAAATCTAAAGGTAAACTTTTGGGTAATCCTGATCTCTTTCAGCTAATTACTAAAGAAATAAGTCATTTCAATTATTACACATATTCCGCGGCTACTACGATATTCGGAAAGTTGAATTTTTCCTTCTTACTGTTATGTTTTGTTCATGAAAATTTCCAACTCGTGAAGCTCTGGCAACAAAGTTTCGAAGATGCACTCCTAAGGAGGATTGCACTGTTCCAGTCCGAACACTTTGAATATATCGTTGTGTTTATTATCTCTTGAGCAGGTAATTTTTCTGGCCTTTCAAAAGACTCATTCAGTAACTGCTTACTGCGCACTCTTGACATGACCCCCCTGGATAAATGGTCTCGTACACTGATTTCTTGTTCTTCTAGAGAAGAAGGCATTAGCGATAGGTCAATGTTTAGCCCATGAAAATCAAATTTAGCAGAAGCTGACGCGGACTGAGAGGTCACCGTACGAGCAAATTTAGCTACCGTTTAATCGTTCCTTTATCCAGAAAAACGGGCACTTTGTGAACTTCATACTCACTGGATGGTTTGCCTGTCCACCGTTATAGAATAAGACAGGTATTTTGGTCAGGTGAATTATATTTGTTCTGGCTGATGTTTTTGCTATTTTATTTGAAAATGTTAACTGAAGGAATAAGCATTTCAGTGTCTGAATGATTGTGTATGATATTCTTAAGAAGATAAATAAAGTGGATTTCGCAGTAAACAAGGAAAAAATAAATGACAAACCCAATAGTTGCTGTGGAAACGTTTCACTTCGATGTCTTTTTCATTGTCAATGGGTGATCTTTGTCTCATGTAAGAATCACACCGTCGGAGCAATTTGTTGGGCAGTAGCAATTCGGTGAACTAACTGCCAGGGTTCTTCACCAGTATTCAGGTAACCAAATAACAAATTAGGTGTTACCATCCGATAGGCTGTTGTTACCTTAGCTTTCCGCTTAATCACCAGCCATTCGGCAACATCCGTTGTATGTCGATACTGCTGTACACGGTGGGTTTGATGATACTGCGTTCAGTAGTATGCCTATTCGTGCATTGTCTTAGTCATTCTAGATATTATCTCAATTTTGGCCATCATGTGTCTTTCCCATATTTGTTAAAGCACACCATCTCCAGCCCCGAATGCACAAGATCATAACCAGTCCGCTTTCAGGTCTTGAAGAACAGAACCGCTGTCATGTCATATATGGTCATGTGAAAGTGGTACCTAATACATATATCGATCAGCTTGTAATGGAGACTTATAGATGCGAGAGATTTCCTGTAACTTCTGTTCTGCAATCTTCTATTGGCTTCATAACTCAGTCGGTATAGACTGTGTGATATTATACCATTTTGGGGGCCGATTTGAGTTTTGCCGAGACCAACGAATTTCCGTATTGGAATTAAATACTTTTCTGACGAATCACTCATACCGAATTTTGCCGCCAAGCCGCATCAGTTCAGTGACATTTTAGACACCGATCATTGCACAAACAAATCTAGAAGCTGGAGGTTCCATAGTAAACGGTTTCTGTGATACATATCTTGTGCTCATGAGAGTTTGGCGGATCCATTTGCACAAGATTACCTTGTAGCATAAAGCAGACGCAATATATTTAAAGATTCATTGGTGTTTATGAGTGTTGTTCGAATTCCATCGGAGCCAGTTCGACATCCGTCGAATCTGAAAAAACCGAATTCGGTAAGTAAACTAGGCTGAGCATCACGTTTTCTGATTTAGTGTTGACAGAAATATGTGTAATCTTTATATATATATATATATATATATATATATATATATATATATAATTATGCAGGTTTTGTTGAAAATGATGCATACGGGTTTCCGATAATCACATCCTGTGCTGGTACATGATGGCTTTAATGCAGAACTGAATAATTTTGTAAGCATCATAACTAACAAGTAGTGGCCAGATTTCAGGACAATAACCCTTGTGATCCGATTGCCATAGGTGAACAAATATGCATCTAAAGCAGAGGGAAGTATTTTTGTCAATCCCGGTCGGTTACAATTCTGACGGAATATGAATCTCTGAGGGGAAATGGAACAAGATCATTTACAATAAAGTAACCCAAATAATATTAAGAGCACGTTGTTCATACACGGTAAAAACATTTGGTCTACCTTCAATATTCAGGATATTTCACAGTCTCATCCACATAGAGTGTACCATGTTTTCTATCTCACGTACCATGACTTCAATGGCCAGTGTGAAGGCAGCCGCTTGACTACTCTCTTCGAAAAAAAGAGGTTTTTACGTTCACGTTTCAATCTCCGATGCAAGAGGGTACCTGTGTGGACTGGACCCTGAATTTGCGCATACTTTCACAGGTCTTACAGTGAATAATGAACGAAAAATCCTTTTGCAACTCTTTATTGACAAAAGTAGCATGAAGAGTTATTCTGAAAAACAATTACCTTCCCGGGTGAATTCTTTTCGTTCAATTCGGGAATATTTCCAGTCATAGAGGTGGGAATTTCTCCATCATTTAGAGCGTTTCTAGTTGAAGCACACCAGCAAATCTGAATACATTTTATTCCGAACTAAATTAACAACGTTGGTTTGTACGATATATCTGCATCCGATGGGATAATTTTTCTGAAGAAATTCCTATGCCAGGTGACTTTTTCTCAGCATTCTACAAATCACAATATACCAAACACTAAAAAGAGAATCAAACCCTCCATCAGAATATCGGGCCTGCGATTTTAATCCCCTGATAGAATCAGTTCGTGCCCGCTTTTGTTGGGCTTCATATCCCCTCATATCCTGTGATACTGGCCGCATTGAAAACTGTCACTACCTTATGGAATGTTCTCGAGCTGGATTACCAACAGGGATTTCTGGCACTGTTTTTGATCATAATGTACATAAAGTTGTCTTATTCATTCGATTTGTCAGGTCTTCCACCTCTGATATGTGTTTGTGGTAGTTTTTCCTGTGATTCATCCGATAAATGATGTTCTTATTTGCAATAAACACTGAGCAAAATATGTCACAGGTGATTTAAACCAATAGATCTTTTCCATTCTACTTGGATCTCCTTTAAGAAGATACCGAGAAAAAATCCAGCTTTAGTGGGTCTTCTCATCGCTATCCCGACAACAATATGGGCGATTAACGAGGCATGCTCAAATGACTTTGATACAAATGCTCACATTGATGCGAACTGGAATTCCCATTTTCGGGAATGTGACAGTCATCGTTGGGGAGCAGTTTAAAAGTGCATGTAACGTGAAATTTTGAAATTGTGAAAGCTTTTCTCAGGATCTTATCATATGGACAAAACCATGAGAAATTTATTGGCCGGAGAAACGGCTTCAATCCCAATATTTAGCATCCCAGTCTAAGTATAACCTAGAATAATTTATGTGATCCTGTTGATCAGTTTAATTATGTTTTCATACCTTATCTTATTTAAGTTTAAATCGCCCAGAGCCTTTTACTCTGGCAACCAAATGTTTGACACACTGAACTGCTCGTAGCGCAGCAAAGAATCAACGTAAATAAGAGGAAACTTTGAAAAATCAGTATCACTACTCAATGGCCTGATTTACCACAATGAAGTCACCAAGCGCGGACTATACACATAGTAAATTCGGTTGCGTATTGAAATCGACACCGCCTATATGTATATATATATATATATATATATATATATATATATATATATATATATTCACGGAAAGGATTAACCTAAGTCTTTTTACGTGTGCGACGTTATCTTTATACGTCAGAAGCAAAACAATCACAGAGAGCGAAAATCGCAATGGATATGTGGGCGTGTCAGTCAGTGGGCTGTCGCGAGCATGTTTGCATCGATCGGGACTTACAAACGGAAAAACGAGTTGACTAAGTGTCAGTTCTGCCTCGCGCATAACTCAAAGTCCAAACTCATATATTCATTTCCAAGAGCATCCATCCGGTGTATGTGGATGTTTGTGAAAAGGACAGATGTAGGGTTGACAAACCTACGGGTTTACCAACTTTCCTACCGGAACATCTGGTGATTTGGGATAGATAATAAGTGCTTTAGGGAATACGGGATCAGACTGGATTATGTACAGGAAAGGATATTCTGCAGAACATTGCGAACAACATATTCCTTTTCAGGCAAGATACCTTACTGCGAAAGGTTCTATACTAGCGTAGTCATATATACCTGCTTTATAATTAACAACTGATTTTCCTTTGCCAGAAAAGACGCGATATGGCCC
The DNA here is from genome assembly GCA_948099385.1 of Fasciola hepatica. Lineage (NCBI taxonomy): Eukaryota > Metazoa > Platyhelminthes > Trematoda > Plagiorchiida > Fasciolidae > Fasciola > Fasciola hepatica. The sequence continues at coordinate 3,835,224 of CANUEZ040000034.1, read as the reverse complement.
TTAGTAGGGAGGCTTAAGTGACGGTTTAATAGAACCACGAAGAACGCGAAAGTGAGAGCAAGTTCCTAAATTTAGAATATTGTAAGAGTGACAAGCGCTTTTACAGGTAGAGATCACACGAAGGGCTGTCATAAAATATAGACAACGACGAAGAAGTTGAGAGGGATCAACTGTATCACATTTTGGTCCGGAAAACACGCTAGTTAACGGAAGGAATACGTCAAACATCAAAATCTTAGTATTATCATAAAAAATCCTCCTTCATAATTGTACGGACGTCTGTGTGCCTGTTGGTATTAGAAGTGTATGCGAAAGAGACATCCGTGTTATGGCGAAACTTCATGCGAGTCCACTGTACTAGTGATGATAGGCAGTGGAACAAATGTGCTTACATCCATGGATGAAGTTTTGTCATGGAAGAGTTTGGACTAAAACGTAGCACCTCTATCACTGTTGACTGAGTAGTGAATACCAGAGGTGGAAACTCCGTAACGCAGGGATATTTTGAAAACGGTTTCGCTAGATATCTCAACAACAGAGACGGCCGTTCACCACTGAGTGGAACTATAGGCGAACGAGAGAAGGTAATGAAATCCATCAGCCGGTGTAATGGACCGACTATGTCTAAGTGAAAGTGAGGAAAAAAATATCAATACAGACATCGTTATTCGAGTGGGGTCTCATAATACGATCAGAAATACGTTTTAGCATATCAAGTATTTTGAGTTGCGTCACATCCAAAAGTGTTGAATCCAGTAGGAGTGGTTATGAAACCTTATAAATGTTTTGTTCACTTTTCTGTCGTTACTGGTTATACTGATTTTCATGTGTGTATCTCCCCCGGAAACAGATTCCTTACTATGTTTATGACCAGTGGAAGTGGCGTAAACCTTCGAACCCTCCGTGCAGTTCGCGTCCTGCGACCGTTGAAGCTGGTGTCTGGAGTGCCCAGTAAGTAATTAGATTACTCCATATTTAACACATTACAATAATGTGAGTCGTTATGTGGAGCATGAATAATCTAAAATGAAAGTTCTTTATTCATAATTATTCGGTTTTATCCCCGGTTAAATCTCACTGGTCTTCTTTTGAGTTTCCTTCTCCTTAAAATCCGAGTCGATCAGGCGTTTTCTCTCGATTTCTTTTGCACATGTGTCTATTACTGCTCCAAATTACTGGTGAACGTAACCAAAGCTTTTTCTGTGTTCTCTGAAGCAGCCAGATCTGGTGGATCTCATGAAACTGATGTTGTTTGCAATCAAAGATGACTGGGGAAAACACCAGTTGATTGGTGGAATACATCGCAGCGCTTTGTAATCTACCAGAAAATGATACGCATGGTTGCAGACTAAACATAACTTCCGGTTGGACAATAACCTCACTCAATTGAGTAGATTTGGTCGTAAACTTCGCCGAAATTATGCCTCCGTCGGTATGGGTTCCAATGAAAGGTTTCTCAAATTTTCCTTAGAAATTGATAATACCGGCTATGCTACTCAGCGTAAACTAGGTTCCATTGTTACTTTAATTCTGATCAGCTTTCCGCTAAAGTTATTTTCACGGAACTCAGTAGAATACATCTACTCAAAACAGCGGTTAGTTTCCGTGTAAGACCAATAAAGTGGCCACTAGTCACATCGGGTACGTTGAAAATAATACATGGTACCACCATAAAAACTAAGTGGTTGTAGGAACTGAATGATCAAATGACTTCAAATCTCACCTCACCAACAGAAAATTTTTATGAAAAGATCGCACAGCTGATCCATTGGGCTTTTCGGAAATCACTACCAGTGCTATGCATCACGTGAATGAGTGTTAACATGTTACTAGCTGTAGAGGGTGATCTCGGATGGCTTCGTGTTAACGCACATCACACACGAGTATTCTCCCCTGATTCGAACCGCGCCTGATAATTCCTAAGGATCCGAGTGTAAAAGGTGTACAGCGCTCTCAAGCTTTTTACCAGTAAAATGAGCGTTCATTGTTCATGACGAAACATTCCATGCGCAATGGGATGGGCTTACGGAGCACTCAACATATATTTGACAGATTTATCAGTGTTATGAGAAACCCGGAGGATGTAGATGATGGAAAATCCACTCACGACCTACTGGCCGCACCGTGGTAGTTCAGCTGGTAGTGCAATTTTCTGGAAAGCGCAAGGTCGCCAGTTCAACTCCAAATCACGGACCAAACTTCTAAATAAGAAAAATCCAGATACATTTTCCATTATCCCCTCAAAGTATAGTCAGGTTAGTTAGGTGTGATGCTAAAGATGATTTCTGAGTTGAAGTCAGGTAGAAACTGTGCACTTCAATAATGGGATATACCTTGTTACAATAATGCTTCATTGATCATTAGAAATAGCGGTCACTCTTGTTATTCTAGTCAGCTGAATATTGATAGGACCTCAAGGGGAAATCCCAAATCCCTGCTACTTATATTGATATTTTATCGTTTCCCAAGTTTCGAAATGCGAACAACGAAAAAGACAATTTCTTATGGCTAAAGACTGTATCTAGAAGGAATTTGTTATCAGTTGGAAAAACAGTTGTATGGTAATTACATGTTTAGCCTCCATTCATGATGAACGAACAAATCTTAATGATATTATTTTCTGCTGGTCGCATAAATGTTCTCATATCTTTGTTCCCCAGGCTTACAGGTCGTTCTGACATCCATTTTGAAAGCAATGGCTCCGTTGCTACAAATCGGTATTTTAGTACTCTTCGCCATCTTGATTTTTGCCATCGTCGGATTGGAATTCTACTCGGGGGTGTTTCATGTGACCTGTTTTCGAGAGGGTAAGTCATGATTCTATCGGATCCCTCGAGACTAATAAACCGAGTGAATAATGAACCCGCGATAGGATAAGGGAGAGAGATAGAAAGCTCGCGAAAACTGTGGAATACTGTATTCTGTTACATGCTTTTCACAGAAGTGACCGTATCATATGACGCTAAAATCATCTTTCCAAGGATATGGGTACTGTATTGGTAGAAACACAACTGGATATCTAATCTAAACGTGTTATACCACAGCAGTCCCCTTGTTCTCGCTCCGTATTCATTAGTCCTAAAATTAACTTGAGTGGACACAATCCAAATAGCTTTCAATGCACGCCAAATGTCTTAAAGTCATCGCATTTTTCCTAAACGGATGCGATCAGAATCGATTTCACTACCAAACTGAATGGTTCAGCAGAAGACTTCTGAAATGAGGATATAAATTTGTCGAAGACGTTCATTATAAGGGATGAAAATCGTGTTCCACAAGAATTGGGTCACGTTTAAAAATATCAAAATCACTTATGTTGCTGTACAAAGTTTTGCTACCTTTTGAGTTCATGGACCGTAGAAGTGCCGTCAATGGTCATTTTTCTACGGGTGATAAAACTTCAGAAGTTCCTCAGACCCCTGTGATCATTCGCTGCGTATCAGTGAAGTTAATGTATGCCATATGGCTCTTTCAAACTTTCTCATAACCTGATACAACATACCGTTTTATTTGCAAATCATCAAATTTTTCGATTTTGTCTGTGACTTTACCAACCCCAAAATTTAGTTTTCTTCATCTCGAATGAGCAGAGATAATCGAAGATACGAGCGTTGGTAAAGCATTATAAAACAATGAGGTTATCGACCGTGGTATAGTCATTCTTGATTGGAACCAGTACGGATTTGAGAGATACTTCCAGGAATAATGAAATTTTATCTGAATTTTATTATATGAACCGATAAAACTGGGAGAGAGAAAGAATTGTCTTGCTCTTCATTCGGACCTTTGACCCATTTGATACCGTAGTTAAATTTACAAACAAAGCCTCAGTGTCACATTTGTTTATTCCATGTGACAGTATGATGTAGTCAGACCGAGTAGCTCCAGTGTGTGTTCCACATCAAATCAGTAAATAAGGACGCAATGAGAAGTTGTAATTTCGATTTTTTAATGACACAAACTGAATAGAAAATCCACTTACAGTTTTCCCACCCAAAAGTCCATAGCCGCGAGCCGGAATCGAACTGGCTCCATTTCAATTACCGAGCAGATGCCCGACCTCTCGAACTATCGCGTTACAGCCGGCTGGGCATGAGTGACGTGAGTGAATATACAATGATGCGCCAATCACTCGTCCAATGACTCACAGCAACTATCTCGGCTGTAATCACTGGACCAGTTTCGTTGGTCAGTTCCCAAGGGGCGGACAGCCCACTGCTTCCTGTAATCTAGTGGGCACTGAAGTATTATCAGAAAATGTATTATTAACAAGAAGAGCCTGAATCTTGGGGAAAGGAAGATCTACTTGCATTACCTGGTCTCCCGATCGGTGGAAGTCAAGAGGTTATCACTGAGAACTCTAGAGTTTGAGGTTCACAGTGTGAATCTTACCTTCTCCAGTCACTTCTCCATTCGGCAGTTTTCGTTGGCTTCTAGGAATACTGCACCTTGTCTGAATAATAGTTAAAGTAAAAGATTACCTTAAAATGCTATTGTTCAATAACACGTTGTAGCCGAGATCACTGGTAGGTTGTCGACTTTTCGGTCAAGATGGGTGACCGTTTTCAAGATTGTTTACCTACTCATCTATCGGTCGATTTACAACCCTGGTTTTTGTAATGCTTATTGTTCTGTGATATTTTGCTAGTCACCTTATTCCCATGGCTTTGAAAGCGACTACCCACTCAACTTGTTTCTACCAATTTTCACATTCTAAAGGGCTATGCAGAATTTGAAAGTTGAGTGTTAAGACGGGAGTGTCCTATGATCTTTGATTTCCTCTCATTTCTGCTTCACTGTATAAGACAAATTTCTCTCACCCTGCCTCCTTGTCTGTGTCGACCACGTATAGACAATCCCACCGAACTTCCCACATCCATCCCTGACGCGCCCGGTCTCATTCCTTGTCAACCGAAAGATTCCAGTACTCGACCGGTTGGTGCCTTTTCTTGCCCTCCGAATTATACATGTAAAGGATATTGGGAAGGTCCCAATTACGGTATCACTAGCTTCGACAACATTGGTTATGCGATGCTCACTGTATTCCAATGTATCACTTTGGAAGGTTGGACCGATGTGCTCTATATGGTGAGTTTCACTCTGTCGATTGTTCGCAACTAGAAAAATAGGCGAATCGAAAGGTTGCGTTGTGGCAGGATGTGGAAACTTTTAAAATGAATACATTCTCGCTCCATCATTATAACTAACCTTCTACTTTATCGTAGGACACTATTAAGGACAACCTCTTTATAGGATTGGATTGATGTGTGCACGAGGATAAAGCATGCCCTCATCCGGTGACATATGGGCACTAATAATAGAGGCGTTGACGTAAAATGAACTGCTCCTGGTCAGCCCGGATAGACTATCGGTCATGCTAAGGGTTCTTGTGGTCCCCAATTTTCAGATCTAGCTCCTGACTGGGTGAAGAACGTCGGGCATGCATGACCAATGATCCCTAACAAGCAGAGCTTTATATCTCCAGTGATGATAAGAGTACTGAAATCACGTGACAAAACAGTCCCCAAGACAATTGAGCAAATGACCAAAATAATAAAAGCACTGTGAAATTATCCAATGGACCGGGTGCTACCAAAGCCAAAAGGTCTGGATTTAGGTCCGTTGTGAATGGATGATATGGGCTACGAATTCCCTGAGGTGATTTTGAATATCCGGCAAGGAGGTGGTATCGGTTGACCACTCTGGACTACTTAGCCATTTGACCACACATGAAACAAGGTAAGTTAGAGAAATTTCAGTACTGTTGCGTAGAGTATTCCTAATCGAAAAATGAAATCCTTGATATGTGACTTGAGCGAGTTACTACACATTTAAGGATATAAAACGATGTTTTGTTTGATATTTTTCAACCGTTTTGAAGGACTGTGTTATCTGACTTTGTCTTCTGAATTTGTACAAAAATCTCAAATGTAACCATTCTCGCCTTCTTGTACCCACCCCTCAAGCTGCACGCAATAAATGAGCGCAGTTTATAAAATGTTCCTCTGCGGTTTTTCTTGGAAATAACCGATAGTGAGTGAAAAATACATTGTTTCAGTTGAATCGCCTTGTCGATTTGGGAACAGTTATGGAACTTGGATGATGTTTACGACCCATAAAATATTGGCATTCCTGATCAGATGATTTATTGAACAGTGTCAGTTTCGCACCTGCTCACCCATTTCGCTGAGTTATCCAGCCGAATTACTATCGGCAGCAACGCGTGTTCGCTAACCCCATCTTGTTTTTGTCATTACTTCCACTTATTCTTTTGATTAATTTTGCAGACAAACCGTGCCTATGGTCCTCGGGTCAATGTGATCTATTTCATCCCTCTTATTGTAATTGGTGCTTTCTTGCTAATCAATTTGGTCCTCGGTGTGCTCAGTGGGTGAGTATAGTCCATTATACTTTTTTACTATTAAATCATAGATTCTGTGATGACATCTGCTCTAACATGTCCCTTATTTTCTGATGACTGTCCTGCAGATCAAAGATTTTTTACATGTCTAGCAAACACGATGGCGATCCTTCACTGAATCTCCCTTGTCACATCATCACAGCTCTTAAGGTGCTGACGCCTTTTATGAACATATTTGTTTCCGTGAATGTTTGCCTTTTTGGTGCACGCTGTAGCCACTTGAGAAGGGGGTGACCTCTGTTGCCATAGTAAAATTATGCCTGAAAGTTAAAGAGCAACAACGCGGAAAAATTTATATCATCTCGTTTATTATCTCTTCTGAAATATTGTGATGCCCAGGCACACATTCTGAAAACCGGAAAATTATCAAGAAAACATACATGTCTGAACAGCTTGTGATGATGTGAGTTCAGAAAAAATAGGAAGATCTCAGCTGAATCCTACAGAAATGACCCACTGGATGTTACCGCAGTGGACTGCCATGTGGATGAGTAAATTTCAGTCTGCCGGTTGACGCGAAGCAGTATAAAAAGCAGTATAGATAATATGTGACACCCGTGACTGTGCATGTGTGTGTGCGTGTGTGTGTATGTGTGTGTGTGTGTGTGTGTGTGTGTGTGTGTGTGTGTGGTTACGTGAACTTGAATGAAAGTATGGGATTGGGACAGCACAAAACACTTGATCTGGTGAGAACGACTAAGGTCATTCAGAAGCCTGCTTGCCACATTTTGAGGCAAGCAGGTCAGAAAAGTGTAAAGCTAATCCAATCTACTCGTCCTGAGCAAAATCATCCTTCTGGCCGATAGGAAAATCTATAGAAAGAACATTCCAAATTGCTGCTTTGGCGCGTAACGTACCACATTCATCAAACTCATTAGTAGAAAGGATATTCGTCTGCATCAAAATGCCTGTCATATCAGGGTCTTATAAATGCAGTTGCTTCTTTTGATGCTAAAGAATACGGCGTCGTATATAAGCCAACTAAACGGTACTATTTCTACCAGTTCAACTGACGTCACCTAGTGAATAGGCTGCTCGCGTAATCGATCAACATCCCTCTTGTGCTCCGACATATTTTCGTTGATGTTTGTTTATGCTTTGTTTATCGACTGATCGATTCCGCTGTGTATCAATTAACCCTGCTTGACTTGGTGCGAATATACACTATCGTATAAGTATAACTTAACTCTCGGACATCTTTTTCAAAAACTTGCACCTGTTTGCTTGCTTGCTCGCCGGCTACGGTCGGGCTTTGTTTTTACGCGTGTGCCAGTAAATGCACTTCCAATATTACGTGTTCTACTGCTAGCCACGGACACAACAACTGTCAAACGATTTGTCACGCGGTGACAAAGATTAACTCACCACTGAAAAAAATGAAGGCACTGTACAACTGTTTCATCTGGCCTCTGAGGAAGTATTAGCTTTGCACGTCCATCGAGTCTACTACTCACACAGGTCGAATAGCTAAGCTCAGCTGGGCTTTTGTAAAGTAACCCTTCTGACACCTCTATGAGTAATAGGAGAATAGATTTGATGAAAGTGACTCACAATGCCAAATCAATACTCAACTCGTCATTGAAACCATGGAAGTACTGTACTGCTTCGTCGTCCTAGATATGGTGATCACTAGCAGTGCATATTCACCGAGCCCCCACTGGGACTCGAATCCGGAGTGAGAGATCGTAAGTTGCATATCCAACCACCTGGATATTCGAGTTGGTCCTCAACGGAGTAATGAACATCAAAACCACTTTCCGTCACTGGTGTTTAGTAGTAACAACCAAGTGACCACGCAGAACCCGGTTCTTTTGACGGATGACTTCTCTGTAGAGGACTAAGTACAAAGAAGGCATTCCATTATTAAAAAGTTGCTTAGGTTGACCACGGTGTGGACATCAGTATTAGGAGATTAGATTTGCATGGCATAATTCCCCAGGCACTATCAAAGCTTTTCTTTCCACTTGAACTTCCTGAAAAGGAATGGTCGCACACAAAAAATGCAAGTGAGTATTCATTCATGCACAGTCAAAATTCTGCCAGAGGCTGACATGTATGAATCCTTACACCGGGTGTGCACCAACTTTATTGATTTGATATTTTACTCTACAGTGACCTCGTTTTTAAGAGTAAAATCGGTGAGACACCTAGCAGTTTTCCTAGGGACTTAGTACATCAAGACGAATTGAAGTTTCAGAACCTTGCATTCCGTGCTCCATGGACATTTTCATTTTCTCTGTTTAAATGACAACTAATCGTGCAATGAATGCTGTGGTTCAGGTTACTATCTCTCCAGTCGGACCATATCTGGTAAACAAAACAGTCACGAGTATGAAAGTTATTTGGGAAAATAAGAATCATAATATCGGGTAGATAGAGAAAGGGTGTAATAAAAAGGGGCTGTGGTCCTGACACTTGTCATATCTTTCCATTTATCTAACAACTGAATATGTGACCCTGTCGGGCCGTACCCTTGAAAGCAAACAAGGCCAAGTTTACTGATGAGACTTTTATGTCATTAGGTAGCAGAGACTGCAGACACTGATAACAGAAGTAAGTGACTGCCAATCCAGTCCTATCAACCAGCTAAGAAACACAGGCCGAAAAAAACAAACACGGACGAAGAGTATTCTACGAATAATCCCACAGAGCATATGGAGGACAACACAAGATGGAGAACAGGCCCATTTCCAGTGATTCGTTATCATGCACCACATTTTATATGAATAATGTTAAGTGAACACAACAGAAATCAAAATAAGCCGATGAGTCAAAATTAAGTGGGGGAGAGGGGGTCAAATATCATATGCGTGACCTAGATCCGTTTCTGGACTGTGGATAGGTGTCTTCGGTATCTTTGGTCCGATCAACGGATCTATGGTTTGTTCGGGGTAAGGGGTGGCCCAAGGAAGCTCTAGAGCTTCCACGAAATGTTCTGAGGGCGTAACGGGGGATTGTAGAGACGAACGAATATCGCTTCCGCAGTGGCTGGAACAGGGCACTTCACCAGTTTTGATTGCCCACTTCGAACTTAATAAATTGGCCGGAACTCTTCGGTCAAATTCACTGAGTGGTTAGACAGAACAAGGTGTGAACACACAGCGCTCCAGTGTTCAGCCAAACTGGGTGGGGGTCACGGATACGTTCGGATAAGTGCCTGGTCGTACGGCCAATATAAGTTGTCCCACAGGAACAATTCAAGGAGTACACACAAAATGAGGCCATGGAATCTGACACCTCATCCTTTAATCGTTTATACACACACGGCTTTGACGTAAATACATTATAGAGCCTAGCCACGTAAAATGTTTTATTGACAGCTCCTGATAACCTGCTATGTATAATATCAGATGGGTTATCAGCTCTGAAAGGCAAGCTGATATATACTGACTTTTTGGTACAAATGTGGTCTTCGCTCTTTCTTCTACTTGTCTGCTGGGAAGCATATGAAACATAACAACGCATCAGGCACACCAGACAGCGAGTGTGATATGTTTCGGAAAAATATCAACATCTACAGATTCACCGTCATAAAGGCCAACATGTGAGATTAACCGAAGGATGGAATTCACTGAAATGTGGATGTGAAAAAGGACTATTTAAATGGCTGCACATGCAGAACTGTTCTGAACTGTCTGACTGAGCAGTTTCCGGTGTGCCTTTACCTTATTGCACCCTTGCCATTGAATAATCTCTTGATTCCCTTATTTATTATGAGAAAATGTACAATATTTCTGGAAGGGAGCCCCAGACAGTCAAAGACTGCTGAACAGAGTATCCGGAATGTGGATGGATGCTTCCAGTAGGAGACGGTATTTGCAAATCTTGGCTGGGATACACTGGTAATTCTCTGTGGGCTAGTCGGAATTTACCACGAAAACGACTTCACTGTGGTCAACAGTTGATATACTGAAAGTAAGCAATGCGAAGATGAATGGAACACGTTTCGCGCAATCAGTAGTATTAATAGCAGTAGTGGGAGTATGGGGTGTCTGAGAGGAGTAAAGCATCTGAGTTTGCGTACTTACGCATCCCTTGGGACCTCCTACATCTACTTCGTCTCTACTACTTAACCAGCTGTCACCTGTAGCTCCACGAAGCTGAAGCATGCATCAACGGCCACACCTCGGGGAGCTGCTCTGTAGGCCAACCAAACCGGGTTGGAGGTAACCAAGGTCTAGAAACATCGGCGGAGGGATGTTAGGCGTGCGAAGGCATACTCCTGAACGGGGGGATGAGATCTACTGATCCGACGGCTACAAAGGAAAACTGTCCAACCTACCAGGTAAGGTATTCCGTAAGAGGCGAATGAGGCATACAACAGGCCTCCAGCTTATCTGGAATAACCCTGCTGCTTTGCAGGCTGCGTTTTGGGTGCTCAGAGACCAGCGGTCCACCCTCGAACAAAAAGACCCGATGAGGCACTGCCAACTTACTTTTTCTCCGGACTGGGCAGTCGAGCAGTGCAGCAGTCGTGAAAGATGCTGAGGGTACAGCCTCGTATTACATTCCAGAGAATCTCCATGTGTGAATTTCGCGATATTCACGGAACGGACTTATCCTTTATCGGCAGATGGTCGCGTAAAAGAACTGTACTAGCAGTAGTGGTTGTAGCAGCAGCAGTATTGGTAGTAGTGACAGCAGTATTAGTACTGACAGTTGTAGTAGTTGTTGTAGTAGTAGTTTACCGGCCGACTCCTGTTTTTGCAATACCAGTCTGCACTACAACGAACTAGTCATCCTTATTCATTTCCAAAACAATACCCGCCTTGGGGAACAACATCAAGGAAGTCTATTGGAAAGCATAAGAAACTTGTATGAGACCACCATAACCTAGTGGGCTTTGGTGCTTCATCTAAGAGATTATTCCTTGTACTCTGCACCTAAAATTAGAATGGCGGATCCACTATTTCAACCAAAGTCGAGCTACGGGGATGTTATTGTTCAAAGATCGAATATCTTAGGATATCCTACACCCGCAAAGGAGATGTTTCTGAGCCGCAGAGAACAAGCGACCCAACTGGGTGCGTGTGTACCAGACCCCTGATGAACAGAGTGAACCTACGCCGTAACTACACGTTGTATGGGCCACTAAGAGTCAACTACGGTGATAGGTCATTTGATATCTAACCACCGAGTGAACTGCAGCTCACCGGATAACAGAATTTATCCACCCGGTTTACTTTCTCTCATTCTTATAATCTTTGACGTCCATGCTTCTGAAATTTCCCCTGTCTGAGAGAGCTCAATGAATCAATCTGCCGTTATCAGTGAAAAGGAGTGGCTGGTATCTGCCAGACATATACTTTGGATATCCTACCACTGTTTAAAAAATCATTATTCACTACTATACTTTTAGATTTTACTATCCCCGGCCTCACCCATTTTCAGTTGGCTGTTTCGGGAGGCGCTATTTCACCGGAAAGCAATCCGAGTCATAATGATGAGAACAAATTAAAGAACGATTAGGGGTTAATATTTATAAAGACCTATACTTGAGTTCAAAAAAGCAAGCTCGATAGAATGTGTTTGTGGGAGAATTTTTGATGTCTATACTTATAGACCAACAAACGTTTTGTCTGATCAAAGCAAAACTGCCGGTCTCTCCGTTTACTTCAATAAATAAGCCGAAGTCAGGTCGTAGAGTCTGTGAAAAGTTCCCCGAAAAGAATTTTATCACTCTCCTAAAATGGGAAAACCATGATAATCTATTTTAGAAAAAGGTTGGAATTATAATCGATACTACTGAAAATGTGATAATAAAAGTAATCTAGGACAAGAAGGTTTGGATGTGAACAACATTTCAAATGTATCAAAGCTAGAAAGCTGCAATCGGAAATTGCATTGAACTCGGCTTAATTTGTTTGAGTATACGCAGGTTGAATCCATTTTCAGAAAAAGGTGTCCTTTTCAGATCTAACACACTGACAGAATTAGCGTGGTAAATTCGTTCTACGGTGAATTGATACATTGCGGTCGATTGATTCTCAAAAATAGTTCTGACGTGTTAGGGAATCACAATAACGAAAGCAATCAAATGAAGTGCTCTTTTAATGATTGGTTTGACTGAAGGTAAAACTGATCTGATAAATCAGGATAAAAATGCAGCAAATGTAGTTATCCAATCAATTTTCAGCCTGTCATCTGAAAAACCAACTGGGTTGCTTTATCGAACAGAAGTATACAATCTGAAGTTACGAGCACGTACCAAAACCAGGTGACAATATTTTCTCCTAAACATTGAATTTTTCCTCAGGTACCAGTGTTATCCTCAACGTATCACAACGAAATGTGGGAATAAGT